>CAWUFW010006490.1:798818-1145260 GCA_963921515.1 Calotriton arnoldi
TGCACCACATTTGCTTCTTTCTGCACTGCTCTTGCTTCTTTCTGCACCCCTCTTGCTGCTTTCAGCACCCCTCTTTTTTCTTTCTGCACACCTCTTGCCTCTTTCTGCATGCCTGTTCCCTCTTTCTGCACCTTTCCTGCCTGTTTCTGCACCTCTCTTGCCTCTTTCTCTACCTAGTTGCTTTTTTCTGCACTTCCCTTGCTCTTTCTGCACCGTTCGGGCCTCTTTCAGCACCTCTGTTGCTTCTTTCTGCACTTCTCTTCCTTCTTTCTGTACCCCTCTTGCCTCTTTCTGTACCTATCTTGCCTCTTTGTGCACCTCTCCTGCTTTTTTTCTGTACCCCTCTTGCCTCTTTGTGCACCTCTGTTGGTTCTTTCTGCACTGCTCTAGCTTTTTTCTGCACCTCACTTGACTCCTTCTGCACTTCTCTTGCTTCTTTCTACAGCTCTGTTGCTTCTTTCAGCAATTCTCTTGCCTCTTTCTGCACTTCTCTTCCTTCTTTCTGCACCCCTCCTGCCTCTTTCTGTACCTCTCTTGCCTCTTTCTGTACTTCCCTTGCTTCTTTCTGCACCTCTCTTGCCTCTTTCGGCCCCTCTGTTGCTTCTTTCTGCACTTCTCTTGCCTCTTTCTGCACCTCTGAGTTAGAGGTAGTACTAGGGCCTTACAGAGGAGGTCATGCCAAAACAGGGGTACCCCAACCCATAGTGTACCCTAGTGTATGTAGGTATTTTCACTGTATTCTAAGTGTCTTTCAGCATATCGATGGCTCTGGGCCTTGTTAGTCAGAGTCAGTTACCACCAGTACCAGTCAGCAAAAAGTTGGGGGCACAGGATGACTTTGCAACAAGGCCTCTTTCTGCACCTCTGTTGGCTCTTTCTGCATATCTCTTGCTTCTTTCTGCACTTTTCTTCGTCTTTCTGGATTTCTGTTGCCTCTTTCTGAATTTCTCTTGCTTCTTTCTGCACCTTTCTTCCTCTTTCTGCACATGTCCTACCTCTTTAGTCATAGTTAGAAATTAGCATTTAAAAAACCTTTGAAATTCACTGAAAAAACCATAGGTTTCAGGGACGTTATAGTTAGAAATTAGCATTTAAAAAACCTTTGAAATTCACTGAAAAAAACATAGGTTTCAGGGACGTTATAGTTAGAAATTAGCATTGAAAAAACCTTAGAAATTCACTGAAAAAACCATAGGTTTCAGACACGTTATAGTTAGAAATTAACATTTAAAAAACCTTTGAAATTCACTAAAAAAACCATAGGTTTCAGGGACATTTTAGTTAGTTGGACCTTTCACTCCTACAAAACCAGAGAAATTCGGCTGTTATAGTTAGTTCAGCTAACTATAACTCGCGCCCCCACAATGCACTGCTGATGACGTCACATATTACATCATTCATGACATGATCAGTGACATCACTGATGACATCACTGATGACATCATCCATGTGATAATCAGATGCACCTCGTCACAACCTAATATAACCTTAGATACACCTACTCTAAAATACAGACTACCATTTTCGAAACTATACACACACCAATACCAGTTACTACATACCCACTCACTGATTCCTAGGTCTACACACACATCCACTTATTCACCTATACAGTCACTCATACATGCAGTCACTCATCAATACAGCAGGATCATATGCACTTATACACCTATAAAGACACTCACACACCGCCACTCACCCATAGAGTTACTCACACACCTAGTCAGTCATGCAAATAATCAATCACACTCCCATTTACTCACCTATACTGTTATACACACACCACCTCACTTATTCATACATATACTAACACATACTTACTCTCTTATACAATCACTGATACAAGCACACATTCATCCATACAGACACTCTCACAATCACTCACTCTCACATATAGTCATTTATATACTCCAACTCTCACATATATTGCCTTTCACATATGTAGCTACTCACACATGTACCACTGAGACATCAATTTACTCACCAACACAAACATATACACACTCACCCACCCATACAGCCCCTCACAGATGCACTCTTAAACCCATACACCCAGTGAATCACCCACATCACACATCCATGAAGGGAGTCATACACCCCCACCCACCCACACAGACACTCAGGCACCCAATCAAAACTCACATAGACACTCATGTAGCTACTCTCCAACCCATGGAGCCGCTTACACACCAACTGACAGACTGATACAGATATTTACACAGTTTACTCACTAACCCATGCATTCACTAAGATATGTTTAATCACTCACTTATACAGTCTGTCACGCACCTATTAAATCATCCATTCATCCACCCACTCATTCTTCAATACACCTTGGCATATATATAAAACATATTTAAAATTTACAGAAACACACAGTCACTGGATGATGTCCTCAGTGATGTCATCAGTGATGTCATTTGAGATGTCATCAGTGATGTCACTGACCATGTCATGAATGATGTAATATGTGACGTCATAAGCAGTGCATTGCAGGGGCGCCAGTTATAGTTAGCTGAACTAACTATAATGGCCGAATTTCTCTGGTTTTGTACGAGTGAAATGTCCAACTATCTAAAATGTCCCTGAAACCTATGGTTTTTTCAGTGAGAATATATATATATATATATATATATATATATATATATATATATAACGATATTTTGTACAACTATATTTATGACATTGATATTTTTCTTCTTGATATTTTTGCACTTACCATTATAAGTATAGGATGTAGATATTTTTACATCAATATTTTGGTCAAAATATTTTTGTATGGGGATATTTTGGGTGTCGATATTTTTTCAGTGTACCAGGTACCACAACACGGATCTGTCATATCATTATATGCAAACTTGCTAACAACAACATTGGAGATCATAGGCAATATTCCTATATTAAATTTTTATAAATCAGAGGCAGTTGAAGTGTTGACCAAATGTTTGACATTTGTAACTAGTTAAAGAGTCAATAGATTTGAACCCCTAGCTTTGATAAATTGGGCCCAGAAGTTGAAATATTTGAGAAAGCTGACCTCAATTAAATTCAGAAGGTTCTGCGATATATACCTAAACCTGAACAGAAACTGTCATTTGAAGAACACCGTGCCCTTATAAAATTAAAATAGAATGAACAAATCACTATTAAACCCTCTGACAATGGAGGCAGCACAGTACCACTTGGCATTGATAAAGAAAAGATGACAACCATGATGTTTGTCCTAGAACAACAGAAAATCGGGGGGGGGGGCACCACTTGAAGAAAGTTAAACATCTGATAAACAGGATAACTACGCAAACCACTGAAGATGGAGTCATTTGCAGACAGGAATGTGTTTTCCTGAATGGAAGTAAATCCAAAATCCCAGTTATCTCTCTTCGCTCAATAGTGTCTACTATTGGTGCCATCATGGAACCTCTTTCTAAATACACAGACACTTTTTTGAAACCTCTTGTGGCTACATTTGCATCATATGTGAAGGATCCAGGTCACATGATTTTGAAAATGGAAGTTATGCAATTTAACCAACATAGAGTTCGTCATGATGGAAATTGATGCACTCTATACAAATATACCCAAATGAGAGTCATTCTTGGCTGTTAGTACTATACTGACAAGTAAAATTCTGGATAGTGTGGTGGCCTTTATCCTCCAATGTCTAGAAATAGTCCTGGGAGAGATCCAGTTTGAATTTGATGGAGAACTATATAAACAAACAAAGGGATCCGCATGTGCCCCGAGTGTGGCCGATATTTATATGGGACTATTTGAAGAGAAACATATTTATAATGAAATGGTCCCGTTTTTTAAAACATCAACCTTTGGTCAAGATTGATTGAGAACATTTTCTTTATTTGGGAGGGAGAGGAAGAACAACTTAATGGGTTTCTCACATGAATCATTGTACGTGACATCAATTTAAAATTTACCCCTAAGGTCAGTAGGACCAGAGTTGAGTTCTCATACATTTGGATACAACATCATGAGGATACATTAGAGGCATCTTTATAGACTAAACCAACAGCCAGAAATACCTTACTGCATATTCAAAGTTTCCATCCTCGTTGTCAAAAACAACTTATTCCTTTTAGTCAATTTCTCCAGATTCGAAGGAATCGTTTTACTATACAGACTATACTACATTTGTTTCCACCCTTTATATACCTCAGGTCTAAACTGGTGTTACTCTTTTGCATTTGATTAAACCAAAAGAGGGGGACTATGGGCTTTATTAAGGTCCAGCATACATGCCCAGTGAAAGTCAAAACCAACAAAGGTATGCAGTTCCTATGGAGGGAGAGCAAAGGAGAGAGATCCGAAAAGGCGACAGGTTGTCCTTTAGGAAAAGAGGGAAAGGGGAATCCCTCCTTTCGGAATTAGGGCCAGCTGGGTGTCATGCTTCATCATAGGGCATGCTCCTCATCAGGTTGGAGCTGCAATACCTGACGGGCACCCTATGAGGGGCTCTTTGGCGGGGATCTTTTATTCCTTGCTGTATGGTGCCGTGGGTGTGAGGGGCCTAATAGTATAGATGTGCTTGTGTGAGGGTCGGTAGACCGTGTGTGAATAAAACAGGAAATGGAAGTCCACACAGAACAATTTTAATGGACCTGGCTTCCAACCTGGTTAAAAATAGAGCGGCGACTACCTGATGTAATGTTTCAGGATGTTGTGCTCAGCTTCATGTGATCAACATGTTTCTTGCCTGGGTGTCAGAGCGATCTAGTGACAATTCTTCAGGACCTAATGTAAGATAGTCTAGCTACACTAAAAAGTGGTATTCTGGTACTACTGGCCTCGATATACCACATAGGGCACCTAAAGGTGAAGTACCTGTAGATGCGATGGCCAACCTGTTGGGAAACAAACAACATTGTTATACAGTGGTGATAGTCCATATTCACTTTTCAAACAACACTCTCCCCTGTGAATCACACCATGTAAATGCACGCAAACGTGATGTGCCCCACATGGTGAAATCTAGTAAGTATAAGCTATCGTCATACAATATGAGGTGTGCATGACAAGAGACTTAATAGAAGCGATAAAAACACAGCCAGGATAGAGTATCCTGTATTAAAATGGTAGCTGGCGTGTAGTGTGAACAATGGACTCTCCTAAAAACTAATCAAAACTGGCCCCATCAACTTCCGGCAGGTTCAAGACACGTGGAATTACCCGTGTCCTAGAAGAAGTAATGGGGGACCGAGAAGGTGCCGATATAGTCAATGGTTCAAAAATAAGGAGCAGAACAAATGAATGGGAGGAAGTGATCCCAAGGGACCAACTCAGCAGGCTCTCACAAGTGGTGAGTGGGTAGTTGAAAACACGCATAGTCAGGGAGATGCTGTGTGCGGTACGTGGCCCCAGACACCACAAGCCCAGGCAAAGTCATGTATCCCCCCCCGCATCCCAGCAGCGCCATGTCCCGACAAGGAGTGGGAACATGGTCAGTGGAGATGTAAGGTGGCGGCCAGCGCGTCCCCGCCATGGGTCGGGTTAAGTGGAGCAGGGTCCCGAGTGGAGCAGCGCACGTCTGCTATTACGGATGTTAACTTTACAAGCTCACCTTATCATGTAGGGTCGACAGGTCAGCCCTCGTTGATTCTTCAGAAGTAAGAAGGGTAGATACTCACGTGTAAGGACCACAAGGATGGCGGGAGACCTATCCCAACGCTGCCGGAGCCGGGAGGTACTACTCGCCATGATTGTGTCAGTAAAATAGTCCCGGAGCCAAACTAGCAGCCGGGGTGGCCACAGCGGTCATGATGAAGCATGACACCCAGCTGGCTGGGTGTGTGAGGGCCCTAATTCCGAAAGGAGGGATTCCCCTTTCCCTCTTTTCCTAAAGGACAACCTGTCACCTTTTCGGATCTCTGTCCTTTGCTCTCCCTCCATAGGAACTGCATACTCTTTTGCATTTAACATCCAGACTGCTTATTGTCAACTTCCCATTCTGCTTTCTGTTTGATTTATGAAATTGTTTGTCACTTTTTGAATACCGTTAATTCGATCATGGATATTTCGTACAATCCAGGTTAATTCTTGCCTCCCCTTGTGTCCACACCATCAAAGGTCAGAGAGGTTGGTGCACGATTCTCCTTGGGTTAAGTTGTGAATTAAGATTCCATTCAGAACAATAGAGATGTACAGGTCTTTTCAAAACAGTGATTTCATCATAGCGGTTGTCTCTTACACTGGATCAAGACGTAAGCCTTGCCATGTTCTTGTGTACTTTTTTGTTTATTTTTTCTGGCAGTACAGGTTGGTACCATCTCTATCATGAGCATTCCAACATGGCGCCCACTAAACTATAGAGCCTAGGACATGGTTTAGTCTTTTTTTTCCATCTTACCTATTTCAACACTGGTCTGGGTGCATTTTTCAACTTAAATGTGTAGGTTGACCAAGCAGACCTTGGAGTTGTGACTGCTGCACACTGGTATGTATCAAACTTGGAGCCTCTTTTATTAATCTTTCATTTATCTGTTTTTATGGTGCTTGCTGCCTCACCATGCAAAAAGAACAATTGATGGACAGAATGCTGAACAATGTCATACATTTACCCAAGTACAGAGATCTGGGCCTAAATCCATAATTTTTTTGTTCCCCATGCCATTCCAGTTTAGACCCAGCCATATGCAAATCAGTTTTGACCCTGTTCCCCTTGGGAACAGTCTAGCCTGAACTGCCAAGCCAGGTCCTCCCTGGACTGGAAACAAGCATCCTAGGACCGGTTTCGAGGTTTCACCCTTCATCACCCAGGCAATCTTGACTCCAGTGGCATGGAGAGCACAGGACCCAAGTCTGGGCATACCCGTCCCACTCGGGGTGACAAATGCAAAAAGAACAATTGATGGACGGAAAGCTGAACAATGTCATACATTCAACCCCAGTACAGAGATCTGGGCCTAAATCCATCATTTGTTTCCTCCCCATGCCATTCCAGTTTAGACCCAGCCATGGTAAAATCAGTCTTGACCCTGTTCCCCGTAGGAACAGTCCATCCCAAACTGCCAAGCCAGGTCCTCCCTGGAATGGAAACAAGCTTCCTAGGACCGGTTTTGGGGTTTCACCCCTCATCAGCCAGGCTAGCTTCACTCCAGTGGCATGGCGAGCATGGGACCCATATCTGCGCATACCCGTCCCACTCGGGGTGAAAAATGCAAAAAGAACAATTGATGGTCAGAATGCTGAACAATGTCATACATTCACCCCAGTACAGAGATCTGGGCTTAAATCAATCATTTTTTTGCTCCCCATGCCATTCCAGTTAAGACCCAGCCATACGCAAATCAGTCTTGACCCCATTCCACATGGGAGCAGTCCAGCCCGAACTTCCGAGCCAGGTCCTCCCTGGACTAGAAACAAGCATCCTAAGACCGGTTTCGGGGTTTCACCCCTAATCAGCCAGGCTAGCTTGACTCTAGTGGCGTGGAGAGCACGGGACCTATGTCTGGGCATACCTGTCCCACTCGGGGTGACGAATGCAAAAAGAACAATTGGTGGTCAGAATGCTGAACAATGTCATACATTCATCCCAGTCCAGAGATCTGGGCTTAAATCAATCATTTTTTTGCTCCCCATGCCATTCCAGTTAAGACCCAGCCATACGCAAATCCGTCTTGACCCCATTCCACATGGGAGCAGTCCAGCCCGAACTTCCGAGCCAGGTCCTCCCCGGACTAGAAACAAGCATCCTAAGACTGGTTTCGGGGTTTCACCCCTAATCAGCCAGGCTAGCTTGACTCTAGTGGCATGGAGAGCACGGGACCTATGTCTGGGCATACCTGTCCCACTCGGGGTGACGAATGCAAATAGAAAGATTGATGGACAGAATGCTGAACAATGTCATACATTCACCCCCAGTACAGAGATCTGGGCCTAAATCCATAATTTATTTGCTCCCCATGCCATTTCAGTTTTGACCCAGCCATATGCAAATCAGTCTTAACCGTGTTCCCCATGAGATCAGTCCAGCCCGAACTAACAAATCACATCTTCCCTAGACTGGAAACAAGCCTCACCATGGCCTCACTTTCTGGATGTTTTTGTTCCTTGTAGGAAGAGGGATGGTGGTATAAATGATGCTTCCCTTATGTTTCTCATGAGATGTGTGGAGGATTCATCCCCTCTCTCCTGTGGTAAACAGTATATGGTTTCCCATTGACATGGCTGGTATTCTATGCAAATATTAGAGTTATACATCCTTGGCTAACCATTAACATGGCCATGTTTACACCTCCTTATGGCTCAGACCACACATTCTTGTTCCCTACCATGGTGATTTATTATCCCTGTCTGATTGCTGTACAATGGCCTGGCCTCTTTCACATGGTGTTTTATCATGGGATTAGTAGTATATACAGGAGTTGGGCACTTCACTTTGCTAGGCCCTCCATCCCCAGTCTAATTTGTACTTTGTTTTTTTCTGTGATTGTAATTTTAGTTTTCTTTTTGATAGGTGATTTACATAGGACATTGATGGTCCCATACGTTTTAGGCATTACATTGTGTCTGGTTCCTTTTGGATAAGGTGAGCAGTTTGATAGGATTTATCCTTTGGATTTTTCCTTCTTTCATACCACCCTCGTTCGATTTTGACAATTCCTATCTCTTTGTATGTTGCTACAATTGTGTCCTGAGGAAGACCCTGTCGAAAAAACTCTAGGGGTCGAAACGTCAACAGTTCTGTCTTAATCAAATTTTCATTGATGATTGAACTTTGAGAAACCCATTTTTTGCTTGAGGGTTTTCTTTTCAAATTGTTGTACTACTTTGTTTATGCACACTGTACATTCTTTTGCACATTTTCACTTATTTTCACCTTTACAGCGCCATCACACATAGCAGCACCTTTTCACTGATTGGAATTGTTACTTTATTGATGCAATCTATATCATTGAATTGAAGAATTCTTAAGTCTTTTGTCGTGACAGCAGGGTCTTTGAAATGTATATCCCTGTGAATATTTAAACTTTTATCTGAATGACTGTTTTTGCAACATATGTTATATATATGGCCTTCATACCCTATTTCCATTGGAATAGAGGGTGCCCCTTCTCTTTATTTGACACCCCAGAGGCATGGCAAGAAAAATGAACAATCCCACCTCTGTGGTCACTTCATACTAGGTCTGGGAGCAGTTCCTCTCCACTGGGATCAGTGCTTGTCTGACCAGGTGGACAAAAAAGTGTCAGCTAATATTTGCTAATGACAGGATAGGCCTCTTTGAAGTTAATTAAGTTCCTGGGCACAGCCCAGATGGTCATCCTCACAAGCAGAATAGAACACCTCCCCACACCCAAGGCATTTGTCTCAGCTCTGGGGGCAAGTTGACATCTAATCAAAAGGGCTATTCAGCTCATAGGTGATAGTTGGAAGCTAATGCAAATAAGCTTAGACAGCGAAAAGGTAACTTTCTAAAAGCACCTTTTCAAAATGTTTATTAGAAATCCGACTCTATAAGTACATTGGGACTGTGATACGTACTTGAAAACGTCCAATATTGAACTGTTTATTAGGTAAAGATAATATTATTAATGTTAATATTGTATCCCAATACTTTGCTATGGAACAGTTAAACCTACTACAGTGAAAATAGCTTTTGGGGATTTGTCACTGTAAGGACATGTTTAACATTAAACTTTCATATGTCCTACTTTTAAGGAGTGTTTAGGCCTGTCAAAAGGGGAGTATTTTTGCAAGTCAAATTTGCAGTCATGTGTACACTGTCACTCTCTTTATCATCTATCCCTGTTTTCAATTGTCTACTCCTCTCAATTGAATTTTTCTTACCTGCCTGTCTTTTTGGCTCTTTCTCCCCTCCCTGAGGGGCGATTGTGGGATGTGCCCCAATCTGCCCATGCTGGGGGAAGGAGGGAGGCAGAAAAGTCCACTAGACACCACGGCTGTTATCATGTATATTAAAAAATGGGATGGTGGCATCCCATCCTGGCACTGGGTTAAGCCTCCCACCCATAATGCTCCAAAAGACGTTCCACCCACCTGGGGCCGACAGCATGAATACTGCAGCCATCCCCATGGCAAAAGAGAGGAAATTTGAATTCTTTTGGGCATAAATTTGACATACGGTCAGCATAGATGCCCCCCCCCTTTACTGGTGGCAGAAACACTGTTACATGACCCTAGACTCTCCTGTGTATCAGTTATTCAGTAATATAGTGGTATTGTTGGTTTCCTTGCATGCCAGCCAAGCGCTAGCCCACGCACCCCAGCTACCCACATTGCCACAATGAGCGCATTTGAAATGAAAAATCTTGATTTTTGTTCTTCTTGTGTTGTTGGATATTTCATGTTGTGGGCTCCGTGCAATTCATATGAGGCCCTAGGGGTTGGAGTAAAGAGTGTTTGCTTCATGGTGTGGATTACTGCCAACATCTGGGTGCCTTTCTTTCTTTATACAAGTTTTGGTCTGTTGTGGTGTTGCATAATAATATGATATTGAGTAGTCTTGAATGGTGAGATGCAGTGTAAAGTTATATAGTGTGGCCTAATGTGACGTTGAGGGTATGTTGTGAGGCAGTATGGCGTTGTCTGTTGTGACTGAAGGTGGAGTGGTCTTTTGCGGTGTTGGACAACAGCTTTGTTGTAGTGGTATTCTTTGGTGTGGTGTATGTTGTGACTGTGTGATGCGTGACATGCTGTTGTATGGTATTGAGAAGTGTGATGTGCCATTTTTTTAGGCCAATTGTAGCATGGTATTCGAATGTGTGGTTTTTAGTGACCTAATAAGGTAAGCAAACTCCACACAATTACTAGAATTACCTGGTACATAATTACCAAGTGACCTAGTAAAGTCTGCACACAGTAATGCCCCTCCTTTTCCGGCGACAAATTTCACCGGTTGAGAATAGGTAACATTTGTGAATAGAAAGGTGCCTATAATTTGGGAAAATATGGTGTGACCAAACCAGTAGTATTAAAACTCTCATGATTTTTCCCATTCAATAGCTCTAACTGACAATCACCAGCAAAAGAGAGGGAAACACAACTTGATAATGGAAATACTGGGCAGGGTCATTACTAACCCATTTTAGTAGCCATCTTGTAACAAGGCCCTTACTGGTGGCAACTGTTGCTTTAAGGAGTGGGGGAGGGATAATTGATAGCGTAATAAGTTGTTACCTTCTCTTTTCTTCCTTTTGCAGTATTTCTTTGCCAGCCGGTCCTCATGGAGTGGTCATTCTCTGTGCCACGTGAGATCAAGGCCCTCGAGGGTTCCTGCGTGGTCATCCCCTGCACGTTCACCGGTTCAATTCTTAGATCAGACAGACGTCTGACATTCACCTGGTGCCTGTGGAGGAAAAGCGGATACCCAGAGGTTTACAACAACAAGGATCCGACAGACGTGTTACCTCGGTATAAAGGACGCGCTCTTCTCGTGGGTGATTTGTTAGATCACAACTGTACTCTTCAGATAAACAACGTGATTGAAGAAGATGCTGATAAATATTACCCACTGATTGAATGGGAGTTCTACCCTACAGTTTCTGTTAAAGTTTCAGGTAAGTGTTCTGCAGCCTGCCGTAGTGAAAACCAAAATGTTTTTAATAGAAAATTCGCAGCACTTTGTGACTTGCTCGGATCTTGGGTCTGAATACCAAAAAGGTGTAGATTTACACACGTACACAGTAGCAGAGCAAAGACACTATGCGTCCTGGTGCCAGCAAGGAAAATAGAACTTCAACTGCTACTTAGATAGAATAAACAAGGCCTTATTGGGATTCACTGGGCCCCTTCGGTATCTAGGCCCTGGTGCCACAAGACCTGCTGCCCCACTGATAGCTATGACAATGCTCATATACATTCTTTTATAAATACCTGGTAGGTGTAAAGGAGCCTAACAACCTTCAGATTAAAGTCCACACACAACTTGGTGAATTGCCCCCTTGCCTTCTGCCTTCCAGTAGGTGTGACACAACTAACCAGCTTCAGTAAAGATTGCTAGTAGAGACAGCATGAGAACAAACAGAGAGCCGAGGACTAGGATACAGTGTGTGATACACTAGATGAGACTATAGGCCAAACTGGCAATCGTGGGCTCATGTAGAAAATAGAAATCTATTTTAAAACCAGCCAGTGTGTGATGTGCATCAGGCAGGAAGTTTGACCGACTAGATGAGACTACAAGCCAAATTGGCATTCGTGGCCTCATGTAGAAATCTATTTTACTACCAGCCACAGAGGTCAGGACTGGGAACCCAAAGCAGCCCTGGCAATGTTGTCGGCCTGGCCCCCACCCCGGGGTGGGGGGTGGGCAAGCGAGTGTGAAGCACTCAATCAATCAATCAATCACGGCATTTATAGAGCGCGCTACTCACCCGGGAGGGTCTCAAGGCGCTGGGGGAAGGGGTAAGTTACTGCTCGAACAGCCAGGTCTTGAGCTGCTTCCTGAAGGAGAGATGGTCCTGGGTTCGCCGAAGGTGAGTGGGGAGGGAGTTCCAGGTCTTGGCTGCCAGGTAGGAGAAGGATCTTCCTCCGGCGGTGGCTCTGCGGATGCGTGGTACGGTGGCGAGGGCGTGGCTGGTTGATCGTAGCTGGCGGGTGGGCGTGTAGAAGGTCATGCGGTCGTTGAGGTACTTGGGGCCCAGGTCGTGGAGGGCCTTGTGTGCGTGGGTGAGGAGTCTGAACGTGATTCTCTTGCTGACGGGGAGCCAGTGCAGGTCTTTCAGGTGTCCGGTGATGTGGCTGTGTCGGGGGATGTCCAGGATGAGTCGTGCGGAGGCGTTCTGGATGCGCTGGAGTCTTTTTGAAGTTTGGCTGTGGTTCCGGCGTAGAGGGTGTTCCCATAGTCCAGTCGGCTGGTGACGAGTGCCTGGGTGACGGTCTTCCTGGTTTCAGATGGGGATCCATCTGAAGATCTTGCGGAGCATGCGCAGGGTGTTGAAGCACGAAGATGAGACGGCGTTGACTTGTCTGGTCATCGACAGGGAGGAGTCCAGGATGAAGCCCAGGTTGCGTGCGTGGTCCGTTGGCTTGGGTGCGGTGCCCAGGGCCGGGGGCCACCAAGAGTCGTCCCTCACTGTTGCTTAACAAAACCGTCCCCCAGCACTAATGCTTTTGTTACTGGGGCATCGCTGCAAAACCATCCCCCAGTAACAAAACCAGCCTCTACCGCTACAAAACCGGCCCCCACCCTTCCAGCCTCCAGGGCAAACGCCCGATGCACGCTACGGCTAGTCCAGGCCCTCAAGCCACAACTGTAAAATTTCAAAAGCACACATTACAATAGGTACTTGGCAAGTGAACGGGTGATGTTGGTGCGGAATCAGAAAAAAGTCTATGGGGCATATTTAAAAAGAAATTACGCAGCGATGCAAGCAATTTAGCAGTGCTGCATCATTTAAAAAGCGCAGGGATTAGGTTGACTAGATTTTAAGAAGCAAAAACCGGGATAGGTCAGACATAAAAGTAGGACTAAAGTCTTTTGTGTTATTTTTATGTCTGGCCTGTCCCGCTTTATGCATACACATGTAAATGCATATGTGTGTGTATGTATGTGAATATGACTCGTTACAACGCAAGTCATTACATCGCGTGGCATTACAACGCGGTCGTTACAATGACTGCGTTGTTACCACGCAATGCCATTACTACGCAAGTCATTACATCGACTTGCAGTAGATGGCGCACTGACATTAGAAATGTATAATTTACTATTCCAACTCCAGCCGACGCAACAGTAGGGAAGGTGTTGGAATAGTAAACTATACTATTCCTAATGTTAGCGCGCCATCTACTGCAAGTCGATGTAATGACTTGCGTAGTAATGGCATTGCATGGTAACAATGCAGTCGTTGTAACGACCGCGTTGTAATGGCATCGCGGTGTGATGACCGCGATGTAAAGGTCGTTTCCCATGTATGTATATATATCTATATAGATATATTTTCATAGGCATTGCAAGGTTAGGTTATATAACATAAGCTGTGGCTGGTCCTCCACCCTGAGCCCCCCCTGCCCTCCTCCCCAATCTGTCTTCACTCTGCTGCAAGCACGCAGCTGACCTCCTCCTGTGCTTTCGAAAGAGGCAGATAATGCATTAAATCACGTTGGAGGCATCTCTTGCAAAGAGAGTGTAGTTTCATTTTTGCTTCGCAGAAGGACTGTCTTTGTCCCATACACCGGGACATTTATTGAAACTTAGGAAAAACGGCAGGATGCCGGGATAGTCCTTTGAAAACCAGGACTGTCCGGGGAATCCGGGACGTCTGGTCATCCTAGCAGGGATGCACCGTATTCACAAGAATACAGCACACCCGTGTGTTCTCCCTTGCGCTGGCACTAAAAACGCTGTCTAACACCAACGCAGACAACCTTATGCCATGGTGCAAGGGTGCCTGTGTTGCAGGGATGATTGTTTATGTGCAGAAATGGACACCTTCCTGGACATAAACAATCATTAAAGGCAATTAAAGGCGATTTGCTCTTTCTATGTGTGCTGCAGCACACATAGGGGAATATTTACAAGTGCATTGCGCCACCGTAGCATCACTTTTTACGATGCTCTGGTGGGGCAATGCCCTGCTCCATATTTACAATGCAGCGCTAAGCAACTCTGCGTGGCTTTACGCCGCATTATAAATATCATACCCTTTCATGCAGTTTTCTGCATCAAAGGGTCATAAGATGGGTGTTCCTGTGGGCGTTCCACCGCAACACCCATTGTTTTTTGACTTTGCCCTAGATTTTACAAGGATCTGTAAATCTGAGACAGTGCCAAAATCTAATGGCATTGAAAGGTATGCGTTAGAGTGGTGCAACCAGGAGAAATACTTTTATTTCTCCTCCTTTATGCTCTTTCTATGTGTGCTGCCTGGACTCCCCAACTTTCAATTTTCATTTAGAATGTGATAGAGAACTCAGATACCTCCACTTTGCTAGACAATTTGGAGGGTTTTGGACTGATACAGATAGTCTCGGAGCCCACACACAAGGCGCATCATATGCTGGATGGTATTTTCACCAACAATTCCTCTATTATGGTGAATAGAGTATTGCCTTTAACCTGGAATGACCATATGGCAATTTTCTTTAACTTACCAGGCTTGAATAATCAATTCCCTCAGGTACAAAACCTGCCTCCCACTAAAGTAAGATCCTGGTGCAAAATCAGGACAGATGTGTTAGTAGAGACGCTTGACAACAGCATGCCTGTCCTAGCATCAGATACCAGTATGGTTGTTGATATTTACGACAATTGGATAAGGTCTGCCATTAACCAGTTGGCCTCAGAAAGAATAGTTACACAACAAATTAACAAACTCTCTGCCCCCTGGTATAACTCTGAGCTAAAACTCTTAAAGTCTAGATGTAGACACTCAGAACGTGCATGGAGGACTGAATATAGTGAGCAGGGTAAAGCCACTTACAAACTTGCATTACCCGAATATAAGGAAGCCATTAAAAGTTCCCAAAAGATCTACTACACAAGTAAAATTGAGGTAGAAAAAAACACCTCTAGAGAACTTTTAAAGACCGTTACCGTGTTGCCCAAGCTCCAACAGGTGAATCACTTTGCCCCAATCAAGTTCTCTGTGATAAAATGGCTAATTTCTTTCAGTCAAAGGCCAAACGATTTATGATGAATTGGCTGGGAGGATCCCCGCCCCGCTATTTCTTTTCTATCGATGGAGGACGTTTCTTCCACTACTAGCGTTGGCCATTTGACTAGTTTCTCACTTTTAACGGTGGACACAGTCAATGACCTGCTACTAGCCACTAAATCAGGGTCCCCAACAGATCCCTGCCCCTCTGACATAATACATCTGGTCTCGGGTAAGATTAGTACTCTATTAACCCCACTCTTGAACAATATCATCAGGAGAGGAACTTTCCCAGCTTCCTGGAAGAAAGCCTGCATTAGACTCATCCTAAAGAAACCTTCCCTTGATCCATCCGAAGCAAAGAACTACCATCCGATCTCCTGTCTACCCCTAGCGGCCATTAACTTAGATTTAACAGGTTATCTTGAAACCAATAACCACCTAGATTCCACCCAACATGGCTTTCGACCACGCCACTCTACAGAGTCAGTGCTAATCATGGCCACTGAGGAAATCCATTTGCTAACTGATGGTGGAGGCGGAGCCGTCCTCATCCTACTTGACCTATCAGCCGCGTTTGACACAGTGAATCATACGGTACTTATGCAACGGCTCAAGGCAATAGGAATTAAAGACGCTGCTCTAACCCTTCTCACCTCGTTCCTGACAGCCAGAGAACTGAGGGTGTGCTGGGAAAACCTCAAATCTGAGAGGTTTTCCCTCCCCTGTGGAGTTCCCCAAGGTTCAGAACTGTCGCCAACTCTATTCAACATATATGTGTCGCCTCTGGCCAAATTAATCAGGGCTCACAACTTCTCGCTGGTATCGTACGCCGACGATACACAGATTGTTATTTCCATTTCTTCATGTGTTGATACCTTGGCGGGGAGATTCCATAGTCGTCTTAAGCACATCATGGAATGGATGCATAAGAATGACCTCAAATTAAACACGGATAAAACGGAGGTCATGGATTCTGGAAATGGATCTCCTATTTGGAATCAATTGTGGTGGCCGGCGGTAGCAGGGGCCTGTACGGACCCAGTGGCAAAAGTGAGGAATTTGGAATTTCTGTGTGATGTCCAGTTATAGTTTTCAAGGCAGATTAACCAGGTGACATCATCTTGCTTCTTTCTTCTAAAAAGTTTGCGTAAAATCCTACCTTGTATTCCTTCAGACCTTAGAAAAACGGTTGTGGTTGCCTTAATTCTCTCTTGAATTGACTATTGTAACGCACTGTATTTAGGTGTTGATAAGCGTCAACTGTCAAAGTGAAATCACTGCAAAATGGTGCAGCGCGAATTCTGCTGAATATTCCTAAATACCACCACATCTCTAGCTACATTAGGAATCTCCACTCGCTTCCAGTCAGACAACACATACTGGTACATGCATCAAGGAAGGCTTTTGCGATTCCTTAATTGCGATTATTAAGGAATCGCAATTAAAGAATTGCAAAAGCCTATGCATGTAGGAATCGCTATAAAAATAGCGATTCCGAAAGATTCCTTAATTGCGAGTCGCAAATTGCAAGTCGCAATTAAGGAATGGCTCCCCATTCATTCCTATGGGCCTACAGGCCCATAGGAATGAATGGGAGATTGCATGCGCAATTTGCGAGTACCAATAGGTACTCGCAAATTGCGCATGCAATTTTAAGGGTGCAATGGTGTCAAAATGACACCCTGTTGCACCCCTGAAAAAGTGGTGTGCACCCATGTTGCGCACACACATGCCCCAAGGGCATGTGTGTGCACAACATGAAACTTTGAAAAATGCACTAAAGTGCATTTTTCACAGTTTTTGCAAATTACCATGAAGTTCAACTTCATGGTAATTTGCGCCCCCTTATAGCGAAATCGCTATTCTAAAGTGGTTCTTGCATTGCATTTAAGGAATCGCAAATTGCGATTCCTTAAATGCAATCGCAATTTGAGAACTCGCAATTAATTGCGAATTCTCAAATTGCAAGTGCCTTGAACCTTGATGCATCGCAAATGCCATTTTTACGGGCGCAAACGGCCGGTTCGCAAAAATGGTTGATTCATGTGCCTGATAGAATTTAAGGCGTTATGCCTGGTGCTTAAAGCACTCTATGGTGGAGGGCCATTGGACCTTCAGAAACTCTTCAGTGGTACACCCCCGTCTGAATCTTATATCGACCAATAAAGCACTGGTTCGGGTACCTAAAATCAATAAGGCAAGATGGGTAGGCAGATGTCTCACATATCAAGCATCGAAGCTCTGGAATGAGCTACCAACTCATATTAGGTTTCAATCCTCCTGCCCTGTTTAGGAAAATGGTCAAACCCTGGCTATTCTCTACACAGGAATGATCTGGCGTCTCCTGGTTCTTCAAGTTTCTCTGCAAACCCCTGAGCTCAATAAATCCATTACTTACTTACTTACTTGCTGCATTCTGCAGCACACATAGTAGGAGCAAATCACCTTTAATGATTGTTTATGTGCAGGTAGGTGTTCCTACTGCACATAAACAATCATCCCTGCAAAGCAGGCACCCTTGCACCATGGCCGCAAGGGTATCTGTGTTGGCGCTAGGCAGCTTTTTTAGCATCAGCGCAAGGGAAAACACAGGGGTGCACAGTATTCTTGTGAATACGGTGCATTTATGCGTTTTTTAAATGATGCAGCATGGTTCTGCTAAATGGCTTGCAGCGCCACGCTGTGCCATTTTGTAAATATGCCCCATAGAAAGAGCAAAAAATGAGGAGAAATAAAAGTATCTGTTGATAGCATTGAATTAGAAGACTCTTTAGCTATCCCCAATGCCAATCTGTAAGACCTGGCTTTTACAGCGGGTTTATCCCCAGATTTATTTGCTTTGTGGCCTTCTCTTTCTGACCTGTTTTTGTTGATTTTATGACTCTGGGCACTTTACCACTGCTGATCAGTGCTAAAGTGCATATGCTCTCCCTGCAAATTGTTGTTATGGATTGATGTTTCCATAATTGACTGATTTTATTTACTATTCAGTCCCTAGTACAGTGCACTGTGTGTGCCCAGGGCCTCTAAGTCAAATGCTGCTAGTGGGCCTACAGCACTGATTGTGCCACCCACATAAGCAGCCTGTAAATGTAACACAGGCCTGCCATTGCAGAGCCTGTGTGCAGTCTGGTACTGCCATGTCGACTTGGCAAGTGCACCAACTTGCCAGGCCCAACCCTTCACTTTTCTTACATGTTAGTCGCCCCTAAGGTAGGCCCAAGGTACCCCTGTGGGAAAGGTTCAGTGTATGTGAAAGGTAGGACATGCCCTGGTGTGTGTGGCATGTCCTGATAGTGAAATACTGCCAATTTCATTTTTCACTATGGCAAGGCTACCTGTTCCCATAGGATAGAATGGGGAGTTTGCTCATAAAATCTTATAAACACAACTACCCCTGGGAACAAGGTAGGAAAATAAAGTTTAGTATGCCTGAGCTCAGAATGTTAAAATACATCTTTTAGTGAGAGTGATTTTTACATTCAAGGTTTGAAAATACCACTTTTAGGAAGTAGGTATTTTCTTGCTTAGCCATCCAGTGTGCCTCTGCTAGAATGTGTATTGACTGTCTGGCTTTGGAGTGACAGGGGCTGGGGATGTGCAGTGGCTCCAGAGAGTCTGGATGAGTCAGGGCTGGGCTGAATAGACCTGGGCTGCATTCAGAGGAGGGGGAGGAGTTCTCACTAGCACCTGAATAGGCCCGGTCTGCATTTCGAGTGGTGGGAGGAGATTTCCCTTGCACCTGAATAGGCCCTGTCTGCCTTACACAATGCTGTCTCCACCTCCTGCCGGGCAGCTGCACCAGAGAGGACAGAACTGGTTTTGGCTGGGCAAACAACTTCTCTGCCACCAGAGAACAAAGAATTTTGCTGTATAAATATTGGGGCCCAGACCCCAGACTTTTAGACCACTGCTGAACTAAGGAACCTGCCAGGAAGAAGGACCAGGAAAGCTGGAGGAGGAGTACTGCCCCTGTGCTGTGTGCTGTTGGGGTTGGCCTGCAGTGGTTGCTTCTGTATTGGGTAGGGAAAGGACTGGACTGTGCTTTCATCATCCTGCTGTTAGAGTTTTCTCCAAAGGCTTGAAGTAGAGCTTGCCTCCTGTTGGAAGTCTCAGGGATAGAAAAGACTTCAAAGATCACTTCTGGGAATCAAGAGGAACCTTTGCCAAGGAGAAGAGCCGGAGAAGGTGAGGAGGAATACTGCCCCTGTGCTGTTTGCTGTCTGGGGTTGGCCTGCAGAGGCTACATGCTGCCAAGGAAAGGAGAAAGGACTTTGCTGTTTGCTGTGTCCCCTGCTTGAGGAAGATCTCCAAGGGCTTGAAACTGAGCATGCCTCCTGTTCTGAAGTCTCAGGGACACAAAGACTTCACCAGCAGCTCCCCTAAACTTCCTTGCTGGGAGTGCTGACCTGCTAAGAGGTACCTGCTGTTGTTTTGGACCTCTGGAGGCTGTTTGCCGCTGGGAGCTGGGAACAGCAACACAACTTCAAGAAGCGCGACACATCCGCAACTGTTTCCGACGCATCGCCGAAGAAATCATCGCAGCGCCTGCCCGAGGCTCGAGAAATTGCCGCATCGTGTGCACCGATCTCCAAAGTCCGAGATCACTGCACTGATTCCGACGCAAGGCCTGCTGTGCGGCTGCAAGAACCCATGCATCATCACGGATTGTTACATCACATCGAAGCGGCAAGTCTGTTGCATCTTTGAGGGATGCAGTAAGAAACCGATGCATTACCTCCCCACGCAGTAAGAAACCGACGCATCACCTCCTCTCCAGTAAGGAACCGACGCATCATCTCCCCTGTGCAGCAGTAAGGAACTAACGCATCACTTTCCCGTGAGCAAGGAACCGATGCAGCACCTTCCCTGAGTGTAAGGAACAGATGCATCACCTTCCCTGCGACCCTTTTTGTGTGCGCGACACATCCAAGGTACTTTGTGTAAAAAGTGTTGTATCTGCAATTTGCTTTGAACTGAACTATTTCTACCATTTGAAAGTCTTAATTTTATTACTGTATTGTGGATTTTTGTCATTTTGGTCTTGCTTGGTTTAGATAAAGATTACTCATTTTTCGAAACTGGTGTGCTGTCCAATTCTAGTGTTTTCACTATATTACTGTATGTGTTCACAAATGCTTTACGCACTGCCTCTGAGATAAGCTTGCCAAGCTACCAAGGGGGTGAGCAGGGGTTATTTTAGAAGTGTATCCCCCTTACCCTGACTAGAAGCAAGGGTCCCTATTTGGACAAAGGAACCCACCTCTGCCAACTAGAGACCCCCATTTCTAACACATTCCTACTAAGCACTATGAGGACAGTGACATGATATCTATAGTAGAATAAAATAGATCTAAATGTTTTTGACGGCTCAGGCCCATTCTGGCCAGAAGGACGCAGTTATCTGCGTACATGCGGACAGGTAACGGAGAATTCCCTACCCTGGGTGGATCTGCCACAACACCCAATAGATGGTTATTAAGGTCTTTAATATAAAGGAATGGTGCTAACACGCAACCCTGTCTAACCCCTTTTTTATCTTTATACAAATGGTACATTCCCCACCTGATCCAAATCTAATGCAACCCTCAACATCAGTGTGCAATTGGGCAAGAAGATTAACAATACATGGGCTAACTCCCTTGCTTACTAACATGTTCCATAGCTTTGACCGTACAACACTGTCAAGGGCTCCCCTCAGGTCCATGAACGCCAAGTACAGACATCCTTCCTTGGCAAGCACGTATTTGCACATTATTAAATGGAGATTTAAACATTGGTCTACTGTCCCAATACCCTGTTTAAATTTGTACAGGGTAGAAAATAAGATTTTATTTTCATTTTCCCAGTTTTCAAGTTGGTCCAATAAGATTCTACCCAGTATCTTAGCCCTGGAGTCGATTAAAGATGTGGGCCAATAACAGTTGGGGTCGATCCTGTTCCCCTTTATAAAAATTGGGACAACCGTTGCCCTGGGCCATGATTTTTGTGTGCCATGGATGCACGCACAGCGTAGGATGCTCACCAAGACGGGAGCTCAGAATATTATATTTTCTTTAAAGAGCTCTACTTGGGACCCAGTCTGGGCCTGATGCCTTGCTGCTCGAGCATCTACTCACAGCTGACGTAACATCCTTAACAGTGATTACTAGCTGTTCAGAATCCTCCAAACTTACTGTACCCCTTGTAGAGCTGCTCTTGGATATTTGCGTCAGTGGCAACAGAGGAGCTATTTAAGAAGAAGGATGCATTAACTACTCTCCAGAATTGAGATGAGTCATTCACTGCCCTTGCAGTGACAAGCTATTCCCAGGCCCCTGTTCTAATCTCTTCTTTTCTCCTTGTAATTACCTCTTTATAGTGTTTACTACAGGTGCTAATAACTAGCTGATCCCTCTGGTGATTTTTGACTGCATTCACAAGGCTCTTATGTGCCTGCGAACAAGATTGGTCAAACCATTTATGGGATTTGTGGGCATTTAGGTGCCATTAATTGTTCACAATTCTTCCTGCAAATTGTTTCAAAGGCCCCTAATATCTCCTTGTGATCAGAGTGCAAGTTTATGCATATCTCGAAGTGCTCCTTCTAATTTTCCAAGAGCATTTCGTGAAATGCATTGGGGTCCATGTCCTGCCAATCCGTCGTACTCCCCCATTTCTGGTATATTCTATCTGACAAGCCACTTTATGAACCATTGCGGTCAGTCCTAGGCTAAAGCTAAGGATTAATGGATTATGTTCACTAATGGGAGTTTTCCGACATCTGAAATGAGCCTGGGCGCATCACGCATGTATCCCTCACTGAGAGACTTACAGGCACTCTTTGTTGCTCGTCATCTCTGGCCTCTCCTTCCACCAGTGAACTCAGGGGACAAAGTCCCACCCCAGACATGGAGCAAAAGTTAAGCAGGTACGGGCAGGCAAACCGCTTCAGGGACCCGCACTGCAAGACTTACTGGCACTCTTTGTAGTGCGTCATCTCTGGCCCCTCCTTCCACCAAATGAAGTCTTGTTTATTTAATTGTTAACAGTAATTTATAGTGTTGTAGCGGGTTGTTAGGTTTGTAGGGATATAGGGTGGGATGTTAATTAAGTGATAGTTAATTATTAATTCATTAGTTATTTTTAATTAATTATGTGACTGATATTAATGATGTAACTTATTTAATACTGATTCATTTTAGTTATATTTTAAGTGTGGGTTGCTAGGTTTGTAGGGGCATAGAATGTGGAGATAAT
The DNA here is from genome assembly GCA_963921515.1 of Calotriton arnoldi. Classification (NCBI taxonomy): domain Eukaryota; kingdom Metazoa; phylum Chordata; class Amphibia; order Caudata; family Salamandridae; genus Calotriton; species Calotriton arnoldi. The sequence goes on from CAWUFW010006490.1 coordinate 821,633, forward strand.
TAAGTAATTCTTAATTAACATTTAATGATTAATAGTTAATTAATTATTTAACTTATTACTTAATATGTAATTTGTATTTTTTTTATTATCAATTATGCAAATTGTGCAATACTTGTTTATTTTAGTTTTATTTTAGGTGTGGGCTGCTAGGTTTGTAGTTTAGGGTGGGAAGTTTATTAAGTAATAATAAAAGATTTTTTTTTTTACTGTTCATTAATTATTTGATTGATTAATTATTATGTAACTTGTTTAATTGTTTTTTTATTTTTATATGTATATGTATATATATATATATATATATATATTCACTGAAAAAACCATAGGTTTCAGGGACGTTATAGTTAGAAATTAGCATTTAAAAACCATTGAAATTCACAGAAAAAACCATAGGTTTCAGGCCCGTTATAGTTAGAAATTAGAACTAACTATAACTCGCGCCCCCTCCATGCACTGCTGATGACGTCACATATTACATCATTCATGACATGGTCAGTGACATCACTGATGACATCATCCAGTGAATGTGTGTTTCTATAAAGTTTAAATATGTATTATATATATGCCAAGGTGTATTGAAGAATGAGTGGGTCTATAAGTGTCTGGATGGAGGATTTAGTAGGTATGTGACTGACTGTTTAAGTGAGTGATTACATGTGTCTTACTGAATGCATGGGTTAGTGACTGATACAGACATTCACACAGTTTAGTTTGACAGTTGGTGTGTAAGTGGTTGCATGAGTTAGTGAGTAGCTAAATGAGGATATATATGGGTTATTGATTGGTTGTCTGAGTATCTGTATGGGTGCCTGGGTGTGTGTGTGAGTGCGTGGGAGTTGTGTGAGTCTGTGCATAGATGTTTGAGTGGTTGATTCACTGTGTGTACGGGTTCAAGAGTGCATGTGGAAACAGCTGTATGAGTGTGTGTATGGTGTTTTGGTGAGAGAATGGATGTCTCAATGTTACATGTCCAAGTAACTACATATATAAAAGGCTGTGTATGTGAAAGTCGAAGTATATAAATGACTATACATGAGAGTCAGTGATTGTGAGAGTGGCTGCATGGATGAGTGTGTACTTGTATCAGTGATTGTAGAAAAGAGTAAGTATGGATTTGTTTCTGTTTGAATAAGTGATGGGGTGTGTCTATAACTGTATAGGTCAGTAAATGGAAGTGTGATTGATTCTTTGCATGACTGACTAGGTGTGTGAGTAAGTCTGGCTGAGTGGTGGTGTGTGTGTCTGTATACCCTTACGGGTGAGTAGTCGCGCTTTAACAAACCCCTGATTGATTGATTGATATACATGTATGAGTGCTTATGATAGTGTTGTATTGATGAGTGACTACATCTATGAGTGATTCTATGGGTGAATGAGTGGATGTGTATGTAGACTTAGGAATCAGTGAGTGTGTATGTAGTAGTGAGTGTAGTGAGGAGGTGGATCAGATTTTCACGTGGATGATGTCATCAGTGATGTCATCAGTGATGTCATCTGAGATGTCATCAGTGATGTCATCAGTGATGTCACTGACCATGTCATGAATGATGTAATATGTGGCGTCATCAGCAGTGCATGGCGGGGGCGCGAGTTATAGTTAGTTCAACTAACTATAACGGGGGAATTTCTATGGTTTTGTACGAGTGAAATGTCCAACTAACTATAACGTCCCTGAAACCTATGGTTTTTTCAGTGAATTTCTAAGGTTTTTTAAATGCTAATTTCTAACTATAACGGGCCTGAAACCTATGGTTTTTTCAGTGAATTTCAATGTTTTTTTTAAATGCTAATTTCTAACTATAACGTCCCTGAAACCTATGGTTTTTTCAGTGAATTTCAAAGGTTTTTTAAATGCAAATTTTTAAGTATAATGGTCCTTATACCTATGTTTTTTTACTGAATTTCCTGAGTTTTTTAATTGTTCATTTGTAAATTTAATATTTATTAAACAATATTATATATTTTTCTGAAAATTGCAATTTAAAAAAAAAAAATTTGAAATTGTAATATTCTAGAATTATTTTGTTTTATTTTTTTATTTTAATATAATTATGTAATGTCCTTTGTCTTTTAAAATATAGTTTTTTTTTCCCCAAAAACTTTGGGGTCGCGCACCCAACGTGCACCTAACACGGCGGGTGCGCGTATTCCAGCCGCCATATTGGAAAAGTCATTAAGGATCCACGTACGGTCTGCGACGGGTGCGTGGCTTCGTGTTACGTCATATACATATAACATCACGTGATGTGCGCGATTGGTATGCGACAGGTGCGCGACTCCTGCTCCTGCGTATTCGCGTCATGTGCGCATTACGGTACGCGACGTCTGCGCGGTGGCGGGACCCGCGTAACGTCATATACGTGCTGGGGCGCTGGCTGCGCGACTCCCGTAAAAGTTTTTATATTGTAAAACTATATGTATGTAACTTTAATGTACATATCAGGGCAAGAGATTATCTAAACTATTCATAAAAATAATATATTTGTACTTGTAATAAACTTATATTATTGTTAAATATATTTTCGCGGAGTCGCGTCGGGTGCGTTCTCCGTGCGCGCTGGGTGCGCGACTCCCATGTGACCTTAAAAAAAAGGATTTGATTTGTTCCTAACATTTCCCACTGTAACAGTTGAAGGACCCCACCCATTTTAATCATTCTTGTTGGAGCAGCTTATGAGAAACATCTCTTGTCCTACAAGAACTTCTTTGGTTTTTTTTTGGTGTTGCTTAAAAACTTTACAGCAGCAATGGCATCTGGGTAGCAGCAAGTTCATCTATCTTCGGATAAAGAAGTCTTGGAGGAGGCACCACCAAAGCAGAGACCTGAGTCTGTCGTTTGGAAGTTTTTTACTTTTCCTGCTGGAGAGGAGAAAGTCAATGCGAGGAAAGTCACATGCAAGCTGTGTGACAGGGTCCTCTCAAGAGGCAGTGACAAGAAATATTCTTGCGGCACAGCGAGCATGTATAAACATCTCCGCACCATCCATCCCCGGAATCTTGCTCGGGAAGAGTTAAACGAGCATCACAGAATCCAGCACCAGGTGTTCCAAGCACTTCAGGAGGGTCAACATCTTTACCTCCTTTGGACATTAGGCCTGAATTTGCCTTCCTGCAGCAGCACTGCATTAAGTGCAAGAAAGTCATTTGTTATGGTGAGCAGTCGGTGGATGCTGTTTGTGCTGCCCAGCGAAACAACAGTTGTTAATTTTTTGTTGTTTTTGGAATGATAATTAATTCCAAAAGTTAACTGTTTACTTTGTTCCTTTTTTTGTTCAGTTTTTAAAAAAACACCAAAATAAATTCAAAATTGTTCAAAAAACACAAAACAAATATAAAAAAAAAAGAAGAAAAAAAAAAGTTCTTCTCAGAACTACCTTATCTGGTTAAAAAAGAAAATTGATTGCATGGTAATGTCTGAAAGTTTCCTTGAGTATATCTGTAGAGCATGATTAACTGAAAGAATGCATTAGTAGTATATGGTGATTATATGAATGCATCACTAGCGCCTGCATGATTGCACAAGTGTATTTCTAACGCATGAGGAGGATATTAGATTGGAGGTGCTTAGGGGACTGCATACATGGTGCACATTTGATTGTAGCACTGCATGTCTTAGTGTTTGAGTGATTGTACAAATACATGGATAGTGACTGGATACTTACAGTGCTGCAAGTTGAGAGCAGGGTGAGTTTATAAGTGTTTGTGTTTTGGCACAGTAATTAGATAAGGACATGGTTCTGTCAGGATGATTGAAGGAATGGACGGAGAGTGACAGTGCGATTGTTGGACTGCATGGCAAGTACTTGGGAAATTGCAGAAGTGAATCATTAGTGTGGAGGGGGATAGGCGACTGCATAGATTGTGGACCTTTGAATGTAGCACTGCATGTGTTAATGCTTGAGTCACTGTTCAAGTACATAGATAGTGACTGGATACTTAGAGTGCTGCAAGTTCAGAGAAGAGTGTATCAATAGTATGTATCTGGTTAGAGGTCTGCATGCATAGTGCACTGAATATTGTACATGTACTTGTGTTAGTGGCTAGGCCATTCTATAAGTACATGACTAGTAACTAGAATGATTACAGTGCTGCAGAGTGCATGGTGAATTTATAAGTGCTTAGGTATTGGTGGAGTGATAGGATAAGTAGATAGTGCTGAATGGGTGATTTGAGAAGTGTTTGGGACAGACAGGAGGATTGCTAGACTGTATGGGTACTAACTGGGTATTTAGAAGAGTGTACCAATAGTATGTAGCTGGTTAGAGGTGTGCATGCATACTGCACAGAATATTGTAGCTGTAATTATGTTATTGGCTAGGCCATTCCATAAGTACATAACTAGTAACTAGAATGATTACTGTGCTGCAAACAAAGTGCATGGTAAATTTATAAGTGCTTAGCTATTGGCGGATTGATAGGATAAGTAGATAGTGGTGGATAAGTGATTGGAGAAGTGCATGGGACTGACAGGAGGATTCCTAGGCTGCATGGATACTACCTGGGTATTTACAGGAGTGTACCAATAGTATGTATCTGGTTAGAGGTCTGTATGCATTGTGCACAGAATATTGTAGCTGTACTTGTGTTAGTGGCTAGGTCATTCCATAAGTACATGGCTAGTAACTAGAATGATTACTGTGCTGCAAACAGAGTGCATGGTATATTTATAAGTGCTTAGCTATTGGCGGAGTGATAGGATAAGTAGATACTGGTGGAGGTGTGATTGGAGCAGTCCATGGGACAGACAGGAGGATTCCTAGAGTGCATGGGTACTAAATGGGTATTTAGAAGAGTGTATCAATAGTATGTAGGTGGTTAGAGGTGTGCATACATACTGCACAGAATATTGTAGCTCTACTTGTGTTACTGGCTAGGCCATTCCATAAGTATATAACTAGTAACTAAAATGATTACTGTGCTGCAAACAGAGTGCATGGTGAATTTATAAGTGCTTAGCTATTGGCGGAGTGATAGGATAAGTAGATAGTGCTGGATGGGTGATAGGAGATGTACATGGGACAGACAAGAGGATTCCTAGACTGCATGAGTACTAATTGGGTATTTGCAAGAGTGGATCAATAGTATGTACCTGGTTAAAGGTCTGCATGCATAGTGCACAGAATATTGTAGGTGTACTTGTGTTAGTGGGTAGGCCATTCTATAAGTACATGACTAGTAATTGGAATGATTACAGTGCTGCAAACAGAGAGCATAGTGAATTTATAAGTGCTTAGGTACTGGTGGAGTGATAGGATAAGTAGACAGTGCTGGATGGGTGATTGGAAAAGTGTGTGGGATAGACAGGATGATTCTTAGACTGCATAGGTACTAACTGGGTACTCACAAGAGTGTATCAATAGTATGTAGCTGGTTAGAGGTCTGCATGCATACTGCACAGAATATTGTACATGTACTTGTGTTAGTGGCTAGGCCATTCCATAAGTACATGACTAGTAACTAGAATGATTACAGTGCTGCAGAGTGCATGGTGAATTTATACGTGCTTAGGTATTGGCGGAGTGATAGGATAAGTAGATAGTGGTGGATAAATGATTGGAGAAGTCCATGGGACTGACAGGAGGATTCCTAGGCTGCATGGGTACTACCTGGGTATTTACAGGAGTGTACTAATAGTATCTACCTGGTTAGAGGTCTACATGCATTGTGCACAGAATATTGTAGCTGTACTTGTGTTAGTGGCTAGGCTATTCTATAAGTACATGACTAGTAATTGGAATGATTACAGTGCTGCAAACAGAGTGCATTGTAAATTTATAAGTGCTTAGCTATTGGCGGAGTGATAAGATAAGTAGATAGTGGTGGAGGGGTGATTGGAGAAGTGCATGGGATTGACAGAAGGATTCCTAGGCTGCATGGGTACTACCTGGGTATTTACAGGAGTGTACCAATAGTATGTATCTGGTTAGAGATCTGCATGCATAGTGCACTGAATATTGTACATGTACTTGTGTTAGTGGCTAGGCCATTCTATAAGTACATGACTAATAATTGGAATGCTTACAGTGCTGCAAACAGAGTGTATGGTGAATTTATAAATGCTTAGGTATTGGTGGAGTGATAGGATAAGTAGACAGTGCTGGATGGGTGATTGCAGAAGTGCATTGGACATACAGGAGGATTCCTAGAGTGCATGGGTACTAACTGGGTATTTAGAAGAGTGTATCAATAGTATGTAGCTGGTTAGAGGTCTGCATGCATAGTTCACAGAATATTGTAGCTGTACTTGTGTTAGTGGCTAGGCATTCTATAAGCACATGACTAGTAACTAGAATGATTACAGTGCTGCAAACAGAGTGCATGGTGAATTTATAAGTGCTTAGCTATTGGCGGAGTGATAGGATAAGTAGATAGTGCTGGATGGGTGATAGGAGAAGTACATGGGACAGACAAGAGGATTCCTAGACTACATGAATACTAATTGGGTATTTGCAAGAGTGTATCAATAGTATGTACCTGGTTAAAGGTCTGCATGCATAGTGCACAGAATATTGTAGGTGTACTTGAGTTAGTGGGTAGGTCATTCTATAAGTACATGAATAGTAATTGGAATGATTACAGTGCTGCAAACAGAGAGCATGGTGAATTTATAAGTGCTTAGGTATTGGTGGAGTGATAGGATAAGTAGACAGTGCTGGATGGGTGATTGGAAAAGTGTGTGGGATAGACAGGATGATTCTTAGACTACATAGGTACTAAGGGGGTACTTACAAGAGTGTATCAATAGTATGTAGCTGGTTAGAGGTCTGCATGCATAGTGCACAGAATATTGTACATGTAGTTGTGTTAGTGGCTAGGCCATTCCATAAGTACATGACTAGTAACTAGAATGATTACAGTGCTGCAAACAGAGTGCATGCTGAATTTATAAGTGCTTAGGTATTTGGCGGAGTGATAGGATAAGTAGATAGTGGTGGATAAGTGATTGGAGAAGTCCATGGGACTGACAGGAGGATTCCTAGGCTGCATGGGTACTACCTGGGTATTTACAGGAGTGTACCAATAGTATCTACCTGGTTAGAGGTCTACATGCATTGTGCACAGAATATTGTTGCTGTACTTGTGTTAGTGGCTAGGCTATTCTATAAGTACATGACTAGTAATTGGAATGATTACAGTGCTGCAAACAGAGTGTATGGTGAATTTATAAGTGCTTAGCTATTGGCGGAGTGATAGGATAAGTAGATAGTGGTGGATAAGTGATTGGAGAAGTGCATGGGACTGACAGGAGGATTCCTAAGCTGCATGGGTACTACCTGGGTATTTACAGGAGTGTATCAATAGTATGTATCTGGTTAGAGGTCTCTATGCATTGTGCACAGAATATTGTAGCTGTACTTGTGTTAGTGGCTAGGTCATTCCATAAGTACATGGCTAGTAACTAGAATGATTACTGTGCTGCAAACAGAGTGCATGGTGAATTTATAAGTGCTTAGGTATTGGTGGAGTGATAGGATAAGTAGATACTGGTGGAGGTGTGATTGGAGAAGTGCATGGGACAGACAGGAGGATTCCTAGAGTGCATGGGTACTAACTGGGTATTTAGAAGAGTGTATCAATAGTATGTAGGTGGTTAGAGGTGTGCATACATACTGCACAGAATATTGTAGCTGTACTTGTGTTACTGGCTAGGCCATTCCATAAGTATATAACTAGTAACTAAAATGATTACTGTGCTGCAAACAGAGTGCATGGTGAATTTATAAGTGCTTAGGTATTGGCGGAGTGATAGGATAAGTAGATAGTGGTGGAGGGGTGAATGGAGAAGTGCATGGGACAGACAGGAGGATTCCTAGAGTGCATGGGTACTAACTGGGTATTTAGAAGAGTGTATCAATAGTATGTAGGTGGTTAGAGGTGTGCATACATACTGCACAGAATATCGTAGCTGTACTTGTGTTACTGGCTAGGCCATTCCATAAGTATATAACTAGTAACTAAAATGATTACTGTGCTGTAAACAGAGTGCATGGTGAATTTATAAGTGCTTAGCTATTGGCGGAGTGATAGGATAAGTAGATAGTGGTGGATAAGTGATTGGAGAAGTCCATGGGACTGACAGGAGGATTCCTAGGCTGCATGGGTACTACCTGGGTATTTACAGGAGTGTACTAATAGTATCTACCTGGTTAATTGTCTACATGCATTGTGCACAGAATATTGTAGCTGTACTTGTGTTAGTGGCTAGGCTATTCTATAAGTACATGACTAGTAATTGGAATGATTACAGTGCTGTAGAGTGCATGGTGAATTTATAAGTGCTTAGGTATTGGCGGAGTGATAGCATAAGTAGATAGTGCTGGAGGGGTGATTGGAGAAGTGCATGGGACAGACAGGAGGATTCCAAGAGTTCATGGGTACTAACTAGGTATTTAGAAGAGTGTACCAATAGTATGTAGCTGGTTAGAGGTGTGCATGCATACTGCACAGAATACTGTACCTGTACTTGTGTTACTGGCTAGGCCATTCAATAAGTATGTACCTAGTAACTAGAATGATTACAGTGCTGCAAACAGAATGAATGGTAAATTTATAAGTGCTTAGCTATTGGCGGAGTGATAGGATAAGTAGATAGTGCTGGATGGGTGATAGGAGAAGTACATGGGACAGACAAGAGGATTCCTAGACTGCATGAGTACTAATTGGGTATTTACAAGACTGTATTAATAGTATGTAGCTGGTTAGAGGTCTCTATGCATAGTGCATACAATGTCGTAGCTGTACTTGTGTTAGTGGCTAGGCCATTCCATAAGTACATGACTAATAGCCAGAATGATTACAGTGCTGCAAACAGAGTGTATAGTGAATTAATAAGTGCTTAGGTATTGGCGGAGTGATAGGATAAGTAGATAGTGCTGGATGGGTGATAGGACAAGTGTTTGAGACAGACAGGAGGATTGCTAGACTGTATGGGTACTAACTGGGTATTTAGAAGAGTGTATCAATAGTATGTAGCTAGGTAGAGGTCTGCATGGGTAGTGCACAGAATATTGTAGCTGTATTAGTGTTACTGGCTAGGCCATTCCTTAAGTACATGACTAGTAACTGCAATAATTACAGTGCTGCAAACAGAGTGCATGGTGAATTTATAAGTGCTTAGGTATTGGCGGAGTGATAGGATAAGTAGATAGTGGTGGATAAGTTATTGGAGAAATGCATTGGACTGACAAGTGGATTCCTAGGCTGCATGGATACTACCTGGATATTTACAGGAGTGTACCAATAGTATGTACCTGGTTAGAGGTCTGCATGCATTGTGCACAGAATATTGTAGGTGTAATTGTGTTAGTGGCTAGGCCATTCTATAAGTACATGAATAGTAATTGGAATGCTTACAGTGCTGCAAACAGAGTGTATGGTGAATTTATAAATGCTTAGGTATTGGTGGAGTGATAGGATAAGTAGACAGTGCTGGATGGGTGATTGCAGAAGTGCATGGGACATACAGGAGGATTCCTAGAGTGCATGGGTACTAACTGGGTATTTAGAAGAGTGTATCAATAGTATGTAGCTGGTTAGAGGTGTGCATGCATACTGCACAGAATATTGTAGCTTTACTTGTGTTACTGGCTAGGCCATTCAATAAGTACATAACTAGTAACTAGAATGATTAGTGTGCTGCAAACAGAGTGCATGGTGAATTTATAAGTGCTTAGCTATTGACAGAGTAATAGGATAAGTAGATAGTGCTGGATGGGTGATAGGAGAAGTGTATGGGACAGAGAAGAGGATTCCTAGACTGCATAAGTACTAACTGGGTATTTACAAGAGTGTATCAATAGTATGTAGCAGGTTACAGGTCTCCATGCATAGTGCACAGAATATTGTAGCTGTACTAGTGTTACTGGCTAGGCCATTCCATAAGTACATGACTGGGTTATTGCAGGAATGAATCAGTAGTCTGCAAGGGGTTAGGGGACTGCATAGATTGTGCACATTTGACTGCAGCATTGCGTATCTTCATGCCTGAGTCATTGTACAAGTGCATGCATACTGACTAGATAGTTAGAGTGCTGGTAGTTGACAGCAGGGTGAGTTTATAAGTGCAAGAGTTTTGGCAGAGTGATTAGATAAGGACATGATTCTGTCAGGATAATTGCAGGTGTGGACAGAGAGTAACAGTGTGATTGGGGCACTTCATGGCTACTACCTGGGTTTTTGCAGGAGTGAATCAGTAGTCTGCAGGGGGTTAGGGGACTGCATAGATTATGCACATTTGACTGTTGCACTGCGTGTCTTAATGCCTAAGTCATTGTACAAGTGCATGGATAGTGACTGGATACTTAGAGTCCTGGTAGTTGACAGCAAGTGCTTGTGTTTTGGCACAGCGATTAGATAAGGACATGGTACTGGCTTAATGATTAGACTTGCAAGGAGACTACCTGAGGAAATTCTTAACTGCTTGGGTATTGACAGAGGTATTGAATTAGTACATGCTACTAGTAGATGACTGAAATCTGCATTATGAGTAACAGAGTGATTGGTGGACTGTATGGTTAGTACCTGAGGTATTTAAGACATTAATAAGCAGTGAGTAGGTGGTTAAAGGTGTGTATGGATAGTGCACAGGCGAATGTAGTAGTGGATGGATAGTGTTTGGATTACTTAATCTTACCTTTACAGTAGTAGATATCAAAATATTGTAAAACATTTTTGCAGTTGTTTTTTATATTTTAAATTTAAAAAACTTTTGAACTTTAGAATTAGGGTCTGTAAAAGAGAAGAAAAAATACAGTTATAATATATAATGTTATAATTTTAAGAACACAACATAATTTTAGCATTATATAAATTATTTAGTTTGCCTTTTTGCTGTTCTCAGAATATATTGAATTTCACTATAGATAGTGATTTCAATGTTACTCATCACATAACAGCGGGCAAAAAAATAAACAATCAATAAGATTGTTTAAAAAAACACAAATCTGTGTCAAAAATATTTTCAACATAGTCAACTATCTCTGCACATTGTGTAAAAAAAATCCTCAATAACATTGCATATAATACAAATATCAAATATATAAAATGCTTCTTTCTAAGAGAATTTTGTCACTATAATATAAAAGAACAGAAACACTAATTCAATCAGCTATTCTTCATAACTTCCATATACTCTAAATGATGTTCTTTAAAACATTTGGTGTCAGAATATCCTAGAAAAACTGCTTAATTCATATTAATATCTTTCCTCTAGGCCAAATGATATTCCTGAAATCCTTTATACTGAAATTGTCCAAAGTAGTCTTATTAATACATATTAACATATTCCCCAATAGGCCGAATTATGTTCTTAGAACTTTGGCTTTAAAAATATTAGGTATGAATTTGGTAATTCGTTAGGCAAACGATATCTAAAAACCAAATGAGCATCATTACAATATGTCCAAATTAGACAGTGTAATGTCCAGATGTTGTAGAAGGTCCATCGTGGAAAATAATTGCTACTGCTACAAAAGTTCTTCCTGATATTGATAGTTGACTTGCTACAAAACTTTTAATTAAAGTTTCCAATTTTCTTCCATCTGCTCTACAACGTTGTATCATTAAAATTATATATTGTCCAAATCTTTGTATAAATAATGTTGATAACATTTCTGATTTACATTGGCTACACTCCATGTTTTGATTAGCTGATTTAACTAATTTATTGAAAGACACTGTTTTACAATCTGGTATTGTCAAATATATGAATCTTTCAGAGTCTATGTTAGTGGTAGAAGTAAATGTACAATTTTCACATTCATGTTCCCATCTATAACGAAGTCCACACAGATTTTCAATTTCTATTCCTTCATCTTCCAATACTGCAAGCATATACATTAGAAATTCCTGAGCATCTTGTTGCACATTCTGTGTAAATTGCGAAGAACCAGAGCATATATCCAGAAGATTCCGAATAGCAGAAACACTTTGGAATTTACTTTTATCAGCTGTCAATTTTCAAAAATAGAATGCAACAAGGAACAAAACCTTTTTTCTCGATTCTCCATAATTTGCTGTTGGAGATTTTCTAGAAAAAATACAACATTCACCACTACATTAGCATAGCAGTTGATACCTGAACTATTTTCTAACTGATATCCTACAATCTCTTCAATAGTGTCCTTTTTCTTTTTGTTTGGAATCTCAACATTATCTTGATTTTCTTTCTTCTTTTCAACTTCACTACAGATATTCTCATATCTTCGTTTTCGACCTACTACACGCTTTTCATATACAAGATATTCACCTAAATTGGGAGCATACAGTCTTCTTAACCGATTATACTCTCTTACACAATTTGCATCTGCACTAATCTTTCCCTCATCAAAATCAAATGCAATCCAGATAAAGTTCTGACTCGGGACAAAGCAACATATGCCATACCCTCTTTAAATACGGTACTTCCAATGTTTACCAAAGCACTGTCTACACTTAAACCTTGAGATTTATGAATAGTCATCGCATATGCCAAAGAAAGAGGAAACTGTTTTCTATGAACATACAAATCTTTAACAAGCAAAAAATGAACAGAACAATGAGCAATTTCTTTTACTTCTTCAATCTGATCAAATTTGATTTTCAAAAATTCAATTCCATCTCTATTTTGATAATTAACAAATTCAACAACTTTTCCCATTGCTCCATTTACTAAACCTTTTTCCACATCCAAATTACGACATAAAATTACCCGCAGTTTACACATACATATAAATTCTTTTCTAAACCTGCAGTTTTAGATATAGATTTTTCCAAAGAATACAAATTTTGGTGTCTATTACGATGTCGGACGGAAAAAAATCCGCCATCAACCACAGTGGTAAAAATCCGCCCGCCTACACCGTCTGAATACCGACCGAGCAATTACGATGCCGCGAACCGAAAACCGCCGGAGGCGGAAAATAAACAAAAAATACCGCCTGCCCATGTCCGAGTCCAAGTCCATCCGCCCGCCACGGACGGAAAGACGCACGACAACCCAAAACCGCCCGCCCTGACGACCGAGACACCGCCCGTGAAACTAGGATCGCACCGACATGAGAATACACAAATACACCGCCCGCCAGCGCAAACAACAGTGACGAAAATGGACACGGCGGAAGCTCTGGCGGCCACGTCCATGCACAGAAATCATCCGCAGACAAAACCAAACACACACAACATGGCCAACAAGTCCACACAGCAACCCACGCACAAATACCCAAACACAGTACACATCCCGGAAACACCCCCCCCCCTGGACAAACAAATCAACTACAAATCCCAGAACACCAGCCACAACACACCTGAAACCAACAGACCATCATGAAACACCCACATAGGTAAGTACAAAAACAGCCCCTTCACAGACCACAACCCCCTGCAACATTACAAACTGAGGACGAAAGCACACAACACAGCGAGACAGAAAGGACAGCAGCACACCACAGACACGCACCTATCACACCCATCACCACCACCACCACCAAACACCGGACACACAAACCCCCTGCACATCACACACCACACACCGCACCAGCACCACAAACACCAAAGCACACACCATGGCACCACACAGAATGCCCAAGTTCACTTCCACCGAGCTGACGGTCATGGTCAACGAGATCGTAAAGGTGCACCCACAAATCTATGGGAACCAGGTCCAACAAACACCACTATCCACCAGAAACTGGTTGTGGAGCAGGATCGTAGACCAGGTCAATGCAGTCGGGAACGTTCCACGCAACAGAGGAGAAATTAACAAAAGGTGGAACGACCTCAAAAGCGTGGTCAAGAAGAAGGAGAGCAAAAATCGACAGCTGGCTGCCAGGACTGGCGGAGGGAATCCCGCGCTTTTCAAGACCTTCAAAGCGTGGGAGGAGAAGGTGCGAGTCATCATACATCCGGAGATCCTCACCGGATTACCAGGGGGAGTAGAGGCTGGTAAGTACAAACAAACGTATACCAGCACACCGCTATGTAATCACATGCACTACCACCATGCCATAGCTCCTAGGGACAAACACCCCCATGTCCAGTACACAATACACAAGACATCACCCACACATGCAACAGACACTCACACACACTCAGCCCAAAGCTACCAACTAACAGAACCATGGGGGCATGTGTACAGTCAGCCACCACCGCAACTCCCACCAGGTCCCCTTGTACTCCAGAAGCGCCAGAAGGAGCACTCCCCACACCCATGTGTCAGCCATAGCTGCAGTAACCGACAAGTAACAGGTAAGTAGCCGGAACACAAAGTCAGTGGGTCGGAGGGGGGACAGCTGAAGTAAAACACCCACCAGGCTCTCACACCCACAGCGCAGCAAGGTGGAGCACACCCCACACCCATGTGTCAGGCACAGCTGCAGTAACCGACAAGTAACAGGTAAGTAGCCGGAACACGAAGTCAGTGGGTCGGAGGGGGGACAGCTGAAGTAAAACACCCACCAGGCCCCCACTCCCACAGACCAGCAAGGTGGAGCACCCCTCCCTCCCAGTACCATGTTGCATCCATTGCATTGCGCACTCAAAAACAACCTTTAGGTGGGAAACTGTACAGGGCGGGGCGTCTGTAGGCATGAGGACTGTACTACGACTGACACATGGGACATGTCACGTAGCAGAGGAACACGCAGCACTGCTCCCAGTCACAATCATGAGACCAATGTGCACACGGACATGTATCACAGAGTCATACCCCACATGACCAATCACAGATACAGCAACACCTAAGGAGCCACGTCTGCATGCACAAGTCCCACTGGAGTACAGACCCACACGGCAGGCACTGTGCCACCCATCACACACATCAGCAACACCATCGAAGTACTGTCCATGTAGTCCTTACTGCCTGTCACCCACACATCGTACAACAACGCCCATGTAAGACAGACCGTACTAGAAGTAACAGCTTGGAACCACAATATTGCACACAAAGACAACTGGACCCATGAAACACACAGGCACACAATGCACAATACAACATATCATCCATCTCATCTCTCAGCCCCAGTGTCATGAAAGGTATGTCATCCGAACAGCTGGCCCTCATACAGTAGTCATGCAAAGATACCTGCCCATGACACATCATGTGCCTGCAGTGACTGAAGCGCACGTCACACTGCGAGTGACAACACACATAATACAGTCAACACCCCAAGAGCACAGCATTGATGCACATGTACGAGGGCAGCACGCACACAAAGGATTTGGCCCATCTGCAATACGTCGTGTGGCACACAACAAGCACGAACTCACAACAATGCTACCAATGTGATGTCCATGAATGATAACAGTCAGCAGATATGCCGGGCATGTGAGACAGACACACACCTTTGTCTATGCACTGTCATGTTGCCAGAACACATGTCACGTTCTGCACCCATTACTCACAGTATGTACCCCAAAAGCATATTACAACCCAAAAGAGTTTAGGGGGCTGTACCCCCTTTTGCCATCAGCGTCTCTAAGCGTTCCATTTGAACCCCAAAAGCATATTTCAACCCAAAGAGTTTAGGGGCTGTACCCCATTTGGCATCAGCGTTTCTAAGCGTTCCATTTGAACCCCAAAAGCATATTTCAACCCAAAAGAGTTTAGGGGCTGTACCCCCATTTGGCATCAGCGTTTCTAAGCGTTCCATTTGAACCCCAAAAGCATATTTCAACCCAAAAGAGTTTAGGGGGCTGTACCCCCATTTGGCATCAGCGTTTCTAAGCGTTCCATTTGAACCCCAAAAGCATATTTCAACCCAACATCGTCGATGGTCCTGGAGCCCGCATACACCCGAGCCACAAAATGTAGGAGCATAGCAACACACACCCATCGGCATTGCTAATCCGTCCCATGCCACATGTCCACATCACACAGTTCCATTGCCTAGCCCACGCATACACACATCGTACATCCACACACACGCCTCTGGGAAACCTGTGCACGACAGTGCACAAACTGTGAATGTCAGACAACCAATACATACTTTGCTAGGTGCAACACAATGACCTATCTCATTCTCCCCACAGGAGCCGAACTGCTGGATGCTGGAGAGGGTGACAGCAGCCAGCACAGCCAGTCCGCAAGCCCCCGACCCGGACTCACGGATGCAGAGGAGCTGGACACCTCTTCGGACACGGACCACCCAGCAGGCCCATCTGGAGTGGCAGGGCACACCCGCTCCCCAGGGCCCCTCTTACCCACCAACACATTACCCAGGGCTGCTGACCAGTCACAGACCTCTGCTGCCACGGTCGTTGCGGCCACCACCACCGCCGCAACCACCACCACCGCCGCAACCACCACCACCGCCGCAACCACCACCACCACGCCATCCCTGGCCACAGCCCCTGCGCAAGGGGTGGCACGGCCGTCGGGCTCCACCCTGGGAGCCAGACCGAGGACCGTGGTGAGCAATGTGGCTAGTGGGCAGGTCGGTGGCAGCAGTACTGGTAGGAGGAGCAGGGCCAGGCCAACGCCATCTGTGCCTGGAAGCCAAGCCCTGCCGCAAATCGACAGAGTCCTTGGGGCCTATCAAGATGCCCAAGGAGAATGGGCCAGGTCGGCTAGCGACACGCGGGAGGTCCTTGGGGTGTTGAGTTGGCAGGGTATGCCCAGACGTGGGTCCCTTGCTCACTTTGCCACTGGATTCAAGCTAGCCTGGCTGATGACGGCTGAATGGCCAGAAACCGGTCCCAGGATGCTTGTTTCCGGTCCAGGGAAGACATGGCTTGGCAGTTCGGGCTGGACTGTTCCCATGAGGCACAGGGTCAGACTGATTTGCATATGGCCATGTCTGAACTGGGGTGGTGGAGTGAGCTAAAGAATGATGATGGATTAAACCCAGATCAGTTGACTGGGGGTGAGTGTTTGATTTGCTCAAACGCTCCGTCCATCGTCCCCTTTGGTATCGCTTTGTTCGCCCTAAGTTGGCAGGGTATGCCCAGACGTGGGTCCCTTGCTCACTTTGCCACTGGATTCAAGCTAGCCTGGCTGATGACGGCTGAATGGCCAGAAACCGGTCCCAGGATGCTTGTTTCCGGTCAAGGGAAGACATGGCTTGGCAGTTCTGGCTGGACTGTTCCCATGAGGCACAGGGTCAGACTGATTTGCATATGGCCATGTCTGAACTGGGGTGGTGGAGTGAGCTAAAGAATGATGATGGATTAAACCCAGATCAGTTGACTGGGGGTGAGTGTTTGATTTGCTCAAACGCTCCGTCCATCGTCCCCTTTGGTATCGCTTTGTTCGCCCTAAGTTGGCAGGGTATGCCCAGACGTGGGTCCCTTGCTCACTTTGCCACTGGATTCAAGCTAGCCTGGCTGATGACGGCTGAATGGCCAGAAACCGGTCCCAGGATGCTTGTTTCCGGTCCAGGGAAGACATGGCTTGGCAGTTCGGGCTGGACTGTTCCCATGAGGCACAGGGTCAGACTGATTTGCATATGGCCATGTCTGAACTGGGGTGGTGGAGTGAGCTAAAG
Organism: Calotriton arnoldi; assembly: GCA_963921515.1. Lineage (NCBI taxonomy): Eukaryota > Metazoa > Chordata > Amphibia > Caudata > Salamandridae > Calotriton > Calotriton arnoldi. The sequence goes on from CAWUFW010006490.1 coordinate 839,089, forward strand.
AATGATGATGGATTAAACCCAGATCAGTTGACTGGGGGTGAGTGTTTGATTTGCTCAAACGCTCAGTCCATCGTCCCCTTTGGTATCGCTTTGTTCGCCCTAAGTTGGCAGGGTATGCCCAGACGTGGGTCCCTTGCTCACTTTGCCACTGGATTCAAGCTAGCCTGGCTGATGACGGCTGAATGGCCAGAAACCGGTCCCAGGATGCTTGTTTCCGGTCCAGGGAAGACATGGCTTGGCAGTTCGGGCTGGACTGTTCCCATGAGGCACAGGGTCAGACTGATTTGCATATGGCCATGTCTGAACTGGGGTGGTGGAGTGAGCTAAAGAATGATGATGGATTAAACCCAGATCAGTTGACTGGGGGTGAGTGTTTGATTTGCTCAAACGCTCCGTCCATCGTCCCCTTTGGTATCGCTTTGTTCTCCCTAAGTTGGCAGGGTAGGCCCAGACGTGGGTCCCTTGCTCACTTTGCCACTGGATTCAAGCTAGCCTGGCTGATGACGGCTGAATGGCCAGAAACCGGTCCCAGGATGCTTGTTTCCGGTCCAGGGAAGACATGGCTTGGCAGTTCGGGCTGGACTGTTCCCATGAGGCACAGGGTCAGACTGATTTGCATATGGCCATGTCTGAACTGGGGTGGTGGAGTGAGCTAAAGAATGATGATGGATTAAACCCAGATCAGTTGACTGGGGGTGAGTGTTTGATTTGCTCAAACACTCCGTCCATCGTCCCCTTTGGTATCGCTTTGTTCGCCCTAAGTTGGCAGGGTATGCCCAGACGTGGGTCCCTTGCTCACTTTGCCACTGGATTCAAGCTAGCCTGGCTGATGACGGCTGAATGGCCAGAAACCGGTCCCAGGATGCTTGTTTCCGGTCCAGGGAAGACATGGCTTGGCAGTTCGGGCTGGACTGTTCCCATGAGGCACAGGGTCAGACTGATTTGCATATGGCCATGTGTGAACTGGGGTGGTGGAGTGAGCTAAAGAATGATGATGGATTAAACCCAGATCAGTTGACTGGGGGTGAGTGTTTGATTTGCTCAAACGCTCCGTCCATCGTCCCCTTTGGTATCGCTTTGTTCGCCCTAAGTTGGCAGGGTATGCCCAGACGTGGGTCCCTTGCTCACTTTGCCACTGGATTCAAGCTAGCCTGGCTGATGACGGCTGAATGGCCAGAAACCGGTCCCAGGATGCTTGTTTCCGGTCCAGGGAAGACATGGCTTGGCAGTTCGGGCTGGACTGTTCCCATGAGGCACAGGGTCAGACTGATTTGCATATGGCCAAGTCTGAACTGGGGTGGTGGAGTGAGCTAAAGAATGATGATGGATTAAACCCAGATCAGTTGACTGGGGGTGAGTGTTTGATTTGCTCAAACGCTCCGTCCATCGTCCCCTTTGGTATCGCTTTGTTCGCCCTAAGTTGGCAGGGTATGCCCAGACGTGGGTCCCTTGCTCACTTTGCCACTGGATTCAAGCTAGCCTGGCTGATGACGGCTGAATGGCCAGAAACCAGTCCCAGGATGCTTGTTTCCGGTCCAGGGAAGACATGGCTTGGCAGTTCGGGCTGGACTGTTCCCATGAGGCACAGGGTCAGACTGATTTGCATATGGCCATGTCTGAACTGAGGTGGTGGAGTGAGCTAAAGAATGATGATGGATTAAACCCAGATCAGTTGACTGGGGGTGAGTGTTTGATTTGCTCAAACGCTCCGTCCATCGTCCCCTTTGGTATCGCTTTGTTCGCCCTAAGTTGGCAGGGTATGCCCAGACGTGGGTCCCTTGCTCACTTTGCCACTGGATTCAAGCTAGCCTGGCTGATGACGGCTGAATGTCCAGAAACCGGTCCCAGGATGCTTGTTTCCGGTCCAGGGAAGACATGGCTTGGCAGTTCGGGCTGGACTGTTCCCATGAGGCACAGGGTCAGACTGATTTGCATATGGCCATGTCTGAACTGGGGTGGTGGAGTGAGCTAAAGAATGATGATGGATTAAACCCAGATCAGTTGACTGGGGGTGAGTGTTTGATTTGCTCAAACGCTCCGTCCACCGTCCCCTTTGGTATCGCTTTGTTCTCCCTAAGTTGGCAGGGTATGCCCAGACGTGGGTCCCTTGCTCACTTTGCCACTGGATTCAAGCTAGCCTGGCTGATGACGGCTGAATGGCCAGAAACCGGTCCCAGGATGCTTGTTTCCAGTCCAGGGAAGACATGGCTTGGCAGTTCGGGCTGGACTGTTCCCATGAGGTACAGGGTCAGACTGATTTGCATATGGCCATGTCTGAACTGGGGTGGTGGAGTGAGCTAAAGAATGATGATGGATTAAACCCAGATCAGTTGACTGGGGGTGAGTGTTTGATTTGCTCAAACGCTCCGTCCATCGTCCCCTTTGGTATCACGGTGGTGGGGGGGAGGGCACAAGCAAGACCAGCAACACCACCTCCGCCACTACCTGCTGTGGCGCAGGGTCGTGCAGCATCGCGTTCCCCTGCGTCCACAGCGAGTGAGCACTCCTCAGCCACCACCAGCGGCACATCAACACACCCCCCCCCTACCAAACGTGGAAGGGGCCGTCCGAAGAGGAAACAGGTGTCCAGAGAGGACTCCGCACGCACCAAACGCCAGTGAGTCAGCCAGCCACCTTGACCACCTACTGCATTGACTTGTACTACGATCCTACCCCACACTGCCATGTGAATGGCATGTGTCTGTTGGACTGTGGACATAGAACTTCATGGGTACACCTTGACTATCACGCAGCCATGACCGTCAACTCATTGTCACAGCATGCACCACATTTGTCATCACCTTGCACACAATCACATGTCACCGCTGTAAATAAATACACCTTGATCACAATCTGCTTTATGTGTCCTGGGTTTATTCAACGATGTGCAATCGCCACCATGAGCAGAAATGCATCTGCTGTGTGGTACGTCGATGGGACAGGAGAGGCTGTAGGGACCTAGGGGTGAAAAACAGAACAAGAGTACATTCAATGAGTGTGTCACACACTCATCACACAGTACCTGTCACCAACTACAAGCAATGTACACACATCTCACAGAGCAACAGGGCACAATGCTACAGCCACTGTCAGTGGCATACCAACCTGGAATTGGACCATTGACACACAGCACTCAGTGAACAAAAGTCCCCCGTGACAGAGCACACATACACCTGCACAACTACAGCTACATCAGCCGTCGTACATGGACACTCACCGTCAAGTGAAGTAGCGGGCGATGAGCTGCTGACGCACATTCACAGCTTCCTCCTCTCCACTGTCCTCTTCACTCGAGCTGTCCTGGTCTGCAGGCTGGGGCTCTGGTTGATCTCCGTCATCCACAATTAGGGGGATCTGCTTGCGAATGGCCAGATTGTGCAGCATGTAGCAAGCCACTATTATCTGGCACACCTTCTGTGGGGAGTACGCCAGTGCACCCCCGGTGCAGTCCAGGCATCTGAACCTGGACTTGAGGAGGCCAAAGGTACGCTCAACCACACGTCTGGTCCTCCCATGTGCCTCATTGTAGCGGACATCAGCTGGGCTCCCAGGACGTCGCAATGGGCTGAGCAGCCAGGGCCCATTCGGGTAAGCAGAGTCACCTGGGTGTGAGGGACACAGAGAACCATTGCAATTCCAACTGGACACAAGACAGCATCGCACAGCCAGCACGCTACACTACTCCACATACTCACCGACAATCCAGCCACGGTCCGGTTGCAGATTGGTCATCAGACGTGGTAGGATTCTGTTGCGCATGATGTGCGCGTCATGTGCCGATCCTGGGAACTTCGCACACACGTGGGAAATCACCATGTCCGCAAGGCACACCACTTGCACATTCAGGGAGTGCGTGTGCTTCCGGTTGCGGTAGAGCTGCTCAGTGGCCTGTGGTGGAACAAGGCCAACATGGGTGCAATCTATTGCACCAACGACGTGGGGGATCCATCCAAGGGCATAGAAAGCACCCTTCACTGCCGCCAATTCACGAGCCCTGGGGAATCGGATGTATCTGTTCCTGTACAGCATCATAGCTGACAGTACATCCCTCAGCACCATGCTGAACATGGGCTGGGACATCCCACCTCCACTGCCCACTGTGTGTTGGAATGACCCAGTGGCGAAGAAATGCAGTGCAGCCATCACCTTAGCCGTGGGGGTGAATGCTGTTGGATACACCCTGCGAGGACGGAGGTGGGGTTCCAACATGGCACATAGACGATGCAGGGTGGGTCGGTCCAGACGATATTTACGGATGACCTCTACATCCTCCATGTCTGACAGCAATTGGTAGGGGCGATGAATGTTTGGTCTCCGCCTAGGAAAGATGGAAGTGGACACATGTCAAAGCAACACGCCACATGGCATATTCACATACACAAAACAAAAATGACTGAGCAAGCACTTGAATCACAGAACAGCTGACAAGTAGGGACAGCACAGCCACAATACACTTACACAGGTCCCCTACCAATAGCAATGGGCAGTGACACACACCATTGCCATGAGCATGCACATGGGGATCTAGGCCTCAATGACTTGTAAGGCATGCTGATGGTAACAGACTGCATATTCGGCAAGCGGCAACACCACGGCAACATGACTAGCTGCTGTGCATCACACTGCTTCCGAGGCTGGGTGAGTATGGCACTCACCAACAACGCTATGGACACAGGCTGAGCGGCCAAAACAAGTGGGACCTGTGGCACGAGGGGATATGAGACAGTCATTGGTGTCACCACTGCACCCTATGTACAGCACTGTACGGATCACACCTCCAGAAACATTGACAGGTGTACACATTGACAGCCCCATGCCAACACGGCTGTGTGCTTGCAAATACACATCACAAGTGACACGTAACATTGCACGTGCCAAGTGGCAGATGTACATAGTGAAAGATGGCATGTGTGTGCATATGCATATCCCATGCACCCATGCCAATGTGTACATGATGATATGCCAACAGACATGTGGAGGCTGGCCACTGGCCGTCCCTGCCTATGCACACAGCATGTTGTGGCCCCGTCCATTGTGGACCTGCACACACACACAAATCATGGCCACACCTGCTGCTGCCAACTCTCCACCTACACGTCGATGACGCTGAGGACATGTCCAGGTCCACTCACCAGCGAGGAGCTGGAGATCCTGGATTCCGATCTCCACGCACACTGCACATGGCTATTCCTTGAGAGATTTGTGTGTGAGAGACAACTGCAGTGTGTGTGGGAGTGCATGTGGGGGACACACATGTCGTTGATCCGCAGCACTATGAGTCAGAGCCTGTGGTGTTCAGACATCCACTGCTCACCATGCTGACTGCAGGTGGCATGGGTATGTGAGCTCTCGGGCGCTTTGACCTGTCTGTCCCTCCCGAGTGGTGGTACATGGCAACTTCATGTCAGACATCCAGTGACCCAGACAAATGCCAATGCAGGTCTCAGTGCACTTGTTGGTCGTGTGAATGTCAGGCTGGGGCCATGCTGCCCTTCTCAGTCCCAGCAGGCCTGGCCTGCACATTGACTGCACAATGCCAGTAGGTGACAACACAGACTGCCTAGTGGGTTACATGTGTCTCCTGTTCAGGACCCTCCGGATGGGCGCTAACTCAGTCCTGTCTATTGGACACACCATGCCTCGTGATGGGATGTGTGTGTGAGATAGTGGCACTGAATGTGACCTCCGTTGCGGGGTGGGCCATGCACAGGGCGAGTACGTCAATTGTTGCGCAGTGTTGGTCACAGTGGGTACACACACACAGATCTGTTGCCTTGTGATCATTTTCTATGTCCGCCTGACCATGGACTGTAGATGTGGGCAGACTACACATTGCTCGATGTGCTGTCTCTATGCATGTGCCTTCACACCAGGCACAGCTGCCCCTGCACATGTGACCCCTGCTGCACTCGGTGCTGGGTCTGTTGAGCTGATGCACCATCTGTGCGTGGGGCAGACAGCTCTGCTCACTACCGTCATTGTCCATGACATCACTTTGCCGCAGGTGACATGGATCATGGAGGGCCCACATGTACGCGTGGGTGGACTACACAAGACTGTCCAATGGTTGTCACCCCCAGTCAGTGCTTCGAATGGGTGAAATGTGGTGCTGGTACTAATTTTGATGTGTCGAGTGGGCGGGGCTACGTGCGGGGCTACATGCAAGACATGGGGAGGTCATTGGCTTATCTACTAGTTGCAATACACACGAGACACGTCTTTTTCTGACCACATCAGGGGCATTCCTTTAACTAACTGAAACTCAAACAGTCATCTTTTAAACTGTCCTCATGGCCTCCCCTCGCTCACCCCAATATGCATTTGCACCTGAGAAGCTAGCGCATGCACACGCAGCTCCAAGCTCGCACCAGAGAGGCCAAGGAGTGTATGTGTGGGTCCAGTTGAACAAGTGGTCTGTCTCACGGTATGATAAGTGGCGGGACGCCGTCCACCTGCGTGGTGCCCCGACTCGAGACCCGGCCAACATTGACAATGCATGACAGGCTCCGCAGTCCGGATACACCACCTGCAACACACAGCGGCTGTAGCTGCCCTAGCGGCCCAGGCCGCGTCCAACTGGAGCTAATGGACCCACACATTCACTCTTTGGCCTCTCTGGGGCGAGCTTGGAGCTGCTTGTGCACGCGCTGGCTTCTCTGTTGCAATGGCATGTAACGTGTGTGGGAATCTAGGCAATGGGTGGGATGGTGCGAGCCACCTTCCGTGACGTCACTCCTGCTCGTGATGTGTGCGTCCCCCCACTACTTCCATTTGACTTGTGCCATACTACACATTGAGGATGTGTTGCCTGCGTGATGTGACCAGGAGGAGCGCGCCATGACCTCTTACCCACCATGCTCCACTGCCATCCCGTGTCCTGGATTGCCTGTGCAGGTGGACATTGTTGGGGATACACCTGGTCGATAGGGGATGTGAGTGCCTTGGCAAGGGCCTGGCGGATGCACAGCAGTATCCAGCATGTCCATGGAGGGTGGGCTGACGTCTACACTTGATGCAGCATTGATCGTGTGCCCGCCTGTTGTGCACACACGAGTTCACATTCATCCCCAGACAGGTGGTCTTTACAAATTCCCAGGAGAGCGCCAATGTACTGTTCCTGAATCCTCCCAACACAGCGTGTTTCAACATTGCATGTGCGCACCTACCCGTCACACCCACCCACCTGAGCCATGCGTAACTCCCGCTTCACATGACACATGTGTGTCTTCCACAGTTGTGCTACTCATTTGCGTTGACATCCAATGACAGTGGACTACATGGTCATCTCACGACTGCCGTGTACTTCACACACTCTCATCCTCTCTCATTCGTACTTGTGAAATGAATCAGCAGATACACATTTTTGCTTCAAGACATGTATTGGTACTTATGTCCTCTGTGATGCAGTATAGTGGACACTACTGGCAGCAAAATGCATGTGGAGGATATAGTCAGCATGATTACACATAGCATAGGGTGTAGGGGTACATGTGATTAGTTGTTGACTGTGGGATGTGGGCTTCAGAGTTACCACTGCTTAGCCATTGCTGTGCTAATGTACATTTGCTAATTACTGAGGTGCTGCTGACTTTGACACAGACAGTATACATTTAGCCTACCAGTCCGCTTGTCATCATGGGCACAGTGCATCTCAGTTCCATGTTACAGGTTTGCTGCTATAGTTACTCATACACACATGCGTGGAGGTGACATCAGGGCATGGGCTTACGTGCATGCAACGGCGTCCCACTTGTTGTTGCGATGTGGTGGCTACTGGACATGTCACAGTCACTGGGGTCATGTTGTTGGTGGATGCACTTGTTGTCCATGCAAAGCTCCTGGCACGGAAGTTCAGGGGGAGGTGAGGTGACAGCTCTCACATACTACAGCCGGACGATTACTGTCCACTGACCGGTGCATATGTTCATGGCCGCAGGATGCATATTATGGCATGGTTGTACGTGCAGTTCTGTCCAAGTGGTTGCCATACACAAATCCCATGCCTCTGCTCCCCCTGTTCATGCAGAGTTACTGGATGTGATGAGGTACAGGGTGCATGTCCCAAAAATATCCGATGTCATGGCAGTGTAGTTGATGGTGTGGTGTCAGTTGCAGGTTTAATGGTATAGTTGTTGTACTGGTAACTGCCCAGTCCGTGCGGAAGCCAAGCATGGGTACGGTGTGGGACATCATTGTTCAATTGGGGGTATAGCGGCGGGGGCCGACGAATTGACAGGTTGTCAGGTATGCGATACCTTCCAGCAGGGCTTCCATGGCATTGGTGGTAAACATGGATGCCATCCAATGTAGCGGATGGTGGCTGTCAAGGTGTAGGTCGTAAGTTGTCCCTTGTAGAAGCATGATGGGACATGTTGGATGACATTCGATGTAACTGTGATCCATAATCCATCGTGTGGAGGCACAGTGGTCCCATTGCAGTGTGGGTCCGATTGTAGCCACATACGCCATGCCCCCATAGGCTGAACAGACCCTGTCGTGGACGTCCAGGGGGTTGAATAGTTGTAGCAGGTCCGCCCTTGGATGCCGCGTTGGAGAGACATAAATCCACAGGATAGTGGAAGGGACACCTCCGGCAGTAGAAGACGGGGATGACGCAGCTGAACAATGCGATGCGGTAAGTTAGTCGGTAACTTACGTTCAGCAAGGCCAGATTGTCACATCCCAATATCTGTTTCGGTTATGTTTGTACAGCTTGATCTGTCCGGCGTAGTTGGGTAGGTGTGGTGCAAGTGCCATTTTGCTGCAGGGCAATGTGATGGCGTGGTCCGGCTGTCTGTGCAGTCTGCAGAGTGCAACCTCCGACGTTGCTGGGAATTCTGTAATGGTCGTAGGGAGGCAGGACTTGTGTTATGTTGGCTTGTGCGGAGGACACGGGCCCTCATCCCACATGCTTCTCTGAATGGTCAAGGTCAGTGGTGTCTGACTCCTTCCAGATAACTTGCATGTGAACCACATGGGGGAGTGTTATCATTTCTTTTTTCCGTTCTGAATGTTCTTTGGTGTTATGCGCTATCTGCCCTGTGGCCGCTTCCCTCTGCATGCCTGTGTTGGGCTTTTTTTGGTACAGTGACTGTTTTCTCCGGCTTGTTTAGTCGGGATGTGGTTTCAGAGTGGGAATGGAAGGTCATTCAGTGCTGTCTCCTCTCCCGTGTGTGGGCGGCAGGCTGCGTTTCCGCTATACGTTGGGCCTTGTGTTATAATTGGAACCACCTGTTGTCTGTCCCCGGTATCTTTGATGTTACGTATTGCATGTCTTGTCATTGGGTGCAGGGTGGCATCGGTGTTTCTGTGTGGTACTGGCGTACCTTTTTCCGACGGGGTCCATATTCTGCTGGGTGATGTAGCCGCCGCTGTGTGCTTCGCCGTGTTTTGCACAGAGGGGTGTGTCCTATTTTGGCGTGACGTCACTGACATGTTCGGGTCACTTGTGTGACGTCAGGTTGGCAACAGTGAATTGCCGGTTGGGGACATGACCGTGGCAGGGCTGTCACGTGACATGTGCGTTCTGGGTGGTGCTGGTGTGTGTGGTGTTTGGTTGTGACCCTGTGTTGTTTGTGTGCGGCGCATACATTGCGCTGCCGTTGGCCTCTGCGTTGTGCGCATGTGTGGGTGCAGTGGTGGATGTGTCGTGTCCACGCAGGGGCGTGGGGGGGGGCCATATACAGTTTTCCCGCCCTTGCACTGTGTGCGCTGTTTGCGTGCCCTTGTTGTGTGTCTGCCTACCTGCGTCGCCGCGGTGCGTTGACTCCTGGGTGCTGCATCAGGTAGAGCATGGGGAGGGCCTGCAGTGCTGGATTCATGCTCGGGGGGTCCGCCTCTTTGCTATCCGTACTGTGCGTTCGGTTTTCCGCCTTGCTATCACGTGCGGTGTCTCTTAGCCGGGGGAACTGTTTGGTTGTGGCATCGTAATTTGTACGCCGGACGGTACGTGATTTCGTCGGGCGGTGTGTCTCCATTGGGCCGCGCCGCTACGTGAATGGGCGCACTTTGATGGCGGACGGCGTCGCTGGCTTACGGGCGGTGTTTGGCTGTATTTTCACATCCTAATTGGGCGGGCGTGTGTGCTGCGGCGGGCGGACGGTAACTGGTGGTTTTTGCATCCGCCAGCACGGCGTTGGTGCTTCCGCCCTCCATCCTAATGGGCCCCTTTGTTTTTAATTTTTCCGTCAAAATAATAGTAATTCCTTCATGCTCTATTTTATCAATGGCTTCCATTTTTACTATTTCTTCATTTTCGAGCTTTAAAAGTTTTTCATTGAATGTAGAACACTCTCGCAGTGTTGGCATTAGGCAGATTATAGATTTATTTTCTGCAATTTTTTTGTATATTTTTTCAGGAACTATGGGGCATATTAGCAAGACCGGCGATAAAATTATCGCCGTTTTAGCGGCAGGAAACTGCCGCTAAAACGGCGATAATGGGCTTGCTAATATGCGTTATAGAATTTCAATAGAAGCCCAGGTTAGATGTCCTGCACATCTAACCTGGGCTTCAATTGGGATTCTATAACGCATATTAGCAAGCCCATTATCGCCGTTTTAGCCGCAGTTTCCTGCCGCTAAAATGGCGATAATTTTATCGCCGGTCTTGCTAATATGCCCCTATATTTTCATTTGGTAATAAGTTTGTAAGTAGCCGACTTTGCAAAGCTTCTTTGCCATGTTCTGTCAATACTCCAATTCTTATATCTTGAAGAATGGTTCCATAATCTACATCATTTGCCTGTCGCATATTTTTAATAAGTTCTTTGTATTCAAAATATGACCAAATGTTAACGTTTCCAACACTTCCCAAAGACTTTCTGGTGTCTTCATGCACAAGCGTTTTAAATACTGGTTGCCCTTTTACAGGAGTAAGTTGCAGTAGATCACCAAAAACTATCACATGTTTTCCTCCAAATAAGATATCGTATTCTGTTTTTAGAATTTGCTGCATTCTTAAATGCACAAAGGCAAGTATTAAGTTTGAGACCATGCTCACCTCATCAATAATCAGAAGTTTCATTTTCTTTAGCACTCTTGAAACTTCATAACAAGCTTCTCCAGATAGCTTGTGATATTCCAATTTATTTTCATGCTCTACAGGTAGCATTAGTAAACGATGTAATGTAATTCCTTTAATGTTGTGTGCTGCCAACCCAATTGGAGCAGTTACAACACAAGGCAAATGTGAGTCAGTTGTTCTCTGTAGATAACTGGTCAAAACTTTAATTAAGAAACTTTTTCCTGTACCAGCTTGACCACTGACATACATTAGTATAGGTTGAAATGATGTGCATGTGCATTCTTTCTTTTCATGAAGAAAACCATGGTCGATCGGTTGTTTCACTTGCTGATTTATTTATTTCTGTTCAATATTTAGTTGTTCTTCCAAGTTTCCTAAGTCCATAATATTTTCTTGAGCTTGATGCATTGCTGTTTCCACTTCACTCATAGCGATTGCTGCTTCATTTTCAAGAATTGGTTGTCCTAGTGGATCTTGACTCAGTGGAGCAGAACTTTGACTGTCTTGAGAACTGTCTCTAGCAATCTCATCTGCAATAGTAGCTTCTTGATCAATTTCTTCATTCAACATTTTGAGATCATTTGCAAAAACTGTGCATTCAATGCTATCTTTACATGCATTGAAAGAATCTTCATAGCACTGAAAATCTCCAAGTAATTCCAGTTCCGTACGCCAAGGCTTGAAGAGTTGCAAAAGTGCTAAATAGTAAAATTCTCTTTTATCAGGAGTATCACAACTCAGTTTCCTATGATTAATCAGATTTCCTTTACTATGTTTCACCAAACATCCTTCTGAACCAATCACTGCATATTTTTCTTCATTTATGTTCTCTGTAATATTTCTCTTAAAACTGTAATATTGCAGCACTTCATAGAGACATATGTTCTCAAGATGAGGACTTCTATTTGGATAGTATGTATCCAACATGTTTGTTTTAACAATTTCTCTGCTTTCCGGTTCATTTAATGCTAAATATTCGATTTCTTGTATAGATTTAAGTACTCGATTTCGCGTTGCAGCAAGACCTAGACTAACCCAAATAATTCCTCTTGACTTTGAATATAAACTTGCAGAGGACAACGGATCTGAGCATTCGTACGCTCCAATCTCTCGATGGGACAGCATCTTCAAACTAAAGCTGTACAATTTCTTACTAAGACTCTTCTCGTGGGAAATTTCTTCCCACATTTCTTTCAACTCCGTCTTTTCTGATTTTGTTATGTATGATGTTACATACCGATCAACAGCAATGGAATTATCCATAACATACTGGATATCCATATTAGCATTCCACATTGAGAGAATAACTGGATTTGAATCATTAATATACTTTGATTCTTCACTTCTTTTCAAATTGTAAGTATTTTTAGGAGATTTTCTAGTGATGGTATGTCTAACTGCTGACATGAAACTGTTTACTCTTCCTTTGGATATTACTGGACGTGGAAATCCAAAACGACATTTGGTATAAAACTTTTCCTTTGACTTGTATTTCCTTCGACAGTATTTGCCACATCGATGAGTTTGAAACCGTAACACTTGTTGCCTTAAGGTGCTTTCTTCTCTTGTTTTTTGTATAGCACATGTAACATAATCTTCAATAAAAGATAAAACAGTCTCATCCGAATCAGTTCCAAATTTGGGTGCATCCCTGATCCATAAAAGCATATGTATATGAGGAGCACCTCTAGCTTGATACTCCTTTCTCCAAAATAAATCAATAACTTCTCCAAGAGGAGGATTCTTTTATTGCAGATAAAAGACATCATAGCTTCAAACCTATGATTAAAATATCTGCATACATTTACAGGATCCAAAGAACACAATTCTCCAGGAGTCTTGAATTCAATGTTTTTAATATTTGAATTTGCTTCTCGAAGAAATTGAAGTAAATCATCCCATGCGTATTCAGCACAGCTTAGGGTAACAAACCACGAAGGAGTTCCTAAGTTCCTTAGCATGCATTTAAGTTCTCCATGACGACGATACCAATACTCATTAGTACCACGCTGACATGCCATCAAATTAATCAGTTGAGATTCTAAATGATCATCTCTCTGATGTACTTTATCCATAAATTCCTTTGCAGAAACATTTTGAAGATGTACTCCTGTTTTTAATATGTGGTTGACTGCATATGAAAGTCCAGACAAGTCACTCTCAAACAAAAGAAGAAATATATATGGGATACATTGTCGAAATCTTGGATCTTCTGCATACAATCTTGTTGTCCGATATTCTGATGCAGGAATCTGTACTGATCGTTCGTCATATCGCCCACCTTTTCCAGTTGGGAACAGTTGGGGAAAACAACGAGCTTCCAAACTTTTTTCCCAAACATTCATAGGAATCCCCTTCGCTTTCTTCATTTGGAATAATTCAGTAGTATTCCCCAACACTTCTTTCGAATGTAAAGGATTTACACTCTAATGTTCATAAATTTCTTCACTTTTGGACGTGTCCACTTTCTCAATTTGACCACTTGACATTTCACTATCATCTCCTAAAAGTATTTCTTCTTCTTCCACATACACATTTTTGTAGTAATCATTGTTTTTTATAAGATACAATGTTGCCTTTTGCACTTTTCTGACATCCACTAATTCCTGCCAGATTGTCTTACTCTTAGCAGGAACACCATTAACTAGAATAATTAGTGGTTCACTTTCTTCTTTCTCTACACCAATAGTTTCAATATTTTTTTTTAAATCTAGAGGTAAATATACAACTCTTCCTTTTAATCCCCTCTGTAAATCTGTAGGAGGCAATTTACCTGTTTTAGGCTCCATACGAACAATAGCCTGAAACGGTTGCACAGATTGAATCAGAATAGACTCATACGTGTTTAAATCTATCAGTTCTGGAGGAATAGCTACCAACTCTAGAATATTATGGACAGCTCTAGCTGGCATTTTATTATCCTCTAATTTGTCATAACAATATTTACAAATACGCTGATCAGTACCCAAATCAAAGCAATCCTCTACCAACAAATAAGTTGCAAATTCTTCCACTTATCATTATTTTCTCTTTCACTTTTTAAATACAGATCAACAGTCCTAGTCTGATTTTTATAGTGAGTTCGTCGACAACAAATACAAGTATAATTTGGCCTTTCACACGAAATTACCTTAAACTTAGTAATTTCTTCATCAAACTTCTCTGTCCTACTATTTTCCACATTTTCTTCAACACCTACTTCTATCAATGTCTCACTTTCTCTACTCTCTTCTTCAGGACCAAAGTAACAAAACTCTATTTCATCACTAACTTTTTTACATCTGATACTGACCCATGCAAAAGAGCACTGTTTAAGTCATTTAAAAATATTGCTGGACTTTTTGCGTAATACAATCTTCTGACTAACTTCCGCATTTGAGAATGATGTACTGCTAACATTCTAAAATGATGAAAAACACTTTGACATACTTTTCTAGAAAGACAAGCCAGAGAATGACCTTGCAAACCAGTATTTTTTCTCACTCTGCAAGGATCTAGTCCTTGCAACATCTTAATCTTTTGTTTAACACTTTTTTACTATACTCTCGTAAGAAATTCCGTAAAATATCAATAGATTCCTGTCGTATACTGCAAATACTACTACAATCCCAAGTATAAACTGGGGCTTTAGTACGTCTCCCTAGAACTTCATCAGCTATCACTTCTTCTACATTTCTGGGAACCATCTTTTCTTTTTCAATTGGACAACCGTTTTTAACCTCATAAGCACGACCACTGGTATCAACTGCGTGCAATAATGTATTGGTTTGAAAATAGCTCTCTTCATTAAAAAAAGGCTCTGAACTTGAACTGTGTTTCCATTCACCCAAAAAAATATCACAAAAGTTAGTTCTGTTAATTACTCTCTTCTTTTTACTTTTGGCCTTCATAAAATGTATTGGCTTATCTAGTGATCGAATTCTGTTTAAAACTAAAATGAATAATTTCCTTTTTAATTCAAAAGCCTTCTCAACAATAGTTTCAATCTGTTTCTTCTTTTTATAACATGCTGATCTTTTTTTATATTTCTTCACAAACAAATTAAACACAACTCTATTGTAAAACATTCTCTTTCTAATTTCTTCAAACTGATTCTTTCTCCTTTTACTATTCATTGATAGTTGAAAATGTAATTTCCCATTAATTTCGCCTTTTTTCTTCTTATTCTTCTTTGCTGTTGAGATATTTTTTCTACTTTGTACATTGTGCAAATTGTTTGTACTCTTTGAAAGTCTTTTAATAAATTCTTTTGTTCTCTTACCAGAAGACTTTTTCTTTTTTCCCACATGTTGTAGTTCATCTAATTCTTGCTGTTGTGTTTTCTTCAAATAATAGTTCTTTTTTTGTTGTTTCCTCTTTTGTGTTAATCTGGTCATGGTAAGTTTTTAGGTCTCGCCTACGCAGCGCGCATGCGCTGCATAGGAAAAAAGACCTTTTGCGGTCAATACGTCTTTTCAGCCAAAAACGTGCGCGCGTTCCATTGCCTTCAATGGCAACGCGTGCACGTTTGGCGATTCACATGCGGGAGCGAGCGGCGCCATATGGTAGCAATTATCGCTCCTGGCGCCGCTCGCTCCCGCAAGTGAATCGCGCAGGCCCCCTCCTCTCCCCCCCCTGCTGCCGTGCGAGGCGCGCGCGCTTGTTTCTCTCTGCCTCTTTTACTCTTTTTCTCTCATTCTCTTCTTTTGCTTTCTGGCTCCACTTTCTTTCTCTCTTCGCTCCGTTAACTTTTCCTCTTCCATCTCTCTCTTCGTCACTCTCTCTCTTCTGTCGTTCACACTTTCTTTCGCTCTCGCTTATCTGTGCACCACTACCTCTCTCTTACCCTCTGCTTTTCTCCCTCGCTCTTTTTCTTCAATCTGCCCTGCGCTCCCAATTCTCGAAGGGAATGCCCCAGCCAGGGTCCTCTACCTACCAAGGGCCCTTCCTTTCTGCCTCCCTGCATTTCTCTCGTGCACTTTCACACAATTCTCCAAGCCCCCTGGGTGCATGAGAGGAGGGACTGTGCTATTGGCTTTTTGAATTTTGATTCTGTAAATGCAGAGAGCCCGCTGCACTGGTAAACTCCTCCGCTGCTGCACCCAGGGATCTTTGGCGAATGGTGTTATATAATGCACGAACAGACGCAGGGGAGCAGGAGGCTACAGTGCCTCGACCTGGCCTGCTTTTGGCTCAAGTAGCCCAGAGGACCTTGGCCCCTGCCAGAACCGGCCATCTGCATGAGGCAGGCTCGAGGTTTCAGTGCCCTACCTCACCTCTTTTCTTATGGTCTTTCTACTGTCTGCAACGACTACCCTGGATCGCTTCTGTACGCATTTCCGTTTTTGCTCCTACAGCAATCTTGTCCCACTTGCGAGTTCTTTGATATCTTCCTCTTTGCTCAGTAACTCAGCACTCTCCTTCATCCTCCCTTTTTTCTCTCTTCTCATCCTTTTTTTCTGTACTCCTTCACTCACCCCATCACTCGGCCCACTCCTCTCACACATTCACTCAGGCTTCCTGGCTATCTCTCAGTTCCCTCCTCTCTCGCCCATCGCCCTGTGCTGTCCTCTCTACATGTTCCCCTCAGGTCCTTTCCTCTCTCTCAAACTGTCACTTTGCATCTTGTCTCTCACCCCGTCATTGTGTACATTTTCTCTCCTCTCACATCCCTCCGCCCTCTGCTTTTTTCACACACTGTCTGTCTGCAGACTTCTTCTCCATCACCATAGGTCTCCTTTCCCTCCGTTTCTTTCACAATTATCCTGCAATTGCCTTTCTTCTTACACTTTTTCAGTTACTTTCCTTTCTTTAACCCTATCATTTGCTCCTTGTCTCTCATCTCATTAGTCTGTGCATTTTTACTCTTACCTCACCCCTCTGCTTGCCTCACATTATTACCCTATACATGTTCTCTCCCTCAACCAAGCTCTCATTTCCCTTCTTTTTTTCTGGCCATTTACTTTGCTCTCTTTCTTTCTTACATTTTCTCTCAGTTATTTTCCTGTCTTGCCTCATCAGTTCACTCCTTGTCTCTCGCACCATCACTCTACACCTGTATCCCATCCCTCTACTTTTGCTTGCATGAATCCTGTCCCTCACTCAGGGCTCTCCTTTTCTCTCATCACTCTGTACTCCCTTTCTCCCTCATCCATTCATTCAGTTCTTTTAGTCTCTCTGACCCTACCAGGTCCCTTATCTTCCTCCCTATCATTTTGCATTGTTTTGTTTCTCTAATTCTGACTCACTTCTCTCTGTCTCTCACCCCTTGCCTCTCCGGACTCCTCCTCTATCTCATCCTATCATCTTCCTCCTTCTCTCACACCCTATCACTCTGTTGCATCATTCTCTTGCAGGATATCACCCCATTCACTGCTGTCGTGTTCTGTTCCTATGTGCTCCTTCCTTCCCTTCCCTGTCCCTCTGGCCTTTCTTTCTTACCCCTCTGCCCCTTGCTGTTCAAGTCATCACCTTTTTCTCTCACCCTATTGCTCTGTCTCACCCTTCCTTTTACCACATCAATGCACTTTAGCCCTCCAGCCTGGTATTCTCCCTTCCATTTTCTCCATCTTCTCTTTTTTATTGTCTGCGTCCTACCATATCTGTACATCCACTTCCTCTTCATATCCCTCCTTTAATCTCCCTCTATTTTTCGCCAGTCTTCCTCTCACCCATCTCTGGTTTAATTTCTGTTCCTTCCCCTCCTCTGCCTGCTCCCCTCACCGCACCTGCAGATGCGTTTGAGGCTCTGAACTCCGTCGGATGGGGGGGTAAGGGGGGACAGTGCTAACCAGGGATAATGCTACCAAGGCTAATTGAGGTGGCAGTACCTCTGAGTAATGAGATAGCCGAGGAGTGAGGACAGACTGTAGTCCTGTGCTATTTTGAGATGTAACTTAACGTGGAACATTGGTTGAGGTAGACACTGCTGCAAACGAGCGACAGCCATGCGAGGTGGAAGAACAGCAGTGCTTAATTTGAGCCGGTGATTGCAGGCGGGACCCATAGACATTCATTTGAGAGGACAGGGACTTATTTTTCCTCATCCGACTTTGACCCAGAGCGACAGACAGAAAAACACACAAGGGGGAAAGAAGGAGGAAGACAAGAGTTGGTTTCAGGTGAGGGATTACAGGCATACATGTTTGTAAATACCAGGCATTTAAAGTCACCTCATGCTCAAACAGACTGGAGCTAGTTTGAAACATGCTTTTCATTTTAGTGCATGAAGCAGATGAGAGAAAAAGCACATGTAGCAAAAAATGTGGGCGTGTAAGGCTGCCAGGAATTGTTTAATCAAAGGTGACAATTGAGGCTTCCTTCCTGCCATAGCTTGTGGTGTTATAGAAAAAAAATAACTGTATTTTAAACAACATAGATTACAACTAAAAGTCACCATTTCTTACTCTTTGAAGATATATGAAAATTCTAGGTCGCATAAAGTGGGAAGGGTATGCCCAGACATGGGTCCCGTGCGCACTGCGCCACTGGATTCAAGTTAGCCTGACTGATGAGGCGTGATGCCTTGAAACCAGTCCCGGAATGCTTGTTTCCCGGGAAAGGGAGGACCTCGCTTGGCAGTTCGGGCTGGACTCTTCCCATGAGGAATAGGGTCAAGACTGATTTGCATATGGCTGGTTCCAAACTGGGGTGGCGTGGTGAGCAAAACAACGATGGATTAAACCTAGATCTTTGTGACTGGCGGTGAATGTTTGCATTGTTCAGAATTCCGCTCATCATTTGTTCCTTTTGCAGTTGTTATCATTGGCAGCATAGCAGGGGCAGTGTGTGGTGCAAGATGCAGTGGCCTCATGTTTAGTTTAGTGACTCAAGCAACTATTCCATGCATTCACTAGAATTTCCTTGGGGTAGATGAAATAAATAGCAGTTGGGTGTTAACATTAGTGGGGTGGTGGAGTGGTTGAGGTATGTGAGTTGATGCAGATGTTTATTGGGATTCTTCATGCTGATGTTTGGTGGGATTAATAAAATACAGATGAATGCAGATATTCTGAACCCTTTCCATGTTACAAGCAATAGGCAGTTCTCGGGCACAGCCTCCTTGTCCTAGCCTCATCGCAGCCCTGGGCCCTTTGTGCAGCAAACCACTCAACTGGTGTTGTTTGAAGACCTAAACCTTTCCAGCAAATAGAAAACAAGCATTGGCATAGCCAATAGGTCTCGCCTTTGGGACCTTATAAGTGTTTAACCATGCAACAGTTGATGTTGTTGCACCAAGGATATTGTGCTGCATAACTAAATACTTATAAGGTCCCAAAAGCGAGACCTATTGGCTATGCCAATGCTTGTTTTTAATGATGATGAACAATACCTGTTAAAAAAAATATATACAATAATATTATTAAAATAAATTTATAAAATATACTATTGTATTACTAAACAAACACGTTGTATATAAAAACCATTTAAACGCTTTGTTTTAAAATCACAATCCATTTACTGCAGTGCACAGGTACTAACTGGA
Organism: Calotriton arnoldi; assembly: GCA_963921515.1. Taxonomy (NCBI): domain Eukaryota; kingdom Metazoa; phylum Chordata; class Amphibia; order Caudata; family Salamandridae; genus Calotriton; species Calotriton arnoldi. The sequence continues at coordinate 858,579 of CAWUFW010006490.1, forward strand.
TAATTGTAGCACTGAATAAGTAGTGTTTACGTGTTTAGAGGACTGCATCAATAGTGGATAGATGATTGTAGTACTAGATGTATTAATACCTGGGTCATTTCATGAGCACATGGGAAAACAGTGGACAATTAGAGTACTGCAATGAAAGAGAATGGAGAATTTGTAAATGCTTGGGTTTTGGCGCAGTGATTAGAAAAGGACATGGTACTGACTGGATGATTGGAACACTGCACAGAGAGTGACAGTGCGATTACTGCACTTCATGGGTACTACCTGGGTAATTGGACGACTGAAACAGTACTGTGTAGGTGGTTAGGGGACTGCATGGATAGTGTACATTTCATTGTAGTACTGCATATATTAATACCTCAGTCATTATACAAGTACATACATAGTTGACAGTACGGTGAATTTATAAGTGCTTAGGTTTTGGCGCAGTGATTAGATAAGGACATGGTACTGACTGTATTATTGGGGGAGTGCACGGAGAGTGACAGTGTGAGTGATGGACTGCGTGGGTACTACTTCGGTAATTGGAGTAGTGAATTAGTAGTGTAAAGCTGGTTAGGGGACTACATAGATTGTGCACATTTGACTGTAGCACTGCGTGTCTTAATGCCTGAGTCATTGTACAAGTGCATGGACAGAGACTGGATAGTTAGAGTGCTGGTAGTTGACAGCAGGGTGAGTTTATAAGTGCTTGTGTTTTGGCACAGTGATAAGATAAGGACATGGTTCTGTCAGGATGATTGCAGGAGTGGACAGAGAGTGACAGTGTGATTGCTGAACTGCATGGCTACTAACTGGATTTTTGCAGGAGTGAATCAGTAGTCTGCAGGGGGTTAGGGGACTGCATAGATTGTGCACATTTGACTGTAGCACTGCGTGTCTTAATGCCTGAGTCATTGTAGAAGTGAATGAAAAATGACTGGATAGTTAGAGTGCTAGTAGTTGACATCAGGGTGAGTTTATAAGTGCTTGTGTTTCGGCACAGTGATTAGATAAGGACATGGTTTTGTCAAGATGATTGCCGGAGTGGACAGAGAGTGACAGTGTGATTGCGGAACTGCATGGCTACTACCTGGATTTTTGCAGGAGTGAATCAGTAGTCTGCAGGGGGTTAGAGAACCACATAGATTGTGCACATTTGACTGTAGCACTGCGTGTCTTAATGCCTGAGTCATTCTACAAGTGCATGGACAGTGCCTGGATAGTTAGAGTGCTGGTAGTTGACAGCAGGGCGAGTTTATAAGTGCTTGTGTTTTGGTACAGTGATTAGATAAGGACATGGTTCTGTCAGGATGATTGCAGGAGTGGACAGAGAGTGACAGTGTGATTGCTGAACTGCATGGCTACTACCTGGATTTTTGCAGGAGTAAATCAGTAGTCTGCAGGGGGTTAAGGGACCACATAGATTGTGCACATTTGACTGTAGCACTGCGTGTCTTAATGCCTGAGTCATTGTACAAGTGCATGGACAGTGACTGGATAGTTAGAGTGCTGATAGTTGACAGCAGGGCGAGTTTAAAAGTGCTTGTGTTTCGGCACAGTGATTAGAAAAGGTCATGGTTGTGTCAGGATGATTGCAGGAGTGGACAGAGAGTGACAGTGTGATTGCTGAACTACATGGCTACTACCTGGATTATTGCAGGAGTGAATCAGTAGTCTGCAGGAGGTTAGAGAACCACATAGATTGTGCACATTTGACTGTAGCACTGCGTGTCTTAATGCCTGAGTCATTCTACAATTGCATGGACAGTGACTGGATAGTTAGAGTGCTGGTAGTTGACAGCAGGGTGAGTTTCTAAGTGCTTGTGTTTCGGCACAGTGATTAGATAAGAACATGGTTCTATCAGGATGATTGCAGGAGTGGACAGAGAGTGACAGTGTGATTGCTGAACTGCATGGCTACTACCTGGATTTTTGCAGGAGTAAATAAGTAATCTGCAGGGGGTTAGGTGACCACATAGATTGTGCACATTTGACTGTAGCACTGTGTGTCTTAATGCCTGAGTCATTAAAAAAGTGCATGGACAGTGACTTTATAGTTAGAGTGCTGGTAGTTGACAGCAGGGTGAGTTTCTAAGTGCTTGTGTTTCGGCACAGTGATTAGATAAGGTCATGGTTCTGTCAGGATGATTGCAGGAGTGGACAGAGAGTGACAGTGTGATTACTGAACTACATGGCTACTACCTGGATTTTTGCAGGAGTGAATCAGTACTCTGCAGCGGGTTAGGGGACCGCATAGATTCTGCACATTTGACTGTAGCACTGCGTGTCTTAATGCCTGAGTCATTATACAAGTGCATGGACAGTGACTGGATAGTTAGAGTGCTGGTAGTTGACAGTAGGGTGAGTTTCTAAGTGCTTGTGTTTCGGCACAGTGATTAGATAAGAACATGGTTCTATCAGGATGATTGCAGGAGTAGACAGAGAGTGACAGTGTGATTGCTGAACTGCATGGCTACTACCTGTATTTTTGCAGGAGAGAATCAGTAGTCTGCAGCGGGTTAGAAGACCACATAGATTGTGCACATTTGACTGTAGCACTGCGTGTCTTAATGCCTGAGTCATTCTACAAGTGCATGGACAGTGACTGGAGAGTTAGGGTGCTGGTAGTTGACAGCAGGGCGAGTTTATAAGTGCTTGTATTTCGGCACAGTGATTAGATAAGGACATGGTTCTGTCAGGATGATTGCAGGAGTGGACAGAGAGTGACAGTGTGATTGCTGAACTGCATGGCTACTACCTGGATTTTTGCAGGAGTAAATAAGTAATCTGCAGGGGGTTAGGTGACCACATAGATTGAGCACATTTGACTGTAGCACTGTGTGTCTTAATGCCTGAGTCATTATAAAAGTGCATGGACAGTGACTGGATAGTTAGAGTGCTGGTAGTTGACAGCAGGGCGAGTTTCTAAGTGCTTGTGTTTCGGCACAGTGATTAGATAAGGACATGGTTCTGTCAGGATGATTGCAGGAGTGGACAGAGAGTGACAGTGTGATTGCTGAACTACATGGCTACTACCTGGATTTTTGCAGGAGTGAATCAGTAGTCTGCAGGAGGTTAGAGAACCACATAGATTGTGCACATTTGAATGTTGCACTGCGTGTCGTAATGCCTGAGTCATTCTAAAATTGCATGGACAGTGACTTTATAGTTAGAGTGCTGGTAGTTGACAGCAGGGTGAGTTTCTAAGTGCTTGTGTTTCGGCACAGTGATTAGATAAGAACATGGTTCTATCAGGATGATTGCAGGAGTGGACAGAGAGTGACAGTGTGATTGCTGAACTGCATGGCTACTACCTGTATTTTTGCAGGAGAGAATCAGTAGTCTACAGCGGGTTAGGAGACCACATAGATTGTGCACATTTGACTGTAGCACTGCGTGTCTTAAAGCCTGAGTCATTGTACAAGTGCATGGACAGTGACTGGATAGTTAGAATGCTGGTAGTTGACAGCAGGGCGAGTTTCTAAGTGCTTGTGTTTCGGCACAGTGATTAGATAAGGTCATGGTTCTGTCAGGATGATTGCAGGAGTGGACAGAGAGTGACAGTGTGATTGCTGAACTACATGGCTACTACCTGGATTTTTGCAGGAGTGAATCAGTACTCTGCAAGGGGTTAGGGGACCGCATAGATTCTGCACATTTGACTGTAGCACTGCGTGTCTTAATGCCTGAGTCATTGTACAAGTGCATGGACAGCGACTGGATAGTTAGAGTGCTGGCAGTTGGCAGCAGAGTGAGTTTATAAGTGCTTGTGTTTCAGCACAGTGATTAGATAAGAACATGGTTGTGTCAGGATGATTGCAGGAGTGGACAGAGAGTGACAGTGTGATTGCTCAACTGCATGGCTACTACCTGGATTTTTGCAGGAGTGAATCAGTAGTCTACAGGGGGTTAGAGAACCACATAGATTGTGCACATTTGACTGTAGCACTGCGTGTCTTAATGCCTGAGTCATTATACAAGTGCATGGACAGTGACTGGATAGTTAGAGTGCTGGTAGTTGACAGCAGGGTGAGTTTCTAAGTGCTTGTGTTTCGGCACAGTGATTAGATAAGCTCATGGTCCTGTCAGGATGATTGCAGGAGTGGACAGAGATTGACATTGTGATTGCTGAACTGCATAGCTACTACCTGGATTTTTGCAGGAGTGAATCAGTAGCCTGCAGGGGGTTAGAGAACCACATAGATTGTGCACATTTGACTGTAGCACTGCGTGTCTTAATGCCTGAGTCATTGTACAAGTGCATGGACAGTGACTAGATAATTAGAGTGCTGGTAGTTGACAGCAGAGTGAGTTTATAAATGCTTGTGTTTCAGCACAGTGATTACAAAAGGTCATGGTTCTGTCAGTATGATTGCAGGAGTGGACAGAGAGTGACAGTGTGATTGCTGAACTACATAGCTACTACCTGGATTTTTGCAGGAGTGAATCAGTAGCCTGCAGGGGGTTGGGGGACTGCATAGATTGTGCACATTTGACTGTAGCACCTCGTGTCTTAATGCCTGAGTCATTGTACAAGTGCATAGACAGTGACTTGATAGTTAGAGTGCTGGTAGTTGACAGCAGGGTGAGTTTATAAGTGCTTGTGTTTCTACACAGTGATTAGAAAAGATCATGGTTCTGTCAGGATGATTGTAGGAGTGGACAGAGAGTGACAGTGTGATTGCTGAACTGCATGGCTACTACCTGGATTTTTGCAGGAGTGAATCAGTACTCTGCAGGGGGTTAGCAGGCCGCATAGATTGTGCACATTTGACTGTAGCACTGCGTGTCTTAGTGCCTGAGTCATTCTACAAGTGCATGGACAGTGACTGAATAGTTAGAGTGCTGGTAGTTGACAGCAGGGTGAGTTTCTAAGTGCTTGTGTTTCGGCACAGTGATTAGATAAGAACATGGTTCTATCAGGATGATTGCAGGAGTGGACAGAGAGTGACAGTGTGATTGCTGAACTGCATGGCTACTACCTGTATTTTTGCAGGAGAGAATCAGTAGTCTGCAGCGGATTAGGGGACCACATATATTGTGCACATTTGACTATAGCACTGCGTGTCTTAATGCCTGAGTTATTGTACAAGTGCATGGACAGTGACTGGATAGTTAAAATGCTGGAAGTTGACAGCAGGGTGAGTTTCTAAGTGCTTGTGTTTCGGCACAGTGATTAGATAAGGTCATGGTTCTGTCAGGATGATTGCAGGAGTGGACAGAGAGTGACAGTGTGATTGCTGAACTACATGGCTACTACCTGGATTTTTGCAGGAGTGAATCAGTACTCTGCAGGGGGTTAGGGGACCGCATAGATTCTGCACATTTGACAGTAGCACTGTGTGTCTTAATGCCTGAGTCATTATACAAGTGCATGGACAGTGACTGGATAATTAGGGTGCTGGTAGTTGACAGCAGGGTGAGTTTCTAAGTGCTTGTGTTTCGGCACAGTGATTAGATAAGGTCATGGTTCTGTCAGGATGATTGCAGGAGTGGACAGAGAGTGACAGTGTGATTGCTGAACTGCATAGCTACTACCTGGATTTTTGCAGGAGTGAATCTGTAGCCTGCAGGGGGTAAGGGGACCGCATTGATTATGCACATTTCACTGTAGCACTGCGTGTCTTAATGCCTCAGTCATTGTACAAGTGCATGGACAGTGACTGGATAATTAGAGTGCTGGTAGTGGACAGCAGAGTGAGTTTATAAATGCTTGTGCTTCAGCACAGTGATTACAAAAGGTCATGGTCCTGTCAGGATAATTGCAGGAGTGGACAGAGAGTGACAGTGTGATTGCTGAACTACATAGCTACTACCTGGATTTTTGCAGGAGTGAATCAGTAGCCTGCAGGGGGTTAGGAGACTGCATAGATTGAGCACATTTGACTGTAGCACTGCATGTCTTAATGCCTGAGTCATTGCACAAGTGGATAGACAGTGACTGGATAGTTAGAGTGTTGATAGTTGACAGCAGGGTGAGTTTATAAGTGCTTGTGTTTCTACACAGTGATTAGAAATTATCATGGTTCTGTCAGGATGATTGTAGGAGTGGACAGAGAGTGACAGTGTGATTGCTGAACTGCAGGGCTACTACCTGGATTTTTGCAGGAGTGAATCAGTACTCTGCAGGGGATTAGGAGACCGCATAGATTGTGCACATTTGACTGTAGCACTGCGTGTCTTAATGCCTGAGTCATTGTACAAGTGCATGGACAGTGACTGGATAGTTAAAGTGCTGGTAGTTGACAGCAGGGCGAGTTTATAAGTGCTTGTGTTTCGGCACAGTGATTAGATAAGAACATAGTTCAGTCAGGATGATTGCAGGAGTGGACATAGAGTGACAGTGTGATTGCTGAACTGCATTGCCACTACCTGGATTTTTGCAGGAGTGAATCAGTACTCTGCAGGGGGTTAGAGAACCACATAGATTGTGCACATTTGACTGTAGCACTGCGTGTCTTAATGCCTGAGTCATTGGACAAGTGCATGAGCAGTGACTGGATAGTTAGAGTGCTGGTAGTTGACAGCAGGGCGAGTTTATAAGTGCTTGTGTTTCGGCACAGTGATTAGATAAGAACATGGTTCTGTCAGGATGATTGCAGGAGTGGACAGAAGAGTGACAGTGTGATTGCTGAACTGCATGGCTACTACCTGGATTTTTGCAGGAGTGAATCCGTAGTCTGCAGCGGGTTAGGAGACCACATAGATAGTGCACATTTGACTGTAGCACTGCGTGTCTTAATGCCTGAGTCATTGTACAAGTGCATGGACAGTGACTGGATAGTTAGAGTGCTGGTAGTTGACAGCAGGGTGAGTTTATAAGTGCTTGTGTTTCAGCACAGTGATTAGATAAGGACATGGTTAATAGAATGGTGAATTTATTACTGCTTGCATTTTGGCACAGTGATTAAATAAGTACATGGCAGAATGATTAAAAGAGTCCACAGGGAGTGACAAAGGAATTGCTGGATTGCATATGTACTGTATTGCCGATTTTACCACTACATAAGTTACTGTATGACTTATTCCATAAATGCATGGATAGTACTTACATACTAACTACGAGGTTAGACAATATAGAACCAGTAAATCATATCTCATGTACTTATAAAATCACATATTCACTACCTTTGCAGTCCTCTAATGTGTCAGGTACCTCTCATTAATTCAGTAAATATACATACAACTATATAAATACAATCTAAACAAATACATGAGTCATGACATACTATCTACTTAAGTAGATAACTACTACATACCAGAAAGAGTAAAATGTACTGGTTTTCTTTTGAGCTACATATTGTCCATTAAATCTAGAAACATGCAACATCATCAAACTGTACCTCTCAACAGACTTAATGAAGAAGAGTAATAAAGAACACCTTTTTTATGAGGATTTCTAAAACCGCACAAACTGTACAAACTAATAACAGAATCATAATTATTAACACCTTATATGATCATCTTGCAAACAGCACCGTTGTACCTCATTTTACCAAACTATAATAATGCATTATTATTAAACTATACCTTTTTACAGAGAAGAAATAATCATGCCTAATAAACTGCACCTTATATGAACATTTTTGAAGATACACATTCTTAGTGCATATTTAACCAATTAATAATACATAAGAGGCATCATTCAACTATACCTTTCAACACACTTAATAATATATATATATATTACTGCACATACTGTTTTTTAAACAAACTTCAAATACAATAGAAATTATCCCAATATTTATCTGTACATTTAATAATTTAATTTAAACAACACAGTTTCATAAAAATGTCAAATCTATTTTAAATAAACCTCAAAAAAATATAACTCACCTTTTAAATAAATCTGGTGACTGAAAAATCTCACACACTCAGACAGGATTTTGTTTAACACACAGTCAATATAGAACAGCACACTATCCAAAGTCAAACCAGTATTGGCAAAGTTTCTCTCTATTTTTCCATTCATATACACATAAGCCACAAATGGCATTGCTTCCCAGTGCTTTTCTAATTGAAAAACGAATTTCCATTGGTCATAGATAATAACACTTTTCAACTGACATCTTCACCCCTTTTGCTTAATGCCAGTTTCCATAGCAACAGCTCATACAACATTTAACTTACCTTTCAGGTCAAAAGTTCACCCCAGAATGTTGCAAATTACAACAGCAAGTATGGTTGTTTTTGCAAAGCATGCCCTTATCCTTTCTGCTGTACCTTTCCAACATTTGTTACTAACCAATAAGAAACATGTTTTCAAAACAAAGTAAAATGCACCCTATATTTGAATGTAGAATGTTCTTAAACAGCCAATCAAATCTCTACTTTCTTAAAAACAGCATCTTGTCCACCATTTTAGATAGATTTCATTCTACCACCTGCCTACCCCAGCTACAGACATCTTCTGATTACCTACAGAGATCCCTTCAAGATGCTTTCAGTGTGGATTATTGGGCACAGCTATGTTTTCTGGTGCAAAAGGTATGCTGAAAGCAGAGGTATTGACAAAGACCTAGCTTTGCAAAATGTAGACATTAAATGGATTGGACAGAGAGGATTAAAGTGGCACCAATTGATGCCATTGGTTAAAACCTTTTTGCATCTCCAACCCCCTGACCTCATGATTGTGCACTGCGGTGGCAATGACCTAGGCACATTGACTGGGGTAGGTCTGGAAATGCTAATGAAGGACACCTTTGCAGAATTGATGTTGCTTTTCCCCCAAACTTCCTTTGTGTACTCTAACATATGCCAAAGACAGAAATGGAAGTGGTCCAATCAATTCTGTCCACAGATTGAGAAAGCTAGAAAAAATATCAATAAAGCTGTTTCTGCTTATCTCAGAGACCATGGTATGGGGTCCATATACAACAACAATCTGCGTTTTGATATGGATGGCATCTACAGGAGTGATGGTGTACATTTCACAGATAAGGGAAACAGAGTCCTTCTCAACAACTTAAGACTCTGCATCGGCACTTACATGTAGCAACAAAAATCTCCCAATAAACACAAGGGCTCTTTTTAGAGCCACCCAAGATCCTAACATATAACCTAGGTTTATAATAAAAAAATCTTAGGGGCATATTAGCAAGACCGGCGATAAAATTATCGCCGTTTTAGCGGCAGGAAACTGCTGCTAAAACGGCGATAATGGGCTTGCTAATATGCGTTGTCCTGCACATCTAACCTGGGCTTCTATTGGAATTCCATAACGTATATTAGCAAGCCCATTATCGCCGGACTTGCTAATATGCCACTTAATTTTTTTTGCTGGGAGTCACGCACCCAGTGTCACTGGGAGTTGCGCATCCCTCGCGTTCACACCAGGGGGCCGTGCTGGGAGCCGCGCACCCCTCGCGTTCACACCAGGGGGCCGCGCTGAGCGCTGCGCTAGGGTCGCGACTCCAACCGGCTCCTACCAGTAATTTATATTCGCCCGGGGGACCCCGTCCCTCGGGGCCTAGCCACTTCGTTGGGGACCGTGGGGGGAGCCCCAATGCCCCCACAGTCCCGCCGGCTCCCCGTGTCCTGCGGAAGCCAGCATTGCTTTTCCACATGCGGAACTGCTGACATGCAGCTCCCCATGTGGAAAAGCAGTCTGCTTTGGATTTTGAAAGAGAGAGCAGGTTTCCCTGCTCTCTCTTCCAAAATCCAAACCAGAGTTTGCTCAAGTAGGGCGGGAGACGTGCTCCCGCCCTACAGCAGTGTCTCGGGGGTGGGCACCCCGGGACACTGCAAGAGCCGGCCCTGGGGGGTGGCGGTCCCCAGGGCCATTGAAGGCTCCAGGAGGGGGGCTGTACGGCCCCCCTCCCAACTTTTACAAAGCCCCAGGGGAGGTGGTGGACCTCGGGGCATGTGGGGGGGCTCAAGCCCCCCACACAGGTATTTTTTATTTAAAAAAGAGAGGCCCGGGGAGGCTACAGCGTTTTTTCTTTTCCCAATAACTTTGGCACCGGTTGACGCAAAATGTTCAAAACTAGTGGGGCGCTCCGGTCAGCTGCTGTCTTGAAAGTTTCGGCGTGATTCGTCAAGCGAAGTCCCAAAACGTGTTTTCCCCATGTAATTTTCCATAGGAAACTTTAGACAAAGCTACAGCCCGAACTGCTGAACGGAAGTACACCAAATTTGGCAAAAAGGTAGGTCTTGGTTCAGAAAGATCACTTTTTGTTAAATGATGTAAATCCATTCAGTAGTTCCTGAGAAATTAGAAAAAGATAAAATATCGATATCTGTGGGTGCGGTGGGTTCGTGAACCCTCTCGAGCACGAGCTTCATTCTCATTGGCTGCCAACACTCCAAACCAGGAAGTGTTGGCAGCCATCTTGTGACTCGGTAGAACCGAGTCATAAGAAAACAGTGAAAAAAAGATGAAAAACAAGAAAAGGGGGCTTGGTAGAAACACCCTGGCCCCCTAGGCCTGCTCAGGGGGTCCCACAAGGAGCCCCAGGGCCAAAAAATGATTTTTTTTTTTATAATTTCATTGGGGTAGCGAATTCCGCTGAAATTATTAAAAAAAAATGAAGCGCGGGCTCCAGCGCTTTATTTTAATGAGGCCCCCGGGTGGGCCAAGTCCCGGGGGCAATGTGGATTTAATTTGCGGGGGCCCACGGGGGCCCCCGTAGGCCCGTCTATATAAAAGTCCACCTTTGCTACCAGTTTAATTATCGTCCAGTCCTCAATTAATTGCTTTTCCTAACACTGATACAATCGAGCCGATCGCATTACAGACACTGGCATTGCGACCGCTGCACGAGCTCCTCGCGTCAGCAGCAAAGGGGCCCGCGCGGCTCAGCCTGCTCAATTTACACCATTATTTATTAAACATAATTTGAAGGGGAGAGCTGGCTCCTCCGGCCTCTGTGAGCCGGGGCAGCGCGTGCCCCCAGATGACAGACAGACTGGAATGGAACATACGAGCAGGGCTGGTGCCCGGGCCTGCCAGAGACATATCACTATATGGGAGGCAATTCTCTTTAGAAAGGTTTGTTGATGGGCCAACGCCACATAGAGAGGTGGCGCTATAAAGGGATTCTACAAAAGGACCGACTCACATTTTGCCTCAAAACATTTTTTTCGAAGTCATTGGCACCAGCCCTCGTATTTCGTTTGCTCCGACACGTTCTACGTCTCGTCCCTCATACATGTCCATCACCGTATTTCCACCGTCATTCGCTCTGCTGAACTAAGACCCCATGCAACCCTCAGTTCCCCACCTCCTTCATTTGCACAATTAAAGACGCGCCCCGAAAAATGCGCGCTCTCTGCGCCAAATCCGCTCCGACGACAGTGGCGTGTCCAAGCTCACTGCTAAAGGGTTCACTCCGAGCCTGTTATATCGAAAACACGCACAAGCTGGACAAAAAGAGACGAGTAAAATATAGCTGTCATTTGTAAATGAATCGAGCGGTGCTGCCCTGCTTTTATTAGCGACCTCGTTTGTTAACTCGTTTCATTACAGACTGCAGCGGCTCAGAGCGGACAGCGCTGCCAGGGAGAGGGCTGGAGATGCACGCACCGCCTTGAACCCCCTCACTCGCCTGTGACTCCCACCGGAAGCCCTGTTATTTTACCTGTTCTACAGTGAATCGTCCCCGTGTCACTGCCGCGCGCACCGCCGCTCCCTGCCGCACGCGAACTGCATGTGTGCCCGGGGGTTCTCTGCTGTAACACCGAGCAGCAGTAGCAGAGTAATGTGCAGCGCCAGCTGTGACACTGCCACAATGTGCAGCACCAGTCCTGACACTGCCAAGCGCCAGCAGTGGCAATGTGTCCAGCGCCAGGAGTGACATTGTAAACTGCTAGTGGTGACACTGTAAAGCATTACCACTAGCACGGTGACACTGGAGCGCTAGCATGACCCAGTGCAGCACCAGCAGTGATACTGTGCAGTGAAACTGTGATCCTGTGCAGCGCCAGCAGTCACAGGTGAAGCACCGGCATCTGGCACATTTGGTGTCCAGGGCCAGGTGTGAATCTGTGGCAGTGTTCGGCCCTTGCAGGGGTACTCTCCACTGCCTAATGCCAACAGTGACACGGCGCCACTGCATACCACCAGCTGTAGCACCGTGCAGGGTCAGCCGTGATATCCTGTGATCCAGCGCGGCTAATATAAATTTCTCCTTAGGACACGAATCCAGGTAAAACATTCATGTAACCAATTACCTATTAAACCATATTTCGGTGGGGCCCATGACACCGCATATCATACATTCATTCGTTCACTAGATTACACACCAATGAGAAATGTGCTGCTGGACAAACGGGATACCTTATTAAATTTGACAGAATAATACCTCAGACATTATATACATTAACCTTTTGACCCTGTCAGTTCTAAACATCAAGGTACTCCGCTCTTTGGTCGATGGACCAACTAGTAGAATAAGTTGATGGTGATTAAGACCAGCTCAATCACAATTAAAACCTTTTAACATTGTATAACTCATAACTGTACTAAAGAACCACAGACTCATTTTAAGTTAGAATATGATTTTATCTAAATTCTCAATTGCATAGATAAATTTCTTTGTTTATTAATCACATTTAATATATCAATCACATTTAAGTAAGGTTTTAATGAAGGAAAGAAATTATGCATTACCCATAGTTGAAGATGCGGACAGTAATGGTTCACCCAAAAGAAGATAAATTGTAGATCACAGAATAGAACTCCCAAAGCTGACTGACTATCCCGCTAACCTCCTCGAAACGTACCTCCAAAGCAGAATTCCCGCAACGATCTCGTTCCTTCCCCAGTCAAGTTCAGAGTCCAGAAATGACAAAGTCTTTTCGTAGTATTGAGGTGGAAAAATGGAAAATAAAAAGACGGTATGGCAGGAAAACACCCACAGTAGCAGTAGAATCAGCAGCAGCCAGCCATAGCAACAGCCCACATAAGAGTAGACCCTCTTATACCCTACTTTCTAGCTTACTACACAAAAAGTTACACTCCTTAGGGGCAAGAATCACGCTAATTGGTCCATTTGAGGGGTGGTGATGGTCACCTCATCGCCCTCCTTGTTCAAACTGGTTTTGGGGACAGTTAAACATACAATGAGTCTCATGACTTCGGGGTTAAAAGCAGTCCAACTTGTCCATTCATTTTGTTGCGATCTTGATGGTCACAATTTAGTTAGTCCATTGTTGCTCAGTACTTTCTCTTCCATTCCCACGAATACGTGCTGAGTCTTTCTTGGCACCCTCCTTATGGTAGGTCAGTACGACCTTGACATCTCTCACTCCGTGCACAGGCCGCATCCACGTGATTTAGTTTCTCTATTTCTTCTGCCCAGAGGCCATCTTTGGCTTTTCACGTGACCTCGTCTGTTTCAGCAGCCATTTTCGCAGCATGGCCTAATAGGCCCCAACGAACTATCATAAGAACAAACACAACCAAAATTAAAACAAAGAAAATAAGCCTTTCTGTTTACCACCCGCCATTCTAAAGACCCATGTTAGGTGTTACCTAGCAGAAGCGACATTTAAAGCCATTTTACTTACCTTCTGCATTCTTTGCCACAATACAAATCTACTACATAGCATAAATCATGCGATTTCACTCTAATTAGTACGCAAATCACAATATTAGGGTTAATTAACTTCACAATTGTAAATAAATTAGATTTTGCACAAATTTGCATGTTACCTTTATATAGTGTTTACCAAAAGGTGCATTTGTTGGTTAATACATGCTCCTTCAAACAGTTAGTATTATAATTTATTAAGAGTTTATTAATTTTCCAAGGGGGTACAACATTATTTTATTTACCCTGCTCCATCACCTGGCATGTGAGGTGCCATGATGAAGTGTTACCAATAGTACTGTGACACTGCAGCGCCGGCAGTGACCCAGTGCAGCTCCAGCAGTGATACTATGCAGTGAAACGGCCAGCCAGCAGTGCCATATGAAGCACCAGCAGTAATAATGTGCAGCGCTAGCTGTGAGTTTGTGGTAGTGTGCAGCACCAGCAGCTGGCACAGTGGATGTGCAGCGCCAGCAGTGAATCTGACAGCATGTAGCGCCAATAGTGACATTCTGCCACTGCCTGGAGTCAACAATAGCACCCGTGCGGCACACCTGGTGAGATTGCGGCGCTGTGTTAGGCCAGCGGCAGGTGGACACTCCCTTCCCTCCCTCTGGGCGGAACCCCTGGGCGCCCCTCAGCAGAGCTCTGCAGATGTGCAGGGCGTGGCAGGAGCCAGGGGGACTCTGCCATCATTGAGGCCTTGACGCAGAGACTGGCGATGGGGAGATGCCGCCACCCCTCAGGGAGTGACTTTATGCTCCCCCCGTTTGGCGTCTTCCCATTTCCGGGCAAAGCCCGACATATAACAGGCGAACGGGGCGAGGCTCGGGGAATGACGCATCGCACGTCCTGTGAAAGGGGGAAAACAAACCGGACTTTATACCTTTGCAAAATATATACGAGCACAAACATTCCATCATCCCTGCTATTATTATTGTCACCATTATTCTTATTATGGAAAAGCAACAAAAGAACGATATTGAAGAGTGTTAATAATGGAAAGATTATTATTATTAGTACAATTATTATTAATAATAATAATATTGTTGTTATTATTATTTGCATAAAATACAAGTGTTATTAACAGTAAGGATGTTATTGTTGTTATTGCTATTATGATAATCATTATTATCACTTTCGGAATAATAGTAATAACGATAATAATAATATAATAATAAGAATATTATTATTATTATTATTCCTATTACCCTTAATATTATTATGATGATGATGCGATCAGTAGCAGTACTTACAACAAAGGTGATTTTTTTTATCACAAATTGTGCCACATTCCACGGCTGTCATTTAATTTGATAGTGTTCATTAATCATTGTTCCGTTACTATTAATCTCATTATCAGTGGGGTGTTATCATGATCATGGGTTTTGTCCACGCGCCATGCTCTATGGCAGGACGATGCTCGTTTGGGTTGAATGTTCCTCGTTTTCTTGCATACCGTGTTTTGGAAGCGCTGCATGCGGGGTTGCTGTTTGCAGCCAGGGTCCTGGCCCAGGCGTGTGTAGGGACGGATCCAGGTCTGCTCTCAGCACGCACTGCTCTGAATACTGCTGACCCCGGAGCAGGCCCCCCGGACTGGGCGCAGACCGATGTGTGACTTGGTGGGTGCGCGCTAAGGGAGTCCCACGTGCCACGTATGCAGCACATACCGCGGAGGGCCTTTCTTTCAATGCCTTCTTTCACTTTCATTGGAACCGCAGCTGCTCCATGTCTTCTCCCACCGCCAGTCCAGAGTAGGGTCCCTGAGAGGCGGCTACTCCGCCCTGAGGCCCACCCTGAGTGTATAAGTCATGCATTGAAGACGAAGCCTGCAGGTGCCAAGGGGGCCTCGGCCTGACTCCAAGCACTGTGCAGCTCGGGGTGTTTCTGCCTGAGACTGGCACGAGCTCAGATACAACCTAGTGTCACTTATCTCCACCACAGCCCACCCCAACCAGCCAGGAGAGCCCCGAGGCTCCTGTTTACAGCCAAGAGGAGGCACCTCTGTCAGACCACCCACAACCACCCTCACCACCTCATGCCAGCATGTCTCTATTCCTCAGCAGGGCAGGGACGGGACCCTCCACGTCCCACAACCTCGGCCCAGAAACAGAGGAACCCACCTTCTCGCCTGTCTCAGGACATTAGAAAAGAAGGGTGATACAGGACGCCCCCCAACCCTCCCCTCAGCCCCTCCTTCCCCCCACCACCACTGTCCAGTTTTGCAACTTCAGCATAGCAGGGAAAGAGATACTCCCACACACACCAGCCCACCACCCCACATACCCCCTCACCCCGTCCCACAATCACAGAAATGCGTTTACACGCTTTATCAGGGGTAGTAAGCGCTATCTAACTGTAATTGCCGTAGAATACAGAGCAGATAGAGGAAAACAGGACCCCCCCCTCCTTTCACCTGCTCGCACCGCCTCACAGCGGAGCAGGGAGGGTGATACACCCCCCTTCACCCTGCAGCACCCCCTCACAACCTCAGCAGAAGAAGATTCCGGGATACACAACCCTCCTCCAAAACGCTCACCTCCGCCTCACAACAGGACCAAAGCATCTCCATCTCACCTCAGAAGAGGAGGGAGAGGACCACAGACCCCCCCTGCCTCACAAGGGGACCAGAGCATCTCCATCTCACCTCAGAAGAGGGAGAGGGCCACAGACCCCCCTCGCTCACCTCGTCTCACAACCTCCAGCAGAGCCGGGAGGTCCCCGCCTCGCAAGCTAGGCAGAACAGTAATAGAAATGCACAACTGCCGCCCCTGTCTCACAACCTCATCCGAGACCGGGCGAGCAGAGGGTGAAGGAGCCAGTGGAACCACCCCCGTCCCCACAACCACCCGTGACACCCCGCCACACATGCGCAGCTACTGAGCGGAGCACAGGACGGAGGCGGCTGTCCACGCCAGCTCTCAGGTCAGTCAGTCATCACTCCTGGCACAATATTTCTGACTCCTGTGGCTGCCTGGGACAGACAGCTGGAGCTGCTGTTCTGCTGTATTGATGCCACAGTAAAAGCACACCCCGCGATTGCTGCAGGCTCGAGGGGAGAAGTATAGAGTGGGGTCTGTGCCCCTCGCCCCCACCATCCGTTCCCGGGCTACTGCCAGGCTGCAGAGAGCGGGTACTGCCCCAGGGCTCACAGGAAGCCAGCTGTGCTGTCTATCTAGGAGCACTTCTGTCCGCCCAGCACAGTAGCCATTTTAATTTGTTCTACGGCTGCACATATGTTTTATTTATTCATTTTGAGCGAGGTGTTTCACAGCCTATGAAGTCTCAGCAGGTGCCCGTATTCGTGGATGACCACGAGTCGTCTTGCACTGCATTTGGAAGTATATATGGTAGACTAAGACTGACAGGCACTGATTAATGGCCCACCGAGCCCGCTTTTACAAAATCTATCTATCTATCTATCTATCTATCTACTATCTTTTTCTTTTATATTGAATTTCCGGTGAACATATTTTAAAAGCAGAAACAGTACCTTACGGATCCCTTTATTCTCACTGCAAGCTTCAGGGTTGCATTATTTGGATTCATGCAAACACTAATTTCATGGACAGTTTTAGCTGGCAATAAAATAGCGCGAGGTGAGCATGTGTGCCACCGAACGAAACACTACACATGCTTTAAAAGCCAATGTTCGAAAATCGATCGAAACTAAATTAAAATACCGAGCCACAGACTCCTGATACGTATCTTTAAAATCGATGATTGCGCGTTTCTTCTTACGCACTTGTTCATTTCCATTCTGCCCACAGTTTAACTTGAATATTGCAGGAGATGGACAGACGGTGAGGCGCGCATCTCAGCCGCTGTGGACGCGAGCCGGCTGTCCTGGCAGTGCACACCGGAGCACACTCATACCCCAGCTGGACCTCATGCACTTAGCTCTGCCCTCAGCTCTCCATTTGCTGTGTCAAAGGCAGAGCCCGCGGCTCCTGGCCCACTGCACGGCACGGGATACCTCTGGACGCAGCACTAGAATCAGTTTATACACTGCACAGCCCCTCCCCCTCTCCCCCTTTCTTCCGCCTCATTCCCTCCTCTCGCACATCCTGTCTCCCTCGCTTCTCCGCTCCCGCCCTCGTGCTCTTTCTCTATGCCTCTCTCACACCCACCATATATTTTTATCTCTGTGTATACTACACATCTATTGAACACTTCAAACACTAGTCAGGGTGGATAGTAACATGGCCTGTGAACCTTTGTCTCTGGGATAAAGCACCCGCTCCACCCCCTTTCCTGCAATGCTGTAGTTCATAGTGCCTCGGACGAGACCGACACCCGTATTCTACAGGACTCATCAATGGGCGGGGGCATTTGTTGGCAATTAAGCTCATATAAGAATGATACCCCAGTCTTCCACACTCATGCTGTGGGCCCCTCGCATTCTCTCTAGTTTGGGCAACATCTGGGCCAGAGGCTGGCTCAGAGCTCATGTGGTGTGATCTCACACAGATAGCGCTGAAAGGAGGCCACGGAGGTGGGCTGTGGGGCTCCTCGCCTGTGGGAGGAAGAGTCCAGCTGGAGTGCCTAGAGGAGAAGAGAGAGTCGGGAGCGCCATCACACAATGTGCATGTGCACACTGTAATGGTATAGACACACACTTTATGCTTCTAACTGTGCAATAGCACAAGACGAGCAAGCATCATGTGTGTGTGAGGTCGCATATGCTTAGGCAGTGCAAGTAAAATGAATGTGCCTCACTAATGTAATTTGGAGCAAGTGGGTACGAATAAACATATATATATATATTCACTGAAAAAACCATAGGTTTCAGGGACATTATAGTTAGAAATCAGCATTTAAAAAACCTTTGAAATTCCCTGAAAAAACCATAGGTTTCAGGCACGTTATAGTTAGAAATTAGCATTTAAAAAACCTTAGAAATTCACTGTAAAAACCATAGGTTTCAGGGACGTTATAGTTAGTTGGACATTTCACTCGTACAAAACCATAGAAATTCCGCCGTTATAGTTAGTTCAGCTAACTATAACTCGCGCCCCCGCAATGCACTGCTGATGACGTCACATATTACATCATTCATGACATGGTCAGTGATATCACTGATGACATCACTGATGACATCTCAAATGACATCACTGATGACATCACTCCTATTGTTTTCCCTACTGTTGCGCTGACTAGAGTGGGAATAGTAAATTTAACTCTTCCGAATATTAACTGGCGTGGGAATAGATAATATAACCCCTTCAAAGTCCTAAACTTTCATTACTGTTACATTAAATGGAGTGGGAATAGTATAGCTAATGTTCCTGGACTCCAATACTGTTCCTAAAATTGGTTACATATATTTTTTATTATTATTTGTTCATTTTTTAATGTTACACTATTATACTTAATTGATTTAATATTTTGTAATCGTATTGTTAATATTTTTTAAGTTTTAATTAAATGTATATTTATAGGGAGACAGATAGATAGATCAGTGTATATATATATATATATATATATATATATATATATATATATTATCTACTGGCGGTCGCCAGTAGATAGTTATAGTTAGGACCTATTTTCCATAGGAAATCCGCAACATTCTATTTGAAATAACGTTGGCGCCGGTTGACGAATCTTCGCGAACGTTTCCAACTTGTTGGGGCGCTCCGGTCTGCTCCTATCCTGAAAGTCTCGGGGTGATTCGTCAAGCGGGGGCTGAGAAAAAAGGGGGGTCCCAAAACATGTTTTCCCCATTCATTTTTCCATAGGGACCTTTCATCGCAGCTACAGCCCGAACTGCTGAACGGAATTACACCAAATTTGGCAAACAGGTAGCCCTTGGTTCAGTGTCGTGCCTTTTTCTTAAATGGTGTAAATCCGTTCAGTAGTTCCTGAGAAAATCAAAAGTAAAATCACATATATATCTGGGCGGAGCCTAACCACACGTGTCATTGTGAGATCTGATTGGCTGTCAGCACTTCATCCTGGAATTGCTGGCAGCCATCTTGGGACCACTTTAAATGATAGTACCCCATTGAAATGCATTGTAGTGAATCAAAGATTTTGAGGGTTACCAAAAGGAGAACTATAAAGGGTGTTAACAGACTTTAGTTACATTAGAATTCATTTGTTGATGGTACCATACTAATTTCAGGAATTGTGGTGTGTTCTAAGGTGATTTTACCCTGTGAAAAACTTTCTGCTGGGATATCATGAATCATGTTTGAGAGAAAACTATTTTCACATGCTTGTCCCATAGAGTTCTGGAAGGTGCTCCAGAAGCTAAAATGAGAGCATATTTTCTGTAAATTCACATTATCTTTCTCAGTCATGTGAGAATGAAGTCTAACATTCTCAGTGAAACATGTACATCCAACAAGGGCAGAGACTGTCAGTTGATTCCTTTGTGTTCTACTGCAGCTTCCCAGAGTGTTCTAAAGAACAACTAGAGTGCTAACAGCCTTACTTATTACAAAAGTATGGCACACCTGAAGCCATCTTGATTGGAATAAACCGGTAACACTTAAAACATTTAATTTAAAAAGGAACAAAATGAGGGGGTTCTTTTTGAAGTAGAAATTATGGTTAGTGCTGCAGAAAGAAAAATTAGGGCATGTTTTAAGTGAGATCTCAAATCCTCTTCTATTTCATTAGAAAATTCTGACATGCAGACTGAAACAATCACTTTCAATACCAGCAGCAGACTTCCAGTTAACTCCCTGGTGAGCAGTAGCTTTACTACAGTGATCTAATGAGCAACTAGAGTGCTAACATTCTGAATTTATGGCAAATGTGAGACACATCTGAATGCCTTCTTGATGGAATCAAAGTAAAAAACTGAAAGCATTTCCTACTGAGGAGACTGGAGTAAATGAGGAAATAAGGAAACTTCATAACAAAGAAGTCTTCCAAGATGGCCACCAGTGAAAAAAGAGCCCAAATGTAGCACAAATATTACCCAGATGTAGCCCACATATAGCCCAATGACAAAAGTGTGCAAAACACTTTTTATTTTTAGTTTTTTTGCAGTTTTATGTAGTGCAGACTGGTCAGGTATTGGAGCGTTGCATCTTAAAACATGACCCCCTACACTACAAAAACACCACTGCACTACCCTAAACCCTAAAACACTACCCCCAGCACGACCCCCTACACTACACAAACACCACTGCACTACCCTAAACCCTAAAACACTACCCCCAGCACGACCCCCTACACTACCCAAACACCACTGCACTAACCTAAATCCTAAAACACTACCCCCAGCACGACCCCCTACACTACCCAAACACCACTGCACTACCCTAAAACATGACCCCCTACATTACACAAACACCACTGCACTACCCTAAACCCTAAAACACTACCCCCAGCACGACCCCCTACACTACACAAGCACCACTGCACTACCCTAAACCCTAAAACACTACCCCCAGCACGACCCCCTACACTACACAAACACCACTGCACTACTAAACCCTAAAACACTACCCCCAGCACGACCCCCTACACTACCCAAACACCACTGCACTAACCTAAATCTTAAAACACTACCCCCAGCACGACCCCTACACTACCCAAACACCACTGCACTACCCTAAAACATGACCCCTACACTACACAAATACCACTGCACTACCCTAAACCCTAAAACACCACCCCCAGCACGACCCCCTATACTACACAAGCACCACTGTACTACCCTAAACCCTAAAACACTACCCCCAGCACGACCCCCTACACTGCCCGAGCACCACTGCACTGCCCTAAACCCTGAAACACCAGCCCCTGCACGACCCCCTACACTGCCCGAACACCACTGCACTGCCCTAAACCCTGAAACACCACCCCCTTCACGACCCCCTACACTGCCCGAAGACCACTGCACTGCCCTAAACCCTGAAACACCACCCCAGCACGACCCCCTACACTGCCCGAACACCACTGTACTGCCCTAAACCATGAAACATCACCCCCAGCAAGACCCCCTACACTGCCCAAACACCACTGCCCTAAACCCTGAAACACCACCCCCAGCACGACCCCCTACACTGCCCGAACATCACTGCACTGTCCTAAACCCTGAAACACCACCCCCAGCACGACCCCCTACACTGCCCGAACACCACTGCTCTGCCCAAAACCCTGAAACATCAGCCCCAGCACGACCCCCTACACTGCCCGAGCACCACTGCACTGCCCTAAACCTTGAAACACCAGCCCCAGCACGACCCCCTACACTGCCCGAACACCACTGCACTGCCCTAAACCCTGAAACACCACCCCCAGCACGACCCCCTACACTGCCCGAGCACCACTGCACTGCCCTAAACCCTGAAACACCAGCCCCAGCACGACCCCCTACACTGCCCGAACACCACTGCACTGCCCTAAACCCTGAAACACCAGCCCCAGCACGACCGCCTACACTGCCCGAACACCACTGCACTGCCCTAAACCCTGAAACACCAGCCCCAGCACGACCCCCTACACTGCCCGAACACCACTGCACTGCCCTAAACCGTGAAACACCAGCCTCAGCACGACCCCGTACACTGCCCGAACACCACTGCACTGCCCTGAACCCTGAAACACCAGCCCCAGCACGACCCTCTACACTGCCAGAACACCACTGCACTGCCCTAAACCCTGAAACACCACCCTGTGCACGACCCCCTACACTGCCCGAACACCACTGCACTGCCCTAAACCCTGAAACACCCTCCCCAGCACGACCCCCTACACTGCACGAACACCACTGCACTGCCCTAAACCCTGAAACTCTACCCCAGCAAGACCCCCTACATTGCCCGAACACCACTACACTGCCCTAAACCCTGAAACATCACACCCAGCAAGACCCCCTACACTGCCCGAACACCACTGCCCTAAACCCTGAAACACCACCCCCAGCAAGACCCCCTACACTGCCCAAACACCACTGCACTGCCCTAAACCCTGAAACACCAGCCCCAGCACGACCCACTACACTGCCCGAACACCACTGCACTGCCCTAAACCCTGAAACACCACCCCTGCACGTCCCCCTACACTGCCCGAACACCACTGCACTGCCCTAAACCCTGAAACACCACCCCCAGCACGACCCCCTACACTGCCCGAACACCACTGCACTGCCCTAAACCCTGAAAATCCACCCCCTGCACGACCCTCTACACTGCCCGAACACTACTGCACTGCCCTAAACCCTGAAACACCACCCCCAGCACGACCCCCTACACTGCACGAACACCACTGCACTGACCTAAACCCTGAAACACTACCCCCAGCAAGACCCCCTACACTGCCCAAACACCACTGCACTGCCCTAAACCCTGAAACATCACCCCCAGCAAGACCCCCTACACTGCCCGAACACCAATGCCCTAAACCCTGAAATACCACCCCCAGCAAGACCCCCTACACTGCCCGAACACCCCTGCACTGCCCTCAACCCCGAAACACCACCCCCAGCACGACCCCCTACACAGCCCGAACACCACTGCTCTGCCCAAAACCCTGAAACACCAGCCCCAGCACGACCCCCTACACTGCCCGAACACGACTGCACTGCCCTAAACCCTGAAATACCAGCCCCAGCACGCCCCCCTACACTGCCCGAACACCACTGCACTGCCCAAAACCCTGAAACACCACCCCCTGCATGACCCCCTACACTGCCCGAACACCACTGCACTGCCCTAAACCCTGAAACACCACCCCCAGCAAGACCCCTTACACTGCCCGAACACCACTGCACTGCCCTAAACCCTGAAACACCACCCCCAGCACGACCCCCTACACTGCCCGAACACCACTGCACTGCCCTAAACCCTAAAACACCACCCCCAGCCCGTCCCCCTACACTGCCCGAACACCACTGCACTGCCCTAAACCCTAGAACACTACCCCCAGCATGACCCCCTACACTACCCAAACACCACTGCACTACCCTAAACCCTAAAACACTACCCCCAGCACGACCCCCTACACTACCCAAACACCACTGCACTACCCTAAACCCTAAAACACTCCCCCCAGCACGACCCCCTACACTACCCAAACACCACTGCACTACCCTAAACCCTAAATCTACCCCCAGCATGACCCCCTACACTACACAAACACCACTGCACTACCCTAAACGCTAAAACACTACCCCCAGCACGACCCTCTTCACTACCTAAACACAACTGCACAATTTGTTACAGGCGTTGCAACGCAGGCCTGTGGTGCTTACTGGAAGTACCTGGTGGGCTAGTTGGGCCCCATGGACCCTCAGGATTCAAGGTGTTCTAATCCCCCAACTTAAAACGCGCCACGGGGCGCGTTTGCACAGTGGTGAAGGGATGGGGCGGGGCCTCAGGTGACATGTGCGCAAACACGCCCTGTGGTGCGTTTTAAGTTGGGGAATTAATTCCCTTTGAATCCTGAGGGACCCTGGGGGCCAACTAGCCCACCAGGTAACTTCAGTAAGCACAACAGAGTTGCGTTGCAGAGAGGTGAAAAAAGGTGCGTGGCCTCGGAATGCCTCTCTGCAACTCAGCTCTGTGGTCCTAACTGTAGGTACCTGGGGGGCTAGTTGGGCCCCAGGGACCCTCAGGATTACAGGGGACTTAATCCCACAACTTAAAACGCGCCACGGGGCGCGTTTGCACACATGTCACCTCAGGCCCCCCCTCCCTTCACCACTGTGCAAACGCGCCCTGTAGCGCGTTTTAAGAGGTAGTTTTAATCCCCCTGCCCTATTATGTACGAGGGACTTGCAGAGGAGGTCATGCTAATCACAGGGGTACCCCAACGCATAGTGTTCCCTAGTGTATGTAGGTGTTTTCACTGTATTCTGAGTGTCTTTTAGCATAGCACTGGCTCTGGTTAGTCAGAGTCAGTTACCACCAGTACCCGTCTGAAAAAGTTGTGGGCATAGGATGATTTTGCAACAAGGCCTCTTTCTGCTCCTCTGTTGGTTCTTTCTGCACATCTTTTGCTTCTTTCTGTGCGTTTTTTCTTCTTTCTTCACATGTCCTCCCTCTGTAGGCATAGTTAGAAACTAGCATTTAAAAAACCTTTGAAATTCACTTAACAAATCATAGGTTTCAGGCACGTTATAGTTAGAAATTAGCATTTAAAAAACCTTGGAAATTCACTGAAAAACCATAGGTTTTAGGGACAGTTATAGTTAGTTGGACATTTCACTCATACAAAACCATAGAAATTCCCCCGTTATAGTTAGTTCAGCTAACTATAACTCGTGCCCCCGCAATGCACTGCTGATGACGTCACATATTACATCACTCATGACATGGTCAGTGACATCACTGATGACATCTCAAATGACATCACTGATGACATCATCCATGTGATAATTTCATGCATCTTCTCACACCCTAATATAACTTTTGATACACCCACTCTAAATTACAGACTGCCATTCTCAAAACCATAGACACTCCAACACCAAAAACTACATACCCACTCACTGATTCTTAGGTCTACACACACATCCACTCACTCACCCGTACAGTCACTCATACTTACAGTCACTCAGTACAGGACTATCACATGCACTCATACACCTATATAAACACTCACACACCGCCACTCATCCATAGAGGTACTCACACACCTAGTCAGTCATGCAAAAAATTAATAACACACCCATTTACTCACCTATACAGTTATACACACCAGCTCACTTACTCATACAAATACTAGCACATTCTTACGCTCTTATACAATAACTGATACAAGCACACACGCATCCATACAGCCACTCTCACAATCACACACTCTCACTTATAGCCATTTAAATAACACACATATATACTGCCTTTTACATATGTAGTTACTCGCACATGTACCACTGAGATATACATTCACTCACTAACACACCCATACACACACTCACCCACCCAAGCAGTCCATCACAGATGCACTCTTGAAATCATGCACCCAGTGAATCACCCACTCACACATCTATGAACAGAGTCACACACACCCCACCCACACAAACACTCAGGCAGCCATACAGATACTCAGAGAACAAATCAATAACCCATATAGACACTCATGTAGCTATTCGCAAATCCATGCATCCACTTACACACCAACAAACAGACGGATACAGACATTCACACAGTTTAGTCACTCACTTGTGGTCAGTCACTCACTTACTAAATCATCCATTCAGACACTTATACACCCACTCATTCTTCAATACGCCTTTCCCTATATATATTAAACATATTTAAACTTTACAGAAACACACAGTCACTGGATGATGTCATCAGTGATGTCATCAGTGATGTCATCAGTGATGTCATCAGTGATGTCACTGACCATGTCATGAGTGATGTAATATGTGACGTCATCAGCAGTGCATTGCGGGGGCACGAGTTATAGTTAGCTGAACTAACTATAACGGGGGAATTTCTATGGTTTTGTATGAGTGAAAATGTCCAACTAACTATAACTGTCCCTAAAACTTATGGTTTTTTTCAGTGAATATATATATATATATATACATACATATATATATATATATACATACATATATATATTTTTTTACTACTGCCTGTCGCCAGTAGGTAGTTATAGTTAGGACCTAGTTTCCATAGGAAGAGTGGTTTTTGATTTGCCAATAATTTTTGCTTCGTTTGACCAATCAAAATTTTGGGGTGATTGGTCAAGCGGGCGATGAGAAAAAGGGGTCCCTCAAAACGCTTTTTCTCCATGTTAATTTCCATAGGAAACTTTAGACAAGGCTACAACCCGAACTGCTGAACGGAATAACACCACATTTAGCAGAAAGATAGCTCTTGGTCCAGAAAATCCATTCAGTAGTTTCTGAGAAATTTAAACATTTCTCTGATATACAACTGTGGCCGCGGTGGATCCATGACCCCTGCCGATCAGGTGCCTGATATCTTATTTGCTGCCAACACTGCAAACCAGGAAGTGTTTGCAGCCATCTTGTGACTCTGTTCAACCGAGTCACAAGAAATAAGATTAAAAAAAGAGGGCAGGGTAGAAACACCCTGACCCCCTAGAACTGTTCAGGGGGGCCCACAGGGACCCCCAGGGCCAATAAAGCATATTTAAAAAATATTTCCTCTGGAGTCGCGGTGGATCCACGAATCTCCAGAAAATTAATTAAAAAAACAAAGGCCGGGATCCCACACTTTGTCTAATATAGGCCCCCGGGTGGGCTAGGTCCGGGGGAAAACTTAAAATAATGATGGGGGCCCCGTGCAGGCCCCCTGCTTCCCTGGGGAGCGCCACCTTCCTGTGGCTAATTCACTAAAATGATGGGGGCCACGTGGACCCCCCGGTGCCCTGGGGACCGCCACCTCCCGCGTCTATATTAAAAAATAATATGTGGGGGGCCCCAGCCCACCCACGCAGTCCCAGGGACTGCACCTCCCTGGGCCTAATTCACTGAAATACGGGGGTCCACATGGCCCCCCTGCAGCCCCGGGGACCGCTACCTCCCCGGGACTATATTTAAAAATAATGCATATGGGGGCTCCAAATTTTGGGGTGATTTGTCAAGCGGGCCAAGTAAAACGGGGGTCTCAAAACGCTTTTTCTCCATGTTAATTTCCGTAGGAAACTTTAGACACGGCTACAGCCTGAAATGCTGAACGTAATAACACCAAATTTGGAAGAAAGTTAGCCCTTGGTACAGAAAGCACTCTTTTTGTTAAATGGTGTTAATCCGTTCAGTAGTTTCTGAGAAATGTAAAGATGTCTCAGATATACAACTGTTGCCGCGGTGGACCCGCGACCCCTGCCAATCTCATACCTGAGATCTGATTGGCTGCCAACACTTCAAACCAGGAAGTGTTGGCAGCTATCTTGTGACTCGGTTGAACCGAGTCACAAGAAAAAAGATTTAAAAAAAGAAAAGGGGGCAGGGTGGAAACACCATGACCCCCTAGGCCTTTTCAGGGGGTCCCACAGGGACTCCCAGGGCCCCAAAAAAGCATTTTTTAAAATGTTTTCGGTGGGAGTCGCAGTGGATCTGCGAATCCCACTGAAAATTAAAACAAAGCGCTGGCTCACGCACTTAGTTAAATTTAGGCCCCCAGGTGGGACAGCTCCCGGGGCAATTGAAATAAATAATGCTCCAGCCCCCCACGCAGCCCCAGGGACTGCCACCTCCCTGGGGCAACTGCATTCTAAATTATATACAGGGCCGTGCAGCCCCACAGACCCAGGGACCACCACCTCCCCGGGGCTTAATTTGTGTTGGAGGGATGCCACGTGGCCCCCCTCTTGGAGCCGTAAGTGGCCTTGGGGACCGCAACCTCGCAGGGCCGGCTCCAGCAATGCCCCTGGGTACTCACCCCGGGACATTGCAGTTTGCTATGGCTTGCTACCGCCAATCCGTAGCAAAAACTGCTCCGCTTCATGGAAGCGAGAGCATTGAAAATGCTCTTGCTTCCATGAAGCGGAGCAGAATTGCTTTTGGACAGAGGGAGCTGCATGTTTGCAGCTCCCTTTGTTCCAAAGCAATGAGAGCTCCTGCAGGAAGCAGGGAGCTGGCAGGGACCACAGGGGCCTTGAGGCTCCTCCCGCAGTACCCAGCATAGTGACCATGCCCATGGGATGGGGTCCCCTAGGCAATATCGGCCCAGGTAGGGGGGCCACCCTGGCCCAGTCCACATTTTGTTTAAAAAATGATGAAGACCTGGTCCCGGAGGATGGGGTCCTCAGGGCCGAAATTGGCCTTATGAGGGGGTTCCTCTCATTTAAAAAAAATAAAAAATAAAGGGCAGACCCCAGGGGATGGTGTTACCGGGGCCTAACCTGGCCCAGGTAAAGGGGGCCACGTGGCCCTCTTCCTTTATGTGAATTAGTTTTTAAAAAAAGGAAAAGGCCAGGCCCCGTGGGATAAGGTCCCCGGGGCCGTAATCGTCCCAGGGAGAGAAGCCGCATGGCCCTCCTCCTCATTTAAAAAAAAAAGTCTGGTCCTGGGGCATGAGGTCCCTGGGGCCAAGGGAAGGGGGTTTACGCAGCCCCCCTTCCCTTAAAAAAATATTTAATAAAAAAAAAACTCTGGCAAGTCCACAGAGGCCACACCCCCTTCACCACCACTCTGAAAACACACCTCCTAGTGCAGTGGTGGTTGGGGCATGAAATCCCTTTGAATGCTGAGTGCCTTTAGGGGCCAGCAAGCCCTCTTGTTACCTCCAGTAAGTCCCAGAAAACATGACTGCTGAGAGGACTTGAAGGCCACGCCCCCTTTCTCCACAACTCTGCAAATGCACCTCGGACGCACCACAGGTGAGTGAGTGGGTGTGTGAGTGGCTCTATGGAAGACTGAGTGGGTGTGTGAGTACTGGTATAGGTCTGTGAATGGGTATGTCAGTGGTTGTGTGAGTGGGCATACAAGAGGTTTTATGGGGTGTGAGTAGGTGTGTGAGTGGTTCTGTGGATGATGTTATTAGTGATGGCCTCAGTGATGTCATTTGAGATGTCTTCAGTGATGTCAGTGAGGACCTCAGGACACAAGTGGACTTCATCGTCCGAGCAGCAGTGCGCCAGAAGCCGCGTTTGCAGCGTGGTTTAAAAAGGGGCGTGGCCTAGGAACACCTCTCTGCAACGCAGCTCTGTGGCGCTTACTGGAGGTACCTGCTGGGCTACTTGGCCACCAGGGACCTTCAGGATTCAAGGGGACTTAATAGGGATGTTATAGTTAGAAATTAGCATTTATAAATCCTTAGAAATTCACAGAAAAAACCATAGGATTGAGGTACATTTTAATTAGAAAGTTTCGTTTAAAAAACCATTGAAATTCACTGAAAAAACCATAGGTTTCAGAGACGTTATAGTTAGAAATTAGCATTTAAAAAACCATTGAAATTCACTGAAAAAACCATAGGTTTCAGGCACGTTATAGTTAGAAATTAGCATTTAAAAAAACTTAGAAATTCACTAAAAAACCATAGGTTTCAGGGACGTTATAGTTAGTTAGACATTTCACTCGTACAAAACCAGAGAAATTCGTCCGTTATAGTTAGTTCAGCTAACTATAACTCGCGCCCCCGCAATGCACTGCTGATGACGTAACATATTACATCATTCATGACATGGTCAGTGACATCACTGATGACATCTCAAAAGACATCACTGATGACATCACTGATGACATCATCCAGTGACTGTGTGTCTGTAAAGTATAAATTTGTTTTATATATATTGCAAGGTGTATTGAAGAATGAGTGTGTGTGTAAGTGTCTGGATGGAGGATTTAGTAGGTGCGTGACTGACTGTTTAAGTGAGTGATTACATGTGCCTTACTGAATGCATGGGTTAGTGACTAAACTGTGTGAATGTCTGTATCAGTTTGTCTGTTGTTGTATAAGCTGCTGCATGGGTTGGTTAGTAGCTACATGAGTGTCTATATGGGTTATCGATTGGTTGCCTGAGTATTTGTAGGGGTGCCTGAGTGTGTGTGTGGGTGGGTGGGAGGTGTGTGACTCTGTGCATAGATGTTTGAGTGGTTGATTCACTGGGTGTATGGGTTCAAGAGTGCATGTGAAAACAGCTGTATGGGTGGGTGAGTGTGTGTATGGGTGTGTTGGTGAGTGAATGGATGTCTCAGTGGTACATGTCCAAGTAGCTACATATGTAAATGGCAGTGTATGTGAGAGTTGGAGTATATAAATGACTATACGTGAGAGTCAGTGATTGTGAGAGTGGCTGTATGGATGAGTGTGTACTTGTATCAGTGATTGTATAAGAGAGTAAGTATGCATTTGTTTCTGTTTGAATAAGTGATGTGGTGTGTGTATAACTGTATAGGTGAGTAAATGGAAGTGTGATTGATTCTTTGCATGACTGACTAGGTGTGTGAGTAACTCTGGATGAGTGGTGGTGTGTGAGTGTCTGTATAGGTGTTTGAGTGCTTATGATAGTGTTGTATTCATGAGTGACTGCATGTATGAGTGATTGTATGGGTGAATGAGTGGATGTGTGTGTAGACCTAGGAATCAGTGAGTGCGTATGTAGTAACTGCTTTTGGTGTGTCGATGGTTTCGAAAATGGTAGTCTGTATTTTACGGTGGGTGTATCAAAGGTTATATTAGGGTGTGAGGAGGAGCATGAGATTTTCACGTGGATGATATAATCAGTGATGTCATCAGTGATGTCATTTGAGATGTCATCAGTGATGTCATCAGTGATGTCACTGACCATGCCATGAATGATGTAATATGTTACGTCATCAGCAGTGCATTGCGGGGGGGGCGAGTTATAGTTAGCTGAACTAACTATAACGGACGAATTTCTCTGGTTTTGTACGAGTGAAATGTCCAACTAATTATAACGGCCCTGAAACCTATGTTTTTTTTAGTGAATTTCTAAGGTTTTTTAAATGCTAATTTCTAACTATAACGTGCCTGAAACCTATGGTTTTTTCAGTGAATTTCAATGTTTTTTTAAATGCTAATTTCTAACTATAACGTCCCTGAAACCTATGGTTTTTGCAGTGAATATACATATATATATATATATATATATATATATTTATATATCGAATTACCACTCCTTCGTGCAGTCCTCACACACAAGAGATACGGACAACTTGATAAGCTTATTGCCAATGTTGTGCTTTATTTAGAGTCTTCGGTGCAGTCGATCATTACGCGTTTCGGCCAACACAGTGGCCTTGGTCACATGATCGCGTTACGTGCAAGTGATTCTATATAAGTGAAAAAAATGGACATGTGACACCAGCTTCAGCACTAAAGCATAGGCATAGAGAAAATACTATAGCTCTATGTATGTCTTGTTAAATTAACCGGCTAGAATACATAAACATTGACATTACTTCATGGTCTAATCGTTGGTACCTGATCCACTAATATATACTCATTACATTGAAATAATTTTTTTTAAAATTATTTTTAGAAAGAATATACATAATTGCGTGCACCAATGCGATCGCTATTCTAGCTCCAGTTTGAAAATAGGAACAACATCCAATGTATATAAATGTAAATCACAAAGAAATGAAACAGACAAAATACCAAATAGTGACCAATGTCAATGTAAGTTGACAAATACTATACGTTCTGCAGTATATTGTAAATAAATGAATAAATTAATGAAAAAATAATAATATCACCATTTTGAGAACATAAGACTATCTAAAAGGATGCAAGAATGCAATTTATCACAGATGCCCATACACTGAATTAAAATGGTATTAAAAATACATGATGTAATAAAAGCAGAATATAAATATGTAAACAATCACTAAAACCGGTTATTATTAAATATTAAGTCAAATAAATACCATGTGCAAATACAAGCATGATAAAATATAGATCTTCGACTTAAAAGAAGTATATTATATGTAAACATGTTCTCAAAATTTACATTTGTAAATTACCATGCTGACTAGTAAAGTGCAAAAATAGATGATAAAATACCAGGTGTCTAAAGTGCATATGTGTGTGTGAAAACGTAGAAAAAATTATTACGAATGGCTAGCTATTGAACTATATGTTGTATTTATATATTGGTAGGTCAAAGGTATAAGGGAGCCCCCTAATACTACGATCCAAATATATGGCTAATATATTTCTGAAATATGTTGTCTTTGCTTATACATACTATAACATTGTACGATAAATTGAATTGAATCAGTATGTGGTGCATTACTAGCTACAGGTAGCGGTAAAGCATAACTGTCAGGTATATATTTATAGAAAGTTATGTAAGTCTTCGCATATGTTCAGACCCTGTGGAGACTTGGTATCGAGTTCAACTATGTATTTACTCTCTAGTTGTCTTAACTTTTTCTCTCGAATACCACCCCATTTGCTGGCTGGAACATTGTCAATCACAAAATATTGGAGACAGTTAAGGTTATTGTTGTGTTCAATTTTGATATGTCGAGCAATGGGATATGCAGGGTCCGAGATTACTATGGCACGAAGGTGTTGTAATATGCGTACATAGACTTGTAGCTTAGTGCTGCCTAAGTAGCGTAGCCCACATATGCACTGTAGCACATAGACCGCGAATTCCGTTCGGCATGTGTAATGGCCTATGAGTTTTACAGGTGTATCAGAAAAAGCTGTGGAATATGTGGTGGTATTGATTCCAAATTTACAGGCCCGACAGGTACTGCATTTATAGAAACCTCGTCTGGGGGACAACCAGCTAGTTGCGTTGTCACATTCCGGGCTACTTCTCACAAGGTCGTCACGCATAGAATATGTCTTTCGGAAAGTTAACGTGGGTCTGGTGGAAAGGATAGGTTTCAATGTGGCATCAGTCAACACAATGGGCCATTGTGTATTAATAATAGCTTTAATGGCCTTACTTTGTTTGCTGTAGGTGGTGATAAGTCTACACTGACCATTGTCCATCTCATTGGCAGTGCTGTCATTATCACGTGCCAGAGTTCCTGTGGTTTCCTCAGTTGTCTTGCCACTTAACATGGATTGCCTGTTTTTGCTGTTAACTTTGATCAGGGCTTTGTCTAGATTAATGGGGTTGTAGCCTCTTTCTATAAACCTTTGTTTGGCTGCGGTGAGGTGCAACTCTGAAGCTTCTTGTGTGCTACATGCTCGTCGGATACGTAGAAACTTACCGTATGGTATGCTAGAGATTGTGTGCTGTGGATGGAAGCTGTTTGCGTGTAATAATGTGTTACCAGCAGTGGGTTTCCTGTATAGGCATGTCTCAATTTGGCCCTCTTTAATGTATACAGTGATATCCAAAAAATTGGTAGTACATGAGTCAATGTGTGATGTAAATTACAAATTCATTTGGTTGCGGTTCAAGTTATCTACAAAATTTTCAGCCTGTGTTTGGGTTCCCTTCCAAATTATAAATACATCATTGATGTATCGCCACCATTTTACTACATTATTGATCCAAGCATCATGATATTGAGTTATTAGGACATGCTCCTCCCACCAGCCAACGTGCAAACAAGCGTAGCTGGGGGAGAAGCATGCCCCCATAGCTATCCCCTGTAGTTGCTGAAAAAACTTTCCATCAAAAGTAAATACATTATTGCATAGACACCATCTAATCATTTTAAGTAACATGATGTTATGTTTATACATAGAAATTGGTCTCTTCTTTAAAAAGAAATCAACTGCCTTAATTCCATCATCGTGTCGAATGCTTGTATAGAGGGCAGTTATATCAAGGGTAAGGAACATGTAGTCGGTGGACCAAGTTTGTGTACTAAGTTTGAAAAGGAAATCACTGGAGTCCCGTATGTACGTTGGAAGGCTGGTGACAAATTCCTGTAAATAATAGTCAACATATCTGCTTGTGCTTTCAAAAATACCATTATTTGCTGAAATGATAGGTCTCCCAGACACTGGGACTACTCCTTTATGGACCTTAGGGATGAAATAAATAGTCAGTATTGTGGGAAATTTGTTATTGAGGAAATCAAATTCATTTTTAGTTATTAGTCCATCTTTTTTCCAGGAAAAAAGGTCATCCTTGTAGTTCATGCTGATCTTTTTAATATCCAATGCGCTTACTGTGCGGTAGCAATCTGGATTATTAAAATGCCGGTATGCCTCAGCTTTATAATCCTCCTTTCCCCAAAGCACAATATTACCACCCTTGTCTGACTTGTTAATGATCACAGCCTTGTTGTTTTTAAGTTTGCTCATGAGTTGAAAATACTGAGTTGCTTGGTGGTTAGCAGTTCTTTTTTTGTTTCTAAAGGTGTTGCGGTGTAGCTTTTTTAGTTCCTCAGTTACCCTGTCGTGGAATATATCGATTGTATCACGAGGCATAACTGGCACAAAGGTGGATGATGCTTTAAAAGGACTCAATCCCGGTGCCGATATGTTAATTCCTTCTTTTTCTGCCATGGACTGAGTGCTCATTTCAGATGTATTGCTCTCTTGTTGGTCTTCATGTAATGCATGTAGGGCCCGATTCACAGAACTAACTTACGTCAAAACGTAAAGTTAGTACCTTTTAGTATTCACAGAATACACTTACTCATTTTGGTATTCACAGAATACACTTACTCATTTGGTATTCACAGAATACACTTACTCATACTAACTTTATGTCCGCATTCGGGCCGGAGATTCCGGCCGTTTGTGGAGATTCCGGCCCGGAGGTGGAGATTCCGGCCGTTTGTGGAGATTCCGGCCGTTTGTGGAGATTCCGCCACCGGCCGGAATCTCCACAACCGGCCGGAATCTCCACAAATGGCCGGAATCTCCACAAACGGCCGGAATCTCCACAAACGGCCGGAATCTCCGGCCGGAATCTCCACAAACGGCCGGAATCTCCACAAACGGCCGGAATCTCCACCGCCGGGCCGGAATCTCCGGCCCGAGTGCGGACATAAAGTTAGTATGAGTAAGTGTATTCTGTGAATACCAAAATGAGTAAGTGTATTCTGTGAATACCAAAATGAGTAAGTGTATTCTGTGAATACCAAAGGTACTAACTTTACGTTTTTGACGTAAGTTAGTTCTGTGAATCAGGCCCGTAGTGTGGTAAGTAATGGTATCTCACCAGCTGTTAGCACAGTATTGGGTACCTGGTTTGATTGCTCTTTACGATTGACTCCATGATTTTTAATTGTGAAAACCTTTTTTAGTTTGAGTTTGCGAATGAACTTATACACGTCAACTCGAGTTTCACTGTAGTTAAAATTACTTTCTGGGCAAAAACTTAAACCCAATGCTAGAAGTTGTTTTTCTGCTGCATTCAGTTCAATGTCTGTCAAATTGATGATGGTTCTATCAATTGTATTTATCGACGCTGCCACGTTTTCTATTGATGCCCCCTGCCTTTGGAGCCGGAGGCATTTACGCCTTTCACGTCTTCGGATGTTCCTTTTCTGTTTGACATTGCGTTTGTGTTCCTCGGTCGTAATGTTTGTTTTCTCTGCTCCCTGATAAAATCCATCTCTTCAGCGTAAGCGGGCCCATTATAGATCGTGTTGCAGATGCAGAGTCACCACTTCTTTCTGACTCAGTATCACTGGGAATGGTGCTTGCGTCCGATGTGGTAGCTTGCATATCATTAGCAATATTGGAAGTGGTAGGGCTAATTGCAGGCTTGATCAATTTCTGCTTTTTGATGGAGTCGTATTTGCGCGCGAACGTGAACACCTGTCCTTGTTCGTAATCATTTTTGTCACGCGCAAATTTGTATGCCTTTCTGTTCTTAATTACCTCCTCTTGTTTCTTTATTCGGTCTTTCATTTCTTTAATGCTTTTTTCGATGGACTCTTTGTTACTGGCATTTGTTAATGTATCCAAATCTTTATAAATGCGTGCAATTTCTGTCATGTTCTTTTCACGATCTATTCTGGCATATTTTATCAGCAGACAAATTAGGCGCATGGACGCTTCAAGGTTGCTTTCCGCCCATTCTTTTAATAACATCGGATTGGGGCTCTCGAAACTGGGAGCAAGCATGATACGCAAGCCTCTTGGGACCCAGCCAGCCTCATGATATTTTTCCAGTGATTTGACTTCCCACCATTTCGTAAGCTTGCTCCTGCTGTTCTTTTCTAATAATTTTAGTAGACTTTTTACATCCATACTTTGTTCTACATTCGTAGTATTGCTATTAGCGTTTTCATTTACTTTGGGTAAATTGGTGAACAGTTCTTCAGCTGCCATTTCTCTCTCCCGTAACGCCTCGTCCGACATTGCACCTGTGTAATGACTGTTAGTTACCTTTCGCTTAAGCGCGCGTTTGAAAGTAACTTTATCTGACTTCCACTTGGCAAGCACGTCAGCACCTCCCCACCTGCAATGAAATACTGTCAAACCGCCCGACTTACTGTATGTATCTCGGCGTCCCAGCAGATCCTCCGACCTGCGGAGTCAACCTCCGACAATACACGCGTTGCAGGAAACTTTGATCGATAATGCAGGGGGCTGACCATAAACTGCTTTCACCAAAGCAAAACTCCTTTGTGGCTTGAAAAAAGGTCAGCCGTCTTCTAGGGGAGGGGTCCGCAGCGGGAACTCAAGCCGAAATCCCAGGTAATCTCGAATTACCACTCCTTCGTGCAGTCCTCACACACAAGAGATACGGACAACTTGATAAGCTTATTGCCAATGTTGCGCTTTATTTAGAGTCTTCGGTGCAGTCGATCATTACGCGTTTCGGCCAACACAGTGGCCTTGGTCACATGATCGCATTACATGCAAGTGATTCTATATAAGTGAAAAAAATGGACATGTGACACCAGCTTCAGCACTAAAGCATAGGCATAGAGAAAATACTATAGCTCTATGTATGTCTTGTTAAATTAACCGGCTAGAATACATAAACATTGACATTACTTCATGGTCTAATCGTTGGTACCTGATCCACTAATATATACTCATTACATTTAAAGAATTTTTTTGAATTTTTTTTTTAGAAAGAATATACATAATTGCGTGCACCAATGCGATCGCTATTCTAGCTCCAGTTTGAAAATGGGAACAACATCCAATGTATATATATGTAAATCACAAAGAAATGAAACAGACAAAATACCAAATAGTGACCAATGTCAATGTAAGTTGACAAATACTATACGTTCTGCAGTATATTGTAAATAAATGAATAAATTAATGAAAAATAATAATACCACCATTTTGAGAACATAAGGCTATCTAAAAGGATGCAAGAATGCAATTTATCACAGATGCCCATACACTGAATTAAAATGGTATTAAAAATACATGATGTAATAAAAGCAGAATATAAATATGTAAACAATCACTAAAACCGGTTATTATTAAATATTAAGTCAAATAAATACCATGTGCAAATACAAGCATGATAAAATATAGATCTTCGACTTAAAAGAAGTATATTATAGGTAAACATGTTCTCAAAATTTACATTTGTAAATTGCCATGCTGACTAGTAAAGTGCAAAAATAGATGATAAAATACCAGGTGTCTAAAGTGCATATGTGTGTGTAAAAACGTAGAAAAAATTATTACGAATGGCTAGCTATTGAACTATATGTTGTATTTATATATTGGTAGGTCAAAGGTATAAGGGAGCCCCCTAATACTACGATCCAAATATATGGCTAATATATTTCTGAAATATGTTTTCTTTGCTTATACATACTATAACATTGTACGATAAATTGAATTGAATCAGTATGTGGTGCATTACTAGCTACAGGTAGCGGTAAAGCATAACTGTCAGGTATATATTTATAGAAAGTTATGTAAGTCTTCGCATATGTTCAGACCCTGTGGAGACTTGGTATCGAGTTCAACTATGTATTTACTCTCTAGTTGTCTTAACTTTTTCTCTCGATTACCACCCCGTTTGCTGGCTGGAACATTGTCAATCACAAAATATTGGAGACAGTTTAGGTTATTGTTGTGTTCAATTTTGATATGTCGAGCAACAGGATATGCAGGGTCCGAGTTTACTATGGCACGAAGGTGTTGTAATATGCTTACATAGACTTGTAGCTTAGTGCTGCCTACGTAGCGTAGCCCACATATGCACTGTAGCACATAGACCGCGAATTCCGTTCGGCATGTGTAATGGCCTTGGAGTTTTACAGGTGTATCAGAAAAAGCTGTGGAATATGTGGTGGTATTGATTCCAAATTTACAGGCCCGACAGGTACTGCATTTATAGAAACCTCGTCTGGGGGACAACCAGCTAGTTGTGTTGTCACATTCCGGGCTACTTCTCACAAGGTCGTAACGCATAGAATATGCCTTGCGGAAAGTTAACGTGGGTCTGGTGGACAGGATAGGTTTCAATGTGGCATCAGTCAACACAATGGGCCAGTGTGTATTAATAATAGCTTTAATGGCCTTACTTTGTTTGCTGTAGGTGGTGATAAGTCTACACTGACCATTGTCCATCTCATTGGCAGTGCTGTCATTATCACTTGCCAGAGTTCCTGTGGTTTCCTCAGTTGTCTTGCCACTTAACAGAGATTGCCTGTTTTTGCTGTTAACTTTGATCAGGGCTTTGTCGAGATTAATGGGGTTGTAGCCTCTTTCTATAAACCTTTGTTTGGCTGCGGTGAGGTGCAACTCTGAAGCTTCTTGTGTGCTACATGCTCGTCGGATACGTAGAAACTCACTGTATGGTATGCTAGAGATTGTGTGCTGTGGATGGAAGCTGTTTGCGTGTAATAATGTGTTACCAGCAGTGGGTTTCCTGTATAGGCATGTCTCAATTTGGCCCTCTTTAATGTATACAGTGATATCCCAAAAATTGGTAGTACATGAGTCAATGTGTGATGTAAATTTCAAATTCATTTGGTTGCAGTTCAAGTTATCTACAAAATTTTCAGCCTGTGTTTGGGTTCCCTTCCAAATTATAAATACATCATCGATGTATCGCCACCATTTTACTACATTATTGATCCAAGCATCATGATATTGAGTTATTAGGACATGCTCCTCCCACCAGCTCCTCCCACCAGCCAACGTGCAACAAATATATATATAGAGTTTAAAGTAGTAAATCTTAAATATATATAGATATATATGATCAAGGTCGCATGTCTGGCGGCCGAAACGCGTTATTTGGACCTTGATGTGTGAATAAACACAACTACATCATTGCCTGTGGAGTCTGTGCCCTGGTGTTGCGCCGTTGTGGTTTGGATGCTTTGGGACTTTCGTTTGGATATATATATATATATATATATATCTTTTTTTGCACAGCAACGAAGTAATAACGCTCTCTCAGGAGATCAGTTTAAGCTTTGGTTTTATTCCAGTTACGCGTTTCAGGGAACGCAGTCCCCTTGCTCACACACACACATGTGTGAGCAAGGGGACCACGGTCCCCGAAACGTGTGACTGGAATAAAACCAAAGCTTAAACTGATCTCCTGAGAGAGCGTTATTACTTTGTTGGTGTGCAAAACTTTATGTCTGGTGGGCTTCGCCGGTACTCGCTCCAACTACCACGGGCTGGGTGGGGCAGAAGAAGAATTGTGTTTAATTTTTATATATATATATATATATATATATATACATATATATATATATATATATATATATATATATTATCTACTGGCGGTCGCCAGTAGATAGTTATAGTTAGGACCTATTTTCCATAGGAAATCCGCAATATTCTATTTGAAATAACGTTGGCGCCGGTTGACGAATTTTCGCGAAAATTTCCAACTTGTTGGGGCGCTCCGGTCCGCTCCTATCCTGAAAGTCTCGGGGTGATTCGTCAAGCGGGGGCCGAGAAAAAAGGGGGGTCCCAAAACGTGTTTTCCCAATTCATTTTTCCATAGGAACCTTTAGTCGCAGCTACAGCCCGAACTGCTGAACGGAATTACACCAAATTTGGCAAAGAGGTAGCCCTTGGTTCAGTGTCGTGCCTTTTGCTTAAATGGTGTAAATACATTCAGTAGTTCCTGAGAAAATCAAAAGTAAAATCACATATATATCTGGGCGGAGCCTAACCACACATGTCATTGTGAGATCTGATTGGCTGTCAGCACTTCAACCTGGAATTGCTGGCAGCCATCTTGAGACCAATATACATGATAGTACCCCATTGAAATGCATTGTAGTGAATCAAAGATTTTGAGGGTTACCAAAAGGAGAACTATAAAGGGTGATAACAGACTTTAGTTACATTAGAATTCATTTGTTGATGGTACCATACTAATTTCAGGAATTGTGGTGTGTTCTAAAGTGATTTTACCCTGTGAAAAACCTTCTGCTGGGATATCATGAATCATGTTTGAGAGAAAACTATTTTCACATGCTTGTCCCATAGAGTTTTGGAAGGTGCTCCAGAAGCTAAAATGAGAGCATATTTTCTGTAAATTCACATTATCTTTCTCAGTCATGTGGGAATGAAGTCTGACATTCTCAGTAAAACATGTACATCCAACAAGGGCAGAGACTGTCAGTTGATTCCTTTGTGTTCTACTGCAGCTTCCCAGAGTGTTCTAAAGAACAACTAGAGCGCTAACAGCCTTACTTATGACAAAAGTATGGCACACCTGAAGCCATCTTGATTGGAATAAACCGGTAACACTTAAAACATTTAATTTAAAAAGGAACAAAATGAGGGGGTTCTTTTTGAAATAGAAATTATGGTTAGTGCTGCAGAAAGAAAAATTAGGGCATGTTTTAAGTGAGATCTCAAATCCTCTTCTATTTCATTAGAAAATTCTGACATGCAGACTGAAACAATCACTTTCAATACCAGCAACAGACTTCCAGTTAACTCCCTGGTGAGCAGTAGCTTTACTACAGTGATCTAATGAGCAACTAGAGTGCTAACATTCTGAATTTATGGCAAATGTGAGACACATCTGAATGCCTTCTTGATGGAATCAAAGTAAAAAACTGAAACCATTTCCTACTGAGGAGACTGCAGTAAATGAGGAAATTAGGAAACTTCATAACAAAGAAGTCTTCCAAGATGGCCACCAGTGAAAAAAGAGCCCAAATGTAGCACAAATATTACCCAGATGTAGCCCACATATAGCCCAATGACAAAAGTGTGCAAAACACTAATTTTTAGTTTTTGCAGTTTTATGTAGTGCAGACTGCTCAGGTATTGGAGCGTTGCATCTTAAAACATGACCCCCTACACTACAAAAACACCACTGCACTACCCTAAACCCTAAAACACTACCCCCAGCACGACCCCCTACACTACACAAGCACCGCTGCACTATCCTAAACCCTAAAACACTACCCCCAGCATGACCCCCTACACTGCCTGAACACCACTGCAATGCCCTAAACCCTGAAACACCACCCCCAGCACGACCCCCTACACTGCCCGAACACCACTGCTCTGCCCAAAACCCTGAAACACCAGCCCCAGCACAACCCCCTACACTGCCCGAACACCACTGAACTGCCCTAAACCTTGAAACACCAGCCCCAGCACGACCCCCTACACTGCCCGAACACCACTGCACTACCCTAAACCCTGAAACACCACCCCCAGCATGCCCCCTACACTGCCCGAGCACCACTGCACTGCCCTAAACCCTGAAACACCAGCCCCAGCACGACCCCCTACACTGCCCGAACACCACTGCCCTGCCCTAAACCCTGAAACACCAGCCCCAGCACCCCCGCCTACACTGCCCGAACACCACTGCACTGCCCTAAACCCTGAAACACCACCCCCAGCACGACCCCCTACACTGCCCGAACACCACTGCACTGCCCTAAACCCTGAAACACCACCCCCAGCACGACCCCCTACACTGCCCGAACACCACTGCTCTGCCCAAAACCCTGAAACACCAGCCCCAGCACGACCCCTACACTGCCCGAACACCACTGCACTGCCCTAAACCCTGAAACACCAGCCCCAGCACGACCCGCTACACTGCCCGAACACCACTGCACTGCCCTAAACCCTGAAACACCACCCCCAGCACGACCCCGTACACTGCCCGAACACCACTGCACTGCCCTAAACCCTGAAACACCAGCCCCAGCACGACCACCTACACTACCCGAAAACAACTGCACTGCCCTAAACCCTGAAACACCAGCCCCTGCACGACCCCCTACACTGCCCAAACACCACTGCACTGCCCTAAACCCTCATACACCAGCCCCAGCACGACCCCTTACACTGCCTGAACACCACTGCACTGCCCTAGACCCTGAAACACCAGCCCCAGCAAGACCCCCTACACTGCCCGAACACCACTGCACTGCCCTAAACCCTGAAACACCACCCCCAGCAAGACCCCCTACACTGCCCGAACACCACTGCACTAAACCCTGAAACACCACTCCCAGCAAGACCACCTACACTGGCCAAACACCACTGCACTGCCCTAAACCCTGAAACACCACCCCCTGCACGACCGCCTACACTGCCCAAACACCACTGCACTGCCCTAAACCCTGAAGCACCACCCCCTGCACGACCCCCTACACTGCCGGAACACCACTGCACTGCCCTAAACCCTGAAACACCACCCCCAGCACGACCCCCTACACTGCCCGAACACCACTGCACTAAACCCTGAAACACCACCCCCAGCAAGACCACCTACACTGGCCGAACACCACTGCACTGCCCTAAACCCTGAAACACCACCCCCTGCATGACCCCCTACACTGCCCAAACACCACTGCACTGCCCTAAACTCTGAAACACCACCCCCTGCACGACCCCCTACACTGCCCGAACACCACTGCACTGCCCTAAACCCTGAAACACCAGCCCTCAGCACGACACCCTACACTGCCCGAACACCACTGCACTGCCCTAAACACTGAAACACCATCCCCAGCACGACCCCCTACACTGCACCGAACACCACTGCACTGCCCTAAACCCTGAAACACTACCCCCAGCATGACCCCCTACACTGCACGAACACCACTGCACTGCCCTAAACCCTGAAATACTACCCCCAGCAAGACCCCCTACACTGCCCGAACACCACTGCACTGCCCTAAACCCTGAAACTTCACCCCCAGCAAGACCCCCTACACTGCCCGAACACCACTGCCCTAAACCCTGAAACACCACCCCCAGCAAGACCCCCTACACTGCCCGACCACCACTGCACTGCCCTAAACCCTGAAACCACCAATCCCAGCACGACCCCCTACACTGCACGAAAACCACTGCACTGCCCTAAACCCTGAAACACTACCCCCAGCAAGACCCCCTACACTGCCCGAACACCACTGCACTACCCTAAACCCTGAAACATCACCCCCAGCAAGACCCCCTACACTGCCCGAACACCACTGCACTAAACCCTGAAACACCACCCCCAGCAAGACCACCTACACTGGCCGAACACCACTGCACTGCCCTAAACCCTGAAACACCACCCCCTGCATGACCCCCTACACTGCCCAAACACCACTGCACTGCCCTAAACTCTGAAACACCACCCCCTGCACGACCCCCTACACTGCCCGAACACCACTGCACTGCCCTAAACCCTGAAACACCAGCCCTCAGCACGACACCCTACACTGCCCGAACACCACTGCACTGCCCTAAACACTGAAACACCATCCCCAGCACGACCCCCTACACTGCACGAACACCACTGCACTGCCCTAATCCCTGAAACACTACCCCCAGCATGACCCCCTACACTGCACGAACACCACTGCACTGCCCTAAACCCTGAAATACTACCCCCAGCAAGACCCCCTACACTGCCCGAACACCACTGCACTGCCCTAAACCCTGAAACTTCACCCCCAGCAAGACCCCCTACACTGCCCGAACACCACTGCCCTAAACCCTGAAACACCACCCCCAGCAAGACCCCCTACACTGCCCGACCACCACTGCACTGCCCTAAACCCTGAAACACCAATCCCAGCACGACCCCCTACACTGCACGAAAACCACTGCACTGCCCTAAACCCTGAAACACTACCCCCAGCAAGACCCCCTACACTGCCCGAACACCACTGCACTGCCCTAAACCCTGAAACATCACCCCCAGCAAGACCCCCTACACTGCCCGAACACCACTGCCCTAAACCCTGAAACACCACCCCCAGCAAGACCCCCTACACTGCCCGAACACCACTGCACTGCCCTAAACCCTGAAACACCACCCCCAGCACGACCCCCTACACTGCCCGAACACAACTGCTCTTCCCAAAACCCTGAAACACCAGCCCCAGCACGACCCCCTACACTGCCCGAACACCACTGCACTGCCCTAAACCCTGAAACACCAGCCCCAGCACGACCCCCTTCACTGCCCGAACACCACTGCACTGCCCTAAACCCTGAAACACCACCCCCAGCACGACCCCCTACACTGCCCGAACACCACTGCACTGCCCTAAACCCTGAAACACCAGCCCCAGCACAACCCCCTACACTGCCCGAACACCACTGTACTGCCCTAAACCCTGAAACACCAGCCCCAGCACGACCACCTTCACTGCCCGAACACCACTGCACTGCCCTAAACCCTGAAACACCACCCCCAGCACGACCCCCTACACTGCCCGAACACCACTGCACTGCCCTAAACCCTGAAACACCAGCCCCAGCACAACCACCTACACTGCCCGAAAACCACTGCACTGCCCTAAACCCTGAAACACCAGCCCCTGCACGACCCCCTACACTGCCCGAACACCACTGCACTGCCCTAAACCCTCAAACACCAGCCCCAGCACGACCCCCTGCACTGCCCGAACACCACTGCACTGCCCTAGACCATGAAACACCAGCCCTAGCAAGACCCCCTACACTGCCCGAACACCACTGCACTGCCCTAAACCCTGAAACACCACCCCCAGCAA
The DNA here is from genome assembly GCA_963921515.1 of Calotriton arnoldi. Classification (NCBI taxonomy): domain Eukaryota; kingdom Metazoa; phylum Chordata; class Amphibia; order Caudata; family Salamandridae; genus Calotriton; species Calotriton arnoldi. The sequence goes on from CAWUFW010006490.1 coordinate 903,327, forward strand.
GACCCCCTACACTGCGCGAATACCACTGCACTAAACCCTGAAACACCACCCCCAGCAAGACCACCTACACTGCCCAAAAACCACTGCACTGCCCTAAACCCTGAAACACCACCCCTGCACGACCCCCTACACTGTCCAAACACCACTGCACTGCCCTAAACCCTGAAACACCACCCCCTGCACGACCCCCTACACTGCCCGAACACCACTGCACTGCCCTAAACCCTGAAACACCACTCCTCAGCACGACACCCTGCACTGCCCGAACACCACTGCACTGCCCTAAACCCTGAAACACCACCCCCAGCACGACCCCCTACACTGCCCAAACACCACTGCACTGCCCTAAACCCTGAAACACCACCCCCTGCATGACCCCCTACACTGCCGGAACACCACTGCACTGCCCTAAACCCTGAAATACGACCCCCAGCACGACCCCCTACACTGCCCGAACACCACTGCACTAAACCCTGAAACACCACCACCAGCAAGACCACCTACACTGGCCGAACACCACTGCACTGCCCTAAACCCTGAAACACCACCCCTGCATGACCCCCTACACTGCCCAAACACCACTGCACTGCCCTAAACCCTGAAACACCACCCCCTGCACGACCCCCTACACTGCCCGAACACCACTGCACTGCCCTAAACCCTGAAACACCAGCCCTCAGCACGACACCCTACACTGCCCGAACACCACTGCACTGCCCTAAACACTGAAACACCATCCCCAGCACGACCCCCTACACTGCACGAACACCACTGCACTGCCCTAAACCCTGAAACACTACCCCCAGCATGACCCCTACACTGCACGAACACCACTACACTGCCCTAAACCCTGAAATACTACCCCCAGCAAGACCCCCTACACTGCCCGAACACCACTGCACTGCCCTAAACCCTGAAACACCACCCCCAGCACGACCCACTACACTGCCCAAACACCACTGCACTGCCCTAAACCCTGAAACACCACCTCCAGCACAACCCCCTACACTGCCCGAACACCACTGCACTGCCCTAAACCCTGAAACACCACTCCCTGCACGACCCCCTACACTGCCGAACACCACTGCACTGCCCTAAACCCTGAAACACCACCTCCAGCACGACCCCCTACACTGCCCGAACACCACTGCACTGCCCTAAACCCTAGTTCACCACCCCCAGCACGACCCCCTACACTGCCCGAACACCACTGCACTGCCATAAACCCTAGAACACTACCCCCAGCACGACCCCCTACACTACCCGAACACCACTGCACTACCCTAAACCCTAAAAAACTCCCTCCAGCACGACCCCCTACACTACCCGAACACCACTGCACTGCCCTAAACCCTCAAACACTCCCCCAGCACGACCCCCTACACTACCCGAACACCACTGCACTGCCCTAAACCCTAAAACACTCCCCCCAGCACGACCCCCTACACTACCCGAACACCACTGCACTGCCCTAAACCCTAAAACACTCCCCCCAGCATGACCCCCTACACTACCCAAACACCACTGCACTGCCCTAAACACTAAAACACTACCCCCCGCATGACCCCCTACACTACCCAAACACCAATGCACTACCCTAATCCCTAAACACTACCCCACGCACGACCCCCTACACTACCCAAAGACCACTGCACTACCCTAAACCCTAAAACACTACCCCCGCACGACTCCCTACACTACCCAAAGACCACTGCACTGCCCTAAACCCTAAAACACGACCTCCTACACTACACAAACACCACTGCACTACCCTAAACCCTAAAACACTACCCCCTACACTACACAAACACCACTGCACTACCCTAAACCCTAAAAAACTACCCCCAGCACGAACCCCTACACTACCCAAACACCACTGCACTACCCTAAACCCTAAAACACTACCCCGAGCAGTACCCCCTACACTACCCAAACATCACTGCACTACCCTAAACCCTAAAACACTACCCCCAGCAGTACCCCCTACACTACCCAAACACCATTGCACTACCCTAAACCCTAAAACACTACCCCCAGCAGTACCGCCTACACTACCCAAACACGACTGCACTACCCTAAATCACTACCCCCAGCACGACCCCCTACACTACCCAAACACCACTGCACTACCCTAAACCCTAAAACACTAACCCCAGCACGACCCCCTACACTACCCAAACACCACTGCACTACCCTAAACCCTAAAACACTCCCCCAGCACGACTCCCTACACTACCCAAACAACACTGCACTACCCTAAACCCTAAATCTACCCCCTGCATGACCCCCTACACTACACAAACACCACTGCACTACCCTAAACCCTAAAACACTACCCCCAGCACGACCCTCTTCACTACCTAAACACAACTGCACAATTTGTTACAGGCGTTGCAACGCAGGCCTGTGGTGCTTACTGGAAGTACCTGGTGGGCTAGTTGGGCCCCAGGGACCCTCAGGATTCAAGGTGACCTAATCCCCCAACTTAAAACGCTCCACGGGGCGCGTTTGCACAGTGGTGAAGGGAGGGGGCGGGGCCTCAGGTGACATGTGCGCAAACACGCCCTGTGGTGAGTTTTAAGTTGGGGAATTAATTCCCTTTGAATCCTGAGGGACCCTGGGGGCCAACTAGCCCAGCAGGTACCTTCAGTAAGCACAACAGAGCAGAGAGGTGAAAAAAGGTGCGTGGCCTCGGAACGCCTCTCTGCAACTCAGCTCTGTGGTCCTAACTGTAGGTACCTGGGGGGCTAGTTGGGCCCCAGGGACCCTCAGGATTCAAGGGGACTTAATACCGCAACCTAAAACGCGCCACGGGCGCGTTTGCACACATGTCACCTCAGGCCCCCTCCCTTCACCACTGTGCAAACGCGCCCTGTAGCGCGTTTTAAGAGGTAGTTTTAATCCCCCTGCCCTATTATGTACTAGGGACTTGCAGAGGAGGTCATGCTAATCACAGGGGTACCCCAACGCATAGTGTTCCCTAGTGTATGTAGGTGTTTTCACTGTATTCTATGTGTCTTTTAGCATAGCACTGGCTCTGGTTAGTCAGAGTCAGTTACCACCAGTTCCCGTCTGAAAAAGTTGTGGGCACAGGATGATTTTGCAACAAGGCCTCTTTCTGCTCCTCTGTTGGTTCTTTCTGCACATCTTTTGCTTCTTTCTGTGCGTTTTTTCTTCTTTCTTCACGTGTCCTACCTCTGTAGGCATAGTTAGAAACTAGCATATAAAAAACCTTTGAAAATCATTAAAAAATCATAGGTTTCAGGCATGTTATAGTTAGAAATTAGCATTTAAAAACCTTTGAAATTCACTGAAAAAACCATAGGTTTCAGACACGTTATAGTTAGAAATTAGCATTTAAAAAACCTTTGAAATTCACTGAAAAAACCATAGGTTTTAGGGAGAGTTATAGTTAGTTGGACATTTCACTCATACAAAACCATAGAAATTCCCCCGTTATAGTTAGTTCAGCTAACTATAACTCGCGCCCCCGCAATGCACTGCTGATGACGTCACATATTACATCACTCATGACATGGTCAGTGACATCACTGATGACATCACTGATGACATCTCAAATGACATCACTGATGACATCATCCAGTGACTGTGTGTTTCTGTAAAGTTTAAATATGTTTAATATATATAGGGAAAGGCGTATTGAAGAATGAGTGGGTGTATAAGTGTCTGAATGGATGATTTAGTAAGTGAGTGACTGACTCTACAAGTGAGTGATTAAACGTATCTTACTGAATGCATGGGTTAGTGACTAAACTGTGTGAATGTCTGTATCCGTCTGTTTGTTGGTGTGTAAGTGGATGCATGGATTTGCGAATAGCTACATGAGTGTCTATATGGGTTATTGATTGGTTCTCTGAGTATCTGTATGGCTGCCTGGGTGTTTGTGTGGGTGGGGTGTGTGTGACTCTGTACATAGATGTGTGAGTGGGTGATTCACTGGGTGCATGATTTCAAGAGTGCATCTGTGATGGACTGCTTGGGTGGGTGAGTGTGTGTATGGGTGTGTTAGTGAGTGAATGTATATCTCAGTGGTACATGTGCGAGTAACTACATATGTAAAAGGCAGTATATATGTGTGTTAGAGTATTTAAATGGCTATAAGTGAGAGTGTGTGATAGTGAGAGTGGCTGTATGGATGCGTGTGTGCTTGTATCAGTTATTGTATAAGAGCGTAAGAATGTGCTAGTATTTGTATGAGTAAGTGAGCTGGTGTGTGTATAACTGTATAGGTGAGTAAATGGGTGTGTGATTAATTTTTTGCATGACTGACTAGGTGTGTGAGTACCTCTATGGATGAGTATCGGTGTGTGAGTGTTTATATAGGTGTATGAGTGCATATGATAGTCCTGTACTGAGTGACTGTAAGTATGAGTGACTGTACGGGTGAGTGAGTGGATGTGTGTGTAGACCTAAGAATCAGTGAGTGGGTATGTAGTTTTTGGTGTTGGAGTGTCTATGGTTTTGAGAATGGCAGTCTGTAATTTAGAGTGGGTGTATCAAAAGTTATATTAGGGTGTGAGAAGATGCATGAAATTATCACATGGATGATGTCATCAGTGATGTCATTTAAGATGTCATCAGTGATGTCATCAGTGATGTCACTGACCATGTCATGAGTGATGTAATATGTGACGTCATCAGCAGTGCATTGCGGGGCGCGAGTTATAGTTAGCTGAACTAACTATAACGGGGAATTTCTATGGTTTTGTATGAGTGAAATGTCCAACTAACTATAACTGTCCCTAAAACCTATGGTTTTTTCAGTGAATATATATATATATATATATATGTAGTTCACAGTAGTAAATTCTAAATATTTTAGTATATAACATTAATATAATGTAAATTACATAAATATAATATTTTCGTATGATTTTGAACAATATTAGTGTTAAACAACATTTTATTTCCAATATTTATGTACTTACCATTATTAGTATAGGGTCAAGGTATTCTGGTAAATGATATTTTTGACATAATACTTGTGTCAAACGATATTGTTTACCTCGATATTGTGTCAGTGATCCGGGTCATGAACAGAGCTAAACATCTTAGCAATAACGATACTTGTGGGACAGACCATAAGAAAAAAGTCCTCATAATACTCCATGATCATAGATTTCAAAGCAATCTTTGACAAGGTCCAGCGGAACATTGTCTGGCAACAGCTGCAAAAATGGAATATACCACTTCCTTAGTTTAAAGCCATTCAGGCATTATATTTCAACACAAGGGTATACATCAAATTCGGCAGCAATAGAAGAATAGCCAGAAAAATAATTATCACAATGGGCTGAAACAGGGCTGTGTTCTGGCCCCTACCTTATTTAATCTTTACATTGATAACCTCTATGACACAATCAGCTACCAGCAAGTAGACATGCAGAGACGTGGAAACCAAGTCTTGCAAATTCTGCAATATGCAGATGACAGTTCTATTTAGTACAACTCTCTTAGGCCTGCAAAGATCAATAGATTGCCTACATTTTTACTGTGACATCAGCAAGTTCAAAATTAACATGGTTAAAATGAAAGCAATGATCATCAGGAGGAAAAAAAGGCTGCGAGGTGCCCACATAAACAAGCATTGGCATTGCCAATAGGTCTCGCCTTTGGGATCTCAGAAGTCTTTAGCCATGCAGCATATTATCCTGGGTGCTACAACATCTACTGTTCTTTAACTTGTAAGCTTTGACACTAATAGGCACATCATAGCACTGCTTTGAGAGGTACTTATTTAAAGAGTTATTTTTGTATAACTGGTAGTCGGAACTCACACATCTGGAAATGCTTTCATACGCAATATCGAAGAACAAGACTGAACTATAAAAGACACATAAGTAGCACATATATTATTAGTGAATCTGTACTTTTAGACTCGTGCATTTTATCCAGAGATGCAGCGTGCAATATAAATTCAGTCCCCCTAGGAAGCATTGCAGAACTAAAACCCAACGTCACTTTCAGCAAAGAGGCTCCAGAGTAGGTAAACAATGTTCTATTTTTAAGTAATAAAATAGAGAGAATGAGGCATGAAATTTACCATTTTTCCACATTCATAAAGTGTTACGACGACTGAAAATGTTACAATTATATTAAAACAGTGTTGACATTTCATTATTTTAGGCAATAACCCAGTACCTAATCTCAAAATATACCCCGACATCAAGAACGGAAACGAGTAACAGACAACATAGATTATGTTCCATCCGTAAAAAACCATAAGAACATCGAATATGGGTAGCAGTAAAACAATATGCAGGGTGTACCATGACACTTGGTGTAAAGATGAGCAACAATGATAATTCATGGTAAAAACTAATGAGTAGGTGGGGCGGCACAGTTTACACTGGTGTAATTCACTATGCACCATCAAAAGAAATCACGGAGCTGACAAACAACGTGCAAGCAGCAAATACAGCTCGTTACAACAAATGACGGAATAATTTAGAATGAACAACCTGGAGCAACAGCTCTCGTGCCGTAAAGAACAAGTTTATGACAGACACTGAAAGTGTTTGAGAAAACCGATCTGTGCAATCATGAACAACAAGAGCGCCAAACACTGGGAGAAAAATTTAGATAATATTGTTCGGTAGTTTGAAAAAAAAATAGAGGAATAAGTGGGTCTCTTCATTTTAAGCTGACAGTGTCATTCTCTACGTTGCTACTGTAGAAACGCCACACAGTTATTTCCTCAAAGAGCTTTAAACTCCAATACAAGGGTGTGTCCTTACCCCCAAACTGATATTGCGTCTTGATTCCAGCTGCTTACACAGAAGCTGATCTTGTTACCATTTCTTCTACGATGGCTGGGGATGTAGCAAGGAGGCATGACAACAGACACAAAAATAGGACTACAGAGTCTGTGTAGAAACGTGCAGTGGAAACTGCTCGCTCAAAGACTGAAAGAGGTGTTTAGAAATAGTTTTTCCGTTGTCTGCCCTTAACCGTTAGAAATAATGTTAAAATATTAGATAGATAAAGCATTTCTAGTCGGCAAATAAAACCAATGCCAAAACGTGAAATATTTTTGATTTCGTACTAAAAAAAACTTTTGAAGAAAATAACTGGGCAGCACACTTTTTTTCCACAGGTTTCCTGAAAACGTGCTTGATGTATGGCATTTCGTATCGTGCACATCAGAGCATACCATATAAATTTGGCCGCCACCTCTATCATGTGTGGGCGGACGGCTTCAAACGTCCCTACCTGTAAAGTTCTCATTGGTAATCAGCTGCAGACAAAGTCGAGCAGAATGTCTTTCCTTTTTGCAACAGGTCAGTTACTGCCCCGCCCCGTTCACCGTAAGGAAACAGAAGTACTCATTGGCAAATCTTAGTCAATCGGATATAAGCATGGCATAAATGTACTATTCCCCAAACTCTCCACTATTTAAAACAAGCATTTGCAATGCAATAGGACTCGCATTTACGCGAGACCTATTGCATTGGAAACGGGAACGCACGAACAGGAGGGGGGGCGAGAAGTCACGGACTGCGGGAGGGGGCGGGGGAGGGGGAGATAGGGAAGAAAATAGTGTTCAGAGTAAAGGGGCCAGTAGCCATGGAAGGATACAAATGAGGACATGGCTGTCATGAGGAGGGACTAACAAGCCTAAAACCAATCGGAAGGCAGCATTTAGGACCTAAGTCAATGAAAAAGATGGTCGGAGAGTGGGCGGAGCTTCCACGAGGCTTCCCCACTATACTGAATAATGCATGCCCTCGCAAAGCGAGCAGCGCATGCGCTGCAACGCTAGGCTCGACCTAATGAATGTAAATTAATCTAACATAATTTCTGCCAGGTGCCACGCATCTGAGGTTAAACTAAAATGAATTTTAGTTTAATACCAGCATTGCCACAGGGTCAGAAAATTGTCATACTTATCAAGTGATTGCAGCTTACAGCGGGTTCTTTACTAATTTCAGTATTTCTGTTCCTGCTGCTACAGATGAGACTGGGCCCCCCAACCTCCTTTGAGCTTCACAGATTGTTTTGTCAAATTCATCTGCTAGTCAGTGCAGTCTCACACGTAGGCATTTTCAGCCATGGTTGATACCGGCTCTGCAAACAGTACCCCTCGCCCTCCTGTTGGACTCGAAAACAGTATATAGTGGGAGCCAGGGAGACATGCTTCACAAGAACACCAGTCTAGCCAGTCATGATACCTGTGACTGGGTTCTACAGTAGTCCAGCTCATACTGCTGTCTCCCTCCAGCCCTACCTCTCCGTCTCTAAAGACTGTTGAGCAGTCGCACTGTTTTTAGGAGTCCATCTGGGTTCAATTCTAGCAGATTAATCATCAGGTTGCTTGATGTCCGATAGATTAGCTAGTGTAAAGGATGGAATTTGGCAAGCACAAAAGAACTGAGTTGCAGCGGACATCACAGTTATAGGATACACATAGTAGAAGATAGGTTGCTGAAAAATGTGTAAATGATTTGAAAGAAAGCATTTTGTCATAATCTTTTGAAAAAGTGTGTGTTTATTTTCTGTCTGCATAATTCCTCACCCCACCCTGTCTCCCTGGTGCTGTCCTACTATCAATGCGGTACTTTTTGGCCCCTGAGAAAAAGTTTGTGAGTACCTATACTCTGGAACATCAGAGCTAAATGGCCTCAACCCCAATGTTTGAGGCCCAGTACCACCCCTTTCCCCGTGGTCCCTCCAGCGGGGTCTGACATGGGGATATAAGTAAATCCAGGAATGCTGATAATGTGCCCCCTTATGAGTTGGATGCTGAGGGTCCACTAAGAAATAAAGAAATACTTTGAAAATCGGTAATTCTGGGTTCTATATACTTGATAATTACTCCTTTATTCCTTGGACTTTCACACAGAGTTTTTGGATCTTTTCAGCAGCTGAAATCTCTGTATCAAAAAAAAGATGCATGACTTTCCTGTGGAGCCAGCAATTCAGATGAGGCCTGTAACTGCTGCTACAGTCCCCATCAGAATTGAGAGGCCACTTGTAATGAGGGCGTAATAAGCACTTGTCCTGATGTTAAGAGCCCCCGTCAAGTTTATAAATATTCATAATTGTTTCACCAGCATGATAACTAATCTCCACTTTACCAAGAAAGCAAGTGGGCATCCTTTATGGTAATGTAATAATTGGACTTGTGCCATGCACTGCAGCAATACCCAAGCGTGTGTCTGGTGTGTGGCACACTAGTATCTTAAAAGCATCATGGAATGTTTTTTTTAATAGATTTACTGATGAGACACTCAACACAGTTCGAGTATCAATCGTCTGCCAATGTCAGTACCAATGCTTTTTTTTGCCTTCTTTTGACATCTGTCAACTTAATTATTTTTTAAATTCAAGATGCAATAAAAAGGTCAGCAGATTAGAGAAGCACAGAGAAAATACACAACTAATAAAATCCTAGAATCATAATTTTGCTCACTGAAGGTTTCTGCATAGGATCTCAAACAGTGACGTGCTAAAGCTAAAATTAGAGAAAAATTAGGCTATCACAGCAACTCAGGGCCTATACAAGGGAGTAGAGAAGAGCAGAGAGCTTGCTTATATGCAACTGCGCTGCATAAAATGCATATATTTACCATGAAAACTGCTCGAGTTAGCACATGAGCTGCAGGCTTCACAGTGTGTAAAATGTGAGCAGTTATTGTCTTTTCCTGGGTATAGCTGAGTGCTTGTTTTTAAACAACTCCACTCTCTAAATCGTGTTTATTTTACCTTGTAGTTTCCCTGAGTTTCTGCGTGAGCTGCCGGTACAATAATATTAGAAAGAGGTAACTCCTGCTCACTGTTTCGAAACTGTGCTGTCAGCGGCTCATGTTTGGCGCTGAGAAATTCCGGGTTAAATGAAGGCGCTTCGGACACTCAATTTGCATAAAAAGAGGCGCTCTGGGCTGAGACAGCGCACAAGTTCATGATCAGACCCCCTCCGCGCTCTCCCCACAGATGACGGCAGGGTGGAAAGAGGAACTAGTCGAAAAAAACACATCCTTCATGTATGCCACCTGATGAAACATAATGCAAGGAGCTCTGTCCCTGTTTCTGTATTTCCATCTGCACTCTCTATGCCCGGGAGCAAGTTGAATTTGGGAGGGAGGGGGGCAAGCCAAACCGAGACCCATTTTGTGTGTGAAAAAGGCCGCTTTATTGAAACAGGTGCATATTACAAAATAACCAACTGGCAACTGCCTTACAAAACTAAAGCCTCGCTATACATCAAATAGCTGACCCCTGATTCCCCCCCCCCGCCCCTACGATCCCCTCAAAAGTTCCCCCACCCTGGCATTAACATAACAACAACATTACACAGTATTGCAGTTAAAACTTTTTCCCCCAATGACACCCCGTTCCCTACCTGCCTTCCTGCAACTGTAACTAACAAACGTCTATCCTTAGACTACCTGCCTACCCTTTTCCTGCCCCTGCTCACAAACGTCCAATACTTAACGAAAAACCTGTGCCAACCCTGGCCAACTTTTCAAAACCCTGCAAGCACCTGTTCCAAGCGACAACCTCCATAAGATCCTTTATGCACCTGTCTCCACAAACCTGGCCTAAACCAAAGAATAAACCCCAAAGACTCCACCCAGCTAAAATTCTTAAAAAGAGGGATGGGAGGGTAGGGCCTAAAAAAACTATTACTAGCTACCCTGCTGCCAGCCACCAGGTCATGAAAACCTAAAATGGTGGCTGGCAAATCCCCTCATAGGATTATATAAGCATAGAGCTACTTGGGCTACTTGGGCTATAATTGGGCTACAATTGGGCTATAATTGGGTTACACCCTGAAAAAGTCCAAAACCACAAAATGGCCGACCCGGCCAGCCCAGACCCCTCCCAAACTGCCCGGGGGGCAGACCTCACTACGTTCGGCTGCCCCCCAAACCCCCTTGGAGGGAGGGGGCAAGCCAAACCGAGACCCATTTTGTGTGTGAAAAAGGCTGCTTTATTGAAACAGGTGCATATTACAAAATAACCAACTGGCAACTGCCTTACATAACTAAAGCCTCGCTATACATCAAATAGCTGACCCCAGATCCCCCCCCCCCCGCCCCTACGATCCCCTCAAAAGTTTCCCCACCCTGGCATTAACATAACAACAACATTACACAGTATTGCAGTTAAACCTTTTTCCCCAAATGACACCCCGTTCCCTACCTGCCTTCCTGCAACTGTAACTAACAAACGTCTATCCTGAAACTTAGACTACCTGCCTACCCTTTTCCTGCCCCTGCTCACAAACTTCCAATACTTAACGAAAAACCTGTGCCAACCCTGGCCAACTTTTCAAAACCCCGCCACCCAGGAAAAAGGGGGTGACGGCCACTACTGCCTAGCCCCCTTTTTTCTGCCCCCCCTGACCTATAGGCCTCTTACTTTCTAGGGTGGTTCTGAACATTTAACGTTCTGGCTAACGCCTCCCTAATTTCCAACAAATAAAGGTCCGTCCCCATCCTTGACAAGTGGACCCTGTCTCCTCAGAAAAATTCCACTGCATCAAAACGAAAGTCCCTGTTCACAATTCTACCAAAACTCAATTCCCTGCAAAAACGAAACATCTCTGTATTAAGCTTCCTCCTGTCTCTGTCCACTGCTCCTGGATTAACTGCCCCCCGCCAGACCCGGCGGGGCACAACGCTGTCCACACCACAAAACATCCTGACCACTGTTGTTTAATAAGTGCTAAGTCCCTCTTCATGCGTCTCCTCAGGACTATGCCCTTCTCTTTACACAAATCGTTTCCACCCAAATGTACGACCAAAATGTCTGGACACCAACCCCCAACTAGCAGACCGTTACGGCACGGAATTAGCTCCTTCCAAAACATGCTCCCTTTTCCTTTCCATAACACTTTAAACAGTTTATCATTAAAACCAAGATTCTGTCCGAAATAACTTTCTCGTGCTTATACGTGCGCCCACTTCATGAAGGAGTGTCCCACAGCCCCAGATTGACATTTCCAACAAAAGGGGGGCCAGCCACCGAATCTGAAACGAGAAACATTGCGTGAACTTATGCATTGTAGCAACCGCGCTAAATTCCTTATCCCTCCTGCGCAAGTATCGCTTATAACAATCTGAGGATCACCTCCCCAAGCGCATGATATCACCCTGTCCCCACCCTCTATTGCTCGCCTGAGATGCTGCCCCAGTCCGGAAAGAGTGTGTCCCAATACCTGCACCGTGTATGCCCAATTCCTTCAGTGCCTTCCTCAGCACCGCTAGCAGTTGGAAGGCTGTAACTCTTTTCCCATTCACATGCACAAAAACTGACTCCCTGATATCCTTGGATGCTGCTCGCCAGTGAAGCCCCCATCTATAAGGGCAAGTAAGCTTAGGCAATGGAGCCTGCAACAACACCCATTTTCCCTTGCCCTTCTGATCCCTTTTTGGACTTTTTTAACCATATATGTATACCCGCATCACGCAAGACCACATCTTCCAACCCGATCCCCCCACCCCTTCTGCCCCCTAACAACTCAGACACTCTAAATGCACCCAAAAACATCCACCATGAATGTGAAAAACAGGCATGACCCGAAGGCGTCCGTGCAAATCCTAGGCAAAATCTGTATTACGCTGTTCAGCAACTGCCATGACAAGGGTCTCCTGGCCATATTCAGCTGGCCATGCTCCCTGGCCCACCCTTTTAGCATCCTTGAGCCCAATTCACCCGCTGAAGGCATGTAACCCCAGAGCAATTTACCCATGAATGCAATTTGCGCTAATTTCCTTGCAATTGACACCCTGGGTAAGACCTTTTCCAATCATATCCAGGATAAACTGAATCACATCGTCCCTTCGCTGTAACTCATTCGAGCGCCGCTGGGTGCCTGACAGCAAAACTCCTTCCATGCTAGATTATAGGCTATCCTAGTAGACTTAGCCAGTGATCCTACCACCAGTTGTAGCATCTTGTGTTGCCTACATACCACAACTGCTGCAGCATGGGCATCGGGATCCTGTTGGTGTTCTTGGCCAACCCACGGAATCTCCTCCACAGCGAACGAGACAAAGCATTCGCTATGTCATTGTCCACACCTGGGATGTGCAGTGCTCCAAACGCTATATCATGATGCAAACAACCTAGGACAAAACCCTCAGCAACTGTAACACTTGTTCGTCCCTTGCTGACTGACGGTTCACAATCTCTACAACCGCCCTATTATCCACTCTAAAAATCACCTTCCGATGCGCAAGCTAACTACCCCATAGTGTCACTGCCACAACTAAGGAGAAGAACTCCAGATATGCAATGGACCTACCCCCTTCCTTCCATTCTGTCGGCCACTGCTTGGCACACCACTTCCCCTGCCAGTAGAGGCCAAAACCTTTGTTGCCTGCTGCATCTGAAATTATCTGCACATCCCAAATGAGATCCCCCTCCCGTGCCAGTGGAATCCCATTGAAAGTTTGCAGAAAAACTTGTCACATTCTCAAATCTTCCTTTACGCCTGCAGAGAAAGGCCCATAATGATGAGGCAATCTGTTCCCCGCTAATGCCCTCACTTGCCTCCTGCAAAAGGTTCTCCCTACTCTCACTACCCTACATGCAAAAATGAGATGCCCTAGCAAGGCCTGTATCTCTTTGACCATTACTTTTTCCTGTGCCAGCATGGCGTTAAGCAATTCCAGCATTTTATCCCTTTTATCATCTGGCAACCGGGCTTGCATTTTTCTGGAGGCAATCCAATTCCAAGAAAAGACAGTGCCATGCTGGGGCCCATCGTCTTTTCGGGTGCCAATGGCACTCCCAATTCCTCCGTCAGCTCTTTGAAGTTTTCCGGGGCCTCCTGGCACTCTGTGGAGCCGGAGGTTCCAACAAAGAAAAATCATCCAAGTAATGGGTCACTAACATGTGCCCTGTCCTTTGCGTTAAGCAATTCCAGCATTTTATCCCTTTTTTTTTTTATTACTAGCTACCCTGCTGCCAGCCACCAGGTCACCAAAACCTAAAATGGTGGCTGGCAAATCCCCTCATAGGATTATATAAGCATAGAGCTACTTGGGCTATAATTGGGCTACACCCCAAAAAAGACCAAAACCACAAAATGGTCGACCCGGCCAGCCCAGACCCCTCCCAAACTGCCCGGGGGGCAGACCTCACTACGTTCGGCTGCCCCACAAGCCCCCCTTGTAGAGGTGGAACGAAGGACGTATTTATAACAACTATGGGAATCATGTCCCTGAGGGCGGTGTTGACGGGGTCTATAAAGCTCGTGCAGCTGTGCTGTCCGGGTTAAATGAAAGCGCTTCAGACACTCCATTCACATAAAAAGAGGCGCTCTGGGCTGAGACAGCGCAAACGTTCATGATCAGACCCCCTTCAGCGCTCTCCCCACAGATGACGGCAGGGTGGAAAGAGGAACAAGTCGTAAAAAACACATCCATCATCAGGGTTGGATTGGGATTAAAAATCGGCCCGAGCATGTTAAAAAAAAACTGGCCCACATTTGCATATTGTCTTTCTGCAAAACACTACTTCGGCAAAATTTTATTTTTAAAAAAATGGGGGGAGTAAATAAAATGCAAGGATTAGTGTACACTGGTGAAACACACCTGAAAACGAGTGAGGCCACTTCTGCTCAGGCCCCCTGCCCCCTCTCAATATGTATACATTAATGGGCCGGCCCAGTGAGAGAAAGGGAGTGACACCTCTGCCCAGCGAGAGAAAGGGAGTGACACCTCTTGCCATTGATAAAAGGGAGGTAATGGATGCCCATCTGCCTCCAGAAGTCCCACCCAGGCACCCACTGGGCCGCTGGCGGCATCGAACAATGCAGAAACCACCCAAATCGGGCCCCCAGACTGTTTAAAAAAGCAGCCCACAGCTGGAACTGGACACCGGCCCCTCGGGCATTGCCCGAGTGCCCGCGTTACCAATCCGACCCTGTTGTATGCCACCTGATGAAACATAAAGCAAGAAGCTCTGTCTCTGTTCTGTTAAACAACTGCACTCTCTAAATCGTGTTTATTTCACCTTGTAGTTTCCCTGAGTTACTGCGTGAGCTGCCGGTACGATAATATTAGAAAGAGGCAACTCCTGCTCACTGTTTCGAAACTGTGCTGTCAGTGGCTCAAGTTTGGCGCTGAGAAATTCCAGGTTGAATGAAAGCGCTTCGGACACTCCATTCGCATAAAAAGAGGCGCTCTGGGCTGAGACAGCGCACACGTTCATGATCAGACCCCCTCAGTGCTAACCCCACAGATGACGGCAGGGTGGAAAGAGGAACAAGTCGTAAAAAACACATCCTTCATGTTTGCCACCTGATGAAACATAATGCAAGGAGCTCTGTCCCTATTTCTGTATTTCCAACTGCGCTGTCTACGCCCGGGAGCAAGTTGAATTTGTTGAGGTGGAAAGAAGGACGTATTTTTAATAACTCTGGGAATCATGTCCCTGAGGGCAGTGTCGACGGGGTCTATAAAGCTCGTGCAGCACATGTATTGGTTTAAACCATTATACAACTCATTGACTTCCTGTCAATATGTTTCATTTCCCGGTTATGTATCCCTGCAGCGCAGCCATAATATATCCCTCCCTGGAGGGAAATCCGTTTTGAAGGACTGGGCCCGCCCGCAGCTCGCGCGTCTCATTTGTCAGAAGAGACGGGGCCGCAGCATGGTCTAGGAGGAGAGCTGTATCTCGCCCCTGCAGCCGGAGATTTATTGCACCGATCGCATTGCGAGTACAGTAATTATATAAAGGTCCGCATCCGTAGCCACATCGTTCAGCCTAAACACTACCAGCCGGAATGCGCTCGCGCTGGGCTGGACCTGTTGATGCACTGAATATAAAAGTGCGCATCACGTAGCACGACAAGCAATGTGTCTGTCTATGGCCACAATACACAAATGATATCTAGAACAAACAAGCGTTTCCAATGCAATAGGACTTGCATTTACCCGAGACCTATTGCATTGGAAACGGGACTGCGGGTGGGCGGGCAAAAAGGCACGAACGGGAGGGGGAGGGTTTGGCGGCAGAAGTCACGGACTGCCGGAGGGGAGGGGGGCAACACGGGAAGAAAATAGTGTTGAAAGTAAAGGGGCCAGTAGCCATGGAAGGACACAAATTACACATGCTCGTCATAAGGAGGGACTAACTAGCCTAAAACCAATCGCAAGGCAGCATTTAGGACCTAAGCCAATCAAAAAGATGGGTGGAGAGTGGGCGGAGCTTCCACGAAGCTTCCACGCTATACTGTATACTGCATGCCTCGCAAAGCGAGCAGCGCATGCGCTGCAATGCTAGGCTCGACCTAAAAAGGACTGAAACTCATCATGAATACAAATACTTAGGAATCATGTTTGATGACCGAGGCACCTTTAAATCACACATAATTTCATTAGGCTTAAACACCAACTATTTGGCCCATGTACCTAAATCATTATCCAAACTTCAATGCTGTCCCTGTTTTCCTCTCCTTCAGGATATGAACAACAATATCTTTCCATCACTAGCATATGGCCTTGCTGCTTTGTCGTCTCCTACAGCCAAACAGATCAATCTTCTGACTCGCACAATTAATATACAAGCATTTAATCACTCCCGCAAACTCAGCAAAATCACAAGGCTTGAGATCTCAATGGAACAACACTGACATTACTCAACAGTCACCTTACATCAAACTGCTGCACAAAATTAAATCTACCAGCGACAACACAATAAGTCAGCTCATTTGGAAAAACATCAACAGCGACCTGATGTAATGTAGGAACTCATGCTTGTTCCTCCTACACATCAATTTGAAATACATGAGCTTAGAAGAGATGTGGACAGTTCCAATAAGCCATAACTTATTCAAGAGATTAGCAAAGAAAGCTTCAAACAATCTTTCCATCAACACAGATAAAAAAGTTATTTAGTAAACGCTCACGTGGCACAAAGGAGAGATAACATCTAAAGCATTCATTTCTACAGAACTTGAAACTCCTGCACCAGTGCTTTGGCATTTTTCCAGCCATGGCTAACGCCCCACCATGGACGTTTCAACTGCTGGCAATGTGGCTATCATGACAAAACATTCCTACATGTTCTTTGCACTTGCCCGTCTTTCGACTTATCCCACCGCACACTTCGTAAACAAAGCTTTTTTATCTTTGAAAATATTAACTTGCCACCAAGCACTACAAGCTTTGCGTAGAAGGGTCACATATCCAACTGAGCTGTAGGTTTGTTAAATATATCATGCAGGTTGAGAAACGTTTAAACTCCCTAGCTCAGGCTCATGTGACTCTAACAGAGGGACTCTGATGCAGCCCTGATATAGGACTTGCTAAAATGACCACTCACAACTCTTTGCATGTCTTTTTAATCTTGTTATGTGCACATTGGGAAGCTTGTGAAGTTCCCTGAAAAATTAAATTACCAAAACTTACAATCATACCTTTGCACAGGATGTTATACTCTGCATTTTGTATTTTGTAAAGATTTTAAGTAATACCACAATAAACATTACTTTAATTTAATTAGCTGCCAAAAGCATTCAGGGCTCGAGAACCATGGGCGAGTCTGATGTATTTGCCATTTTAAAGGCTTCCACTGAATCCTCATTTGGTACTTTGGTGGAAGACCAGCTAGCTTGAAATGTGCCTCTGCCATGTTGTTTGTCTGGGAATGCCCACGTTACTCGTAGTGCCTTGATATCAGTTTAAATTCACTTAGCTGGATAAAGCTTGAGAGGTCGTCTTCCATTTTCTGGGAGTGTTGTATGGTGGTCTCCGTACCTTTTAATTTAAAAAAAGTTTTCAATACTGCAAAAAAAGATTTTGAGGTGTATTACGTGTTTTCTAAGCTCTAATTAGTAAAGAAAGAAGATTTCGTTTTTGCAGTGAGCAGTTTGTAAGCGTTGTATTGTGTCATGTAAAATACCTGATCTGCCTCACTTCAGGTTTTACAACATTTCCATTCAGCTTGTCTGGTGGCTCATTTCACTGATTTAAGTTGGTGATGTAAATTGTATTAAGTAGTGAACAGTCCATGACATAGACCAAGATCCTTAATTGTTAAGACTCCAGTCATGGCAAATATTAGATCCAGGATGTGATTGACCATGTGAGTTCAATGCATAAGCATTTCGGAGATGCCTAGGGTGTCCATTGTAGTGGGAAATTCCCTGGCCTTATGTTTATTTTGGGTGTCTACATTTAGGTTAAAGTCTCCTAATAAAAAATGTTGTTGATAAAGTGTGGTTGTTTGGGCTATAGCATCTGACATTTTATTGCTGTGGTATTAGAGGGACGATAAACCACAAATATGTGGTGGAGATCTTTAAAGTACCATCCATTATATAGGGGCAGTCAGCGTCCCAAATGATCTGTTTGAAACACCGATTCTAGCTATGCATAGTCGCCACTCCAGCCCTCATCATGCCTTACTGTTATAGAAGCAGTTTGATAATTATAAGATGTAATGTAAATATATTTGTGAGAAACTGGGTTGCTGGTTGACTGGGGTGTGAGCCCTAGTCAAGCAGCAACCACAATCCTTGTCAGGGTGAGACACAGGCAAGCCCCAAATTAACCTGTATTCCACGCTATGGTAGCTTGGCACAAAGCAGTCAGGTTTAACTTAGAGGCAACGTTTAAAGTGTTTGTGCAACACTTCAAACAGTAAAACAGTGAAAACACCACATAAAAAGATTCCCACACCATGTTAGAAAGAGAGCTTACTTTAATAAATAAAACAAGACCAAAACGACAAAAATCCAATCAGGAGAACCAGACTTATGAATAAACTGTAAAATAGCACCTAAAAGCATAAAGCGCCAACTGGGGATATGTGGTCAAGCTGGGCCGGGCCAAATTCAAAAGTTAATGCTGACCGCAAAGAAGCATAGGTCGGATACAGTCCCAGATTAGTCCTGCAAATGTTTACCTTCTCAAGTTTTTGAACTAAGAGTCATGTTCGCGTTGGACGGGGAGCAAGGAGAGCATCGCCAGCGGTGGTCAGTGTGGCGCGAAGAGATGGTTGGGTTTCGCGGATGGGCGAGCTGGAGCTTTGCTTTGGCAGACCGCTGCGGGCGATCGATGCTTGACGTGCAAATGGACGGGCTAGCGGCAGCTCTCACTGATTTTCGGTGCAACCAGCGCAGTTCCGGTGAGAACGGGCCCGTTTGAGGTAGCGAAGAATCCAAAAGCTTGATTTCAGGAGTCTGTGAGTCACACCTAGGGTTCAGGACCTGAGAGGCATCACTTGGTGGTCAGGAACTCTCAGCAGCTGGGCGCAGGAGCTTGTTGGGGATCCTTTTTTGTCCCTGAGGCTTAGATCAGGAGGCCAGCAGACTAGCCCTTTGAGTTACTCTGGGGTCCTGGGTTCAAGATGAAGTTGCAGGTCCCAGTTCATCTTCCCCAGGCAAGAGAGAAGTCTGCAGCAGATCAGCACAGCAGGGCGGCAGTTACTTTAGAGCAGCAGTCCAGCAGAATGGCAGTCCTTGCAGCAGCACAGCAGTCCTTCTTCCTGGCAGAGTATCCACAGGTCCAGAAGTGTACTGAAGAATTGATGTCCATGGTCTCGTTTTTATATCCTGGTGCCCTGGATCTGGAAGGTAGGAGATGCTTCTAGACAGTGCCTTTGAAGTGAAGGAATTACCTAACTCACCTGCCCTGGCTCCAAGATGGCTGCAGTAACAATGTTCTGTTGGTAGGCCCTTTGTGTGAAGGCAGACACAGGCTATTCAGATGCAAGTAGGGCTGTGTTAAGCTCCACCCCCATCCTGCCAGCCGATGACTCATTCAGGCTCACCGAATTCCACTATTGTGGTACTGTCTGGAAGGAATTCACAAAGTCTAACTGTCAGTTACACCCAGTCATGTGACCCAAGACGACTATAGGAATCAATAGACTAAGGCAAGAAAATGCCAACTTTCTAAATGTAGCATTTTCAGAATTGCAATTAAAACCTGACTTCACCATAAGTTAGAATTTTAAATTGTACTCCCAGAGACACCAAACATGAACTAGTCATCTCTTCCTATTTGAAATTCACACTTAACAATGTAATAAGGTGAATCCAATGTTATCCTATGGGAGATATAGCCCTTTTCGTAGTGAAAAATGAATTTCAGAGTTTTTCAATACCAGGACACATAAAACTTGAAAGTACATGTCCAACCTTTTTTAATACATTGCACCCTGCCCTCTGGGCTATCTAGAGCCTACATTAGGGGTGACTTATATGTATTATAAAGGAAGGTTTGAGACTGGCAAAGGGTTTATCTTGCCACGTAGACAAGGCAGTTTAAAACTGCACACACAGTCTCAGCAGTGGCAGGCCTGAGACATGTCTAAAGTGCTACTTAATTGGGTGGCACAACCAGTACTGCAGGCCCACTAGTAGCATTACATTTACAGGCCCTGGGCACATGTAGGGCCACTTTACTAAATATGCCAATTGGGTATAAGGCAATGTATTGAGTTTTAAGAAGAAAGTACAAACATTTTAGCACTGGTTAACAGTGGTAAAGTGCACAGAGTCCTAAGGCCAACAAAAACAAATTCTGCAGAAAGTGGAGGGTAAAAGGTAAAAAGTCTGGAGCTGACCCTGCAGAAAGTGCCAGGGCCAACAATACTAAAGCTTCAATTCCCAGAAAAAAAGAGTTCTTCTCAAACGCATGCCAGCCCATATCTAACCAGGCCATACTCACTCAGCAACAAAGGAATTCCAGCACTGACCAGGAATGTCCATAGCAGGATGCCCTTAAGAAAAGGGACAGGCTAAAAGCTTGTTACCAGCACTCTGAGAGGCAGGTAAGCCAAGTCCAGCTTCCACTTAACTGTGCCCTTTTAATATACCTTTGAAACCTGCATGCTGGTGTGTGATCAGTCAGAACTATTTGCAGAGGTAATTAAATTTCCATTCATCTCTAAAGACACAGCTACCTCATTAATTCACGCGTTTTAAAATGTATATGCAGAATCACCTAAAGAGTTTGTTTGACTGTTAGTGTCAGTACCACACAGGTGTTTATTGTGTTTCCTTTGTAACTACTTTAAGAAACATTGGGGCATATGTACAAGCCCCTATCGCCACAGGAATGTCACTTTTTCCGATGTTCCTGTGGTGATAGGGGCTTAACCTTATTTACAAGGTAGCATTAAGCCACGTAAAGCGGCTTAACGCTGCTTTGTAAATAAGGCCCCCTTTTACGCTATGCTTAGCGTGAAAGGGAAGGGCAATGGGTGTTGCAGTGGGCGTTCCACCGCAACACCCATTGATTCTGACGCTGCCTCCTATTTACAAGGGTGGCGCAAATAGGAGGCAGCGCCAGAATTAAGAACAGGGAAAACTTGGTCTTAACCTGTCGAAGCGAGGAGAAATGTTTAATTTCTCCTCGTTTTTGCTGTTTTCATGTGTGCTCCTTCGTGCAGCACACATGAAAACAGCAAAAGGCCAATGATTGTTATGTACAGGAAGGTCAAACTTCCTGCACATAAACAATCATTTTTAAAAAATGTTGTTTTGCAACTTTTGTGTGTGATGCATTAAGCAGCACACATAGAAGTTACAAAATAGCATTTCAAGATTGTTTATGTGCAGGAAGGGGGACCTTCCTGTACATAAACAATTGTCCCCTGGACGCAGACACCTTTGCACTATGGTGCAAGGGTGCCTGCGTTGGGGCTAAGCTGGTAAACTTAGCGCCAGCGCAGGGGGAAACGCAGGGCTGCACCATATTCTTGTAAATATGCTGCAGCCCTGCGTTTCAGAAGTGGCGGAGTGTGTCGTTAAGCCATGGAGGCTAACGACATGCTCCGCTACGTCCCTTGTACATATGCCCCGTAGAGGCATATGTACAAGCCCCTATCGCAGCGGGAACGTCACTTTTTGCGACGTTCCTGTGGTGATAGGGGCTTTGCCTTATTTACAAGGCAGCGTTAAGCCACTTAACGTGGCTTAAAGCTGTCTTGTAAATAAGGCCCCCTTTCATGCTATGCTTAGCGTGAAAGGGGAGGCAATGGGTGTGGCGGTGGGCGTTCCACCGCAACACCCATTGATTCTGATGCTGCTTCCTATTTACAAGGGAGGCGTAAATAAGAGGCAGTGCCAGAATTAAGACCAGGGAAAACCTGGTCTTAACCAGGCGAAGCGAGGAGGAATGTTTAATTTCTCCTCGTTTTTGCTGTTTTCATGTGTACTGCATTGTGCAGCACACATGAAAACAGCAAAAGACCAATGATTGTTTATGTACAGGAAGGTCCCCCTTCCTGCACATAAACAATCATTTTTTTAAAATGCCGTTATGCAACTTCTGTGTGTGCTGCATTAACCAGCACACATAAAAGTTACAAAACTGCATTTTTAGATTGTTTATGTGCAGGAAGGGGGAGGTTCCTGTATATAAACAATCTTCCCCTGCATGCAGACAACCTTGCACTAAGGTGCAATGGTGCCTGCGTTGGCGCTAAGCTACTAAACATAGCACCAGCACAGGGGGAAACGCAGGGCTGCACCATATTCTTGCAAATATGGTGCAGCCCTGCACTTCAGAAGTGGCAGAACGTGTCATTAAGCGAAGGAGTCTAACGACATGCTCTGCCATGTCCCTTGTACATATGCCCGATAATTTCATTGATCGAATTCCCTTTCTGCCAACTGTTCAACTTTCGAGATGCTTTTCTTTTTTCACTACCTTGCTAAATAAATTGCATTGATCAAATTCCTTTCCCTTACTTTTATTCTATCAATTCACGGGCACTGTGTACGGTTTCTCACCATTTTGTCTATGGCTATGTTAGCTTTTTATAATACCTGTTTAAGAAATAAAAATTACACCCTTGAAAAAGTCGCTTAGACAAAACATGTGTCGGCTGTATTGTTTGTTCAAGAAGACGTTCACTGAATACACAGAAGTTTGCAGAATTGTTAATTATTTACTAATAAGTCTTTAACCAAATTTGTCTGTAGTACTATATTGCTGTTTCGGGATCTAAATGAACTTTCTGTACATACTGCTAGACTAATTATGGACACAGGCTGTGTCTTTGGCAATACGGAAGTTTAAAAAAAAAAAAGAAGTGAAACCCATAATCCGAGTAGAAAGCTACACCATCACTTTGAACTGCATATTTTGGTGTGTTCCAAACCATCTCACAATTTTGTTGAGTGTGGTTTTGTAATACACTCTCTTCGCACTCTATAGGTAGCAACAGGTAGCACACACATATATTTAGGCTTTATACCAAAATATATATACATTTTTTGGTCTTTTCTACATTGCCTTATACTTGCTTGGATGTGTGGTCAACCAAAACCACTGCTACCACTTGTAAAGCTGCCACATCTACACAGGAGACTCGAATCAATATCTTTAAAGCAAGCACTGGGCATTAGCCATCAAGTCGGTATTTATGCGTACACTTGGAAAATAGTACTGATTCCTCAAAATGGGCGACATTCGTTTTGCACTGAGATTCTTTACTAATCCACAGTCCATGCACCATTTTATAACATCCGACACTTTGTTGATATTTTGTTGTTTTGTTGTCATATATTATAGGTAACGAGGTGTTCTTTGTCGTTTATTTTGTGCTGAGCACCAAACAATTGAAAGGCAGAGTCTGCAAGTGCTCCGGCTATGCGAAAGTTGGGTCGCTGACTCCCCTCACACTGCTGCCACAGATGGCACATAAAGTCCCAGAGCTCTCAAGTTTTGAGAAGTCTTAGGAGCTAGAAGTAATTACCATATTTGTTGATATCACAGAAAGCAATGACACACAAACTTTAACATGAGGAACAACACAAGTGACCAACGAAGTGCTTAAAATAATCTAAATAAATATAAAATAATTAACATAACAATAAAACATCTTTCTGTAGACTCATGATTTACAACAGAAGCGCAGCAGCACTCTGAAGTGTTCAGAGATGAAGAGGTCTGCAGGAGGACTTCACCATGGGTGGGATTACTTTCTGATGCCTCCGTAGCACCCCGGGCGAGCTATATTGCAAAGTTCTGAACAGAGTTGCATTTAAATTTCATGTTTTAGCACTTCTCACCAGGTGTGGCATTTAGCCTGTTATGAGTGAAAGTTCAACCCAATCTTCAAGTGTGTGAGTCTCACTTGCCAGGAGTGAGGCATGAGGTCCCTGAAATCTTACTTTGTCTCCTACAGTGAACTGCTGAATTACCCATCTCTCATACATTGTCTTGTCTTCTCCAGGATAATGTTGACAAAAGACATGACATTCTCCCAGCCTTAACCCAAACCATACTGCCAGCTGCCACTAGGAGCATAGGTCATCATCTTAAGTCTTTCCCTGGAGTTTTCAGAACAGATCTGTATTTAGATTTCATGCACTAAATCACACCGTGCCCTGGACCCTCCCACAAACAGGATCACCGGACTACAGCAGGCATTTCAGTCCACGGGAAAGTGAGCAAAAAGGGGGTTTATGTAAATCAGATTAGACCAAAGCACATAATCCAATAATTGCCATAAGGCACTGGCCATAAACATCACAGTTAGTGCACTAAAGCACATACTTTAACTGGCACATTAGCCCACGGACTCTTTGTACTATACATAAAGCACATGTGAAAACACCTCAGCAAACATTATGCTGCCCCTGCAAATAACACTTGTTACACTGGCCATGATAAGGCCTACATCATAACATCAGGGCAGCGAAATGCAGTAGTTACATGCTCACATAAATTTCCAGATCTTACTGGGCGCTAATCACCACTTTGTCCCTTTATTATGTACTGCAGCGCTCCCGCCCGGCTTCCACCGGGTATATGGGTCAGGACGGAGAGGGGGCGCAGGCACATAATGTGTCCCCCGCGGGTTGAATTGCTCTAAGGCAGCCGTCCGCAACCATGCAGTGCAGCCACCGCAATCACTGTGCCCATCTCCCAGGCAGGAGCAGCTGCCCGCGTTTGCACGGGCCGCGGCTTTAGGCAGGATGGGCAAGGCTGGTGAGGAGACCCCCACCGGGACCCCCACCCTGCGAAAAGGAGGTTGCCTGCCCCCTGCCTGTCCAGTGGGAAGAACACCAGGTACAGGATAAATGCGGGGAGACTCATCCCTCCCTAACGATCAAGGCCTCCAGGCAGCTGCCCGCATCCATACGGTGCAGCTGCAAGCCAAGCACTCACTTTGCCTGATGCCGGCTACAAGTAACACACAGGAGTTTCCAACTGAGACCAGCAATGAAATCGCTTGTGACCTCACCAACGGTGCCAGAACTCCTCAGCAGGACAGGGGAGTGCAGAACTACAGCAGGAACTTTCACAATAAAGCGAAGCACCAGACCTCAGCATGAAGTAAAGCACCAGAGGTTTTAAACCAAGTGAAGCACCCAGTGGCGGCTGGTGACATTTCAAAGTGGTGGGGCGTAAAAGAATTGTCGTAGTTCACTGTGGCGAGCGAGCGTAGCGAGCGAGCCTGAGCCACCTACGGAGGGTTCGGGGGGGTTCTCCCCCTGAGAAAAGTTTGAAAAAAGAGTGGGCAAATGGTGCATTTTGAAGCAATAATGAGAAGAACAGACGGAATTGGTGATGAAAATAACGGAAACAAAAAATGAGATAAAGAGAAGGGATCAGGGTGAGGCCTGCAAGCGATGGACAGGTAATGTGTCAGGTCAGAGATCTACAAATAGGGACTGAAGAAACAGTGTGATGGACACAGGCAGGCGCAGGGGTGATGGACGACAGTGTGACCAGGCGGGTAGGTAAGTGATGTACAGATCTCGTGTCATTCGTTAAAACAGGAAGAGACAGATGGGTGATGGAGGTACAGTGTTTGTCGGAATAGACAGTGTATCAGGCACGTAGACTGTGGGTTGTAGGTAGAGGGACTGACCGAACAGGCATGGGGTAAGTGATGGACAGATCGCGTGTCAAGGTGTCAGGATAGGCAGACAGATGCTTTATACATGGGATGTTGGTGATGGGCAGAGGGGGTCAGGACAAACAGGATGCAGGTGACATGAAGGTTCCAGAATGTCCAAATAAAGAACATGTAATGGCAATGACAATACAAGTAAGGTCCAGTAATCACAACCTAACTATGCATTAATATTTCAGGTAGGGTGCAGTAATCATAACAAATATGTTACACTGTCAGTCTACCTCTTTGTGACTGTACCTCAATCAAAGAACATCCCCAGAGTCTCACGCACCATAATAATAACCGGGTCACGGCCACATAACAAAGAGACAACACATTCCCCCAAAGTAAGTCACACAGCATATCCGTGTCAGGAACACAGACCCTGTCCATAGGACCATAGGACCTGTATAGGTTATCCTTCAATAATGGCATTGCGGTACCTTGTAAGGTAGAAGTCTGCAACCGCATATGTTCCCAAAATGAACACCATCTGGTAGCAACCTTGTGAAAGCCCTCGCTGTGTGTACGTCACAGGCAAGTGTCTGCCGGTAAAGAAGGCCCGTGACATGGTCAGTAGACGCTCTTTCAATCTGTAGAATTACAGTAGTATCTAGTAGGCGGGCACTATGAACCATAATAGCTTAGACTTGGTAAAAATAACGTCCGCCAAACTCTACCAACTTATAAAGGGGAAGACATGCCCACTAACCTGTGTTGTTACTGTTATTACGCAGGACTCTAACCCTCAGAGTGCTGGCAAGTAACGTGAAATTGTATAGACGTGCAGGTAACTTCAGGTTAATCCATTCACTGTTTTTTGAAAATAGACCTTTCTCTGAGCTTTGATGACGGGTATCATTCCTGGCTGCTTTCATTATAAAATAAAATGCCAATGAAAGAGGCAAGGCAGAACAAACTTGAAATTCATACCTCTACACGAGAATAAAAATGGTTTAAACAGTTCAGCTTTCAATAGTTACAAGAAATGGTATCATTTTCTCCATCAACACGTTTTTTGTGCCACAGTTCGCTATCTGCGAGGCTTGCCAAGTAATAGATGGCTGTCATTGTTCTTGATTACTGAAGATAAAATGGCTGCCATTCCGAGTGCGCGCGCTGCGCGATATCTCATAATATTAATAAATGATCCTCGATGGCACAATTTCAATAACAGAGCTTTGTGAGATTGCAAAAGTCCCTGCACATCCGCGCAATAAATGGGAAACAATAGCAAACAATTCACTCCTTTGGCAATCGACTGGTGTCTACATTTAAATTCAGGGTTGTTTTTCAACACCAGAAAACATGACAAAAGATGACTGATTTCACAAACAAAAAGACATAGGGAGGGGTGAAAATAATCACCTTCTGGGCCTGTGTATTGCTGATCGCTTGCTTACCAAATCCGACGGATATGCTACAAAATGTCATAATGAAACCAATGTGCCACTATGCTGCAAGGCGTCTCCATTTGGCTTCTTTAGCTGCCTGAAGGTCTAAATTTTCCCTTCACTGTCAAGACAGGACGAGTCCCTCAACAAATCAAACCAAGAAGCACCGCCAACCAGCAAACACGTGTACAACTTGCTACATCCTGAGATGTCAAAGTGGGTCCAGCGGAGAGGCCTGGATCGCTCACCAGCCATCGCATTCCACATATCACGTGTGCACTGTTTAGTTGTTAGTTGCTTGAATTATTTCAGAACAAGCGAGATAGAGGATTCTTTCCTTGCGAGATAGAGAATTATTTCTTGCGCCACTCTGACACACTACTGCACAAATAAGTGTCCTTTATTTAACTCCTGGCATTTGCCAACTGTCCTATTATCGTTTAATGTGTGCCCTCAATAATGCAACAGGAAACCAACATAAAACGAGCTTAGCATTAGAAGTGTGATTCCCACAAAGGACAAAAACAAATTCAGTAATCATAGGAAGAATAGAATAACAAATTTTAAAAAGAAAATGTTTACGTTAAATCTTACTTGAATAATGTACAAATATCATAAAATAGCTAGTTTATTATTGGGAAGAATTCTTCACTAGTTTACATGCAAACAGGACACCACCCTATTGTTACCACTGCTGCCAAAACGGTCAGGCAAGAACCTGTCTCGTCTGTAGATCAGCTTCTTTTCCTGCGCGGGGCTGTTCTGCAAATCGAAAACCTGGCATAGGTCCCAGTTTGAAGCAATATTGAAGCCAGGCCTGGGGCCTGGGCACTCGGTGGCCTGATCACTCTAGCAGACTCCTTGCATTCCTTTCAAATCACCTTGCGAAGGCCCAAAATAGAGTGACTGTTTCCGCCTTGCGCACTGCACTGCGCCCTATCGAGCGCTCCTGAGACTCAACAGCGCCCAACTGAAATAATTTCAAACTGATTGAAATAGTTTATTTGGAATATCACTTTGTGCCAAGAAGCATATTGAATTTTGAATGAGATTTGTTGGTTGAAGAATATGTTCAAATAAATTACTCTTCTTATAATAGGAAACGCATTGATATTCTAATTGTGGTGAACAGCAGTGTAGCAAGAGTATAATGGTTTCTAGTGCAAGTTTAGTTGCCGAGCGTCCCGATGTTTGCAGTATTATCCTGCATTTCAGCTGCCTGTCCCATTTCCCGCACTTACAGGTTTATCAATCACCTATGCCAGTCAGTCGCGTTTTATTCCAAGTGGTGAAAATTCAGGGGATAGCAGGTTAATAAAAAGCCCTACAGGATTCTTACAGTTTGCTGGTAGCCCCGGGGCTCTGTTACATTACATGACCTCCTCGCTCTGCCCTAGCCCAGTGAAAGAGTAGAAAGTTAACTATAATGCAGTATAAAATTGCACATGCTTATTTTTTCTCTGATGGGCTCGAGCTAAGAGACGGATTCGTATTTCACAGAGCTCTTATATGTAATCATTTTAAAGTGTTCCAGCCCTCGGAGAAGCTCTGTCTTAACCCATGCCCTCTCCCTCTTACTTCCTTGTTTTCGGTGTTGTGTGGGCGAACAGCTCCACAGGTAGTCCCGGCTGGGCTAGAAATGAATCCTGTGCTAATAGAAGAGAAGGGTTTTACCTCAAAGGCAGCTTATCTGCTTCCTGCGGATGATATTTATTCAGAAGTAAAAAGCTTCTTATGGATCTTTTTGCTGCATGGATGCCGGTTGTTGGAACAGTTTAGTAGAAATACTAACTAATCCCTTGTTGAAAAATGCGTGCCTTTGTGTAGCCTTGGAGCGGCTTAGTTTCCTCCTATGATATTTGCGGCCTTGTGTCTTAATCAACTGGATGTGTTCAACGCTATTTTTTCAGATTTTTCGGTTCATGAACGTGTGCGAAAGAATCTACTATTTTCGCCAATGGTAACCGTAACCTCCCCCCCCCCGCCCCCTCTGGCACTGGACGAAGGAGAATTAGCAGTAAGGAAGGGCCCTGAATTCCAGCGACATGTGCCGACTGGGTGGTCTGTGGTTTTTGGAAGGTGCTTCTTAGAAAAAAAATTTGGGTGGTATTTTCATGCACTGACATAAAAATACCAGGATGACGGCATGACGGGCGGGTGGGGGGGGGGTTGGAAATGGGGTCGTCGCGCCGCAGGGGCGATGGGGGCGGAGGCGGGAGGGGTTTAATGGAAATAAATATATAAAAGAAAACTTACCGTCCCGCGCCATCTTCTGGATGGGTCCCGACTCCCGCCGTCCGGTCCTGACTCCTGTGTTTTCCAATTCTGGGCTGGCCGGCTGCAGCTCTCCTCGTCATCAGGAAAGGCAGCCTCCCTCCCTCACCTCCGCCAATCACAACGCTGGTGAGGCGAATCTGAGAGCGCCCCAGCCGGGCCATTTTCTCTATGTAGGCTGCATGCAGCAGCCTACATAGAGAAAAGGGAGAGTGGGCGGTCCTGCTCGAGGGCAGGGGAGTGGCTTGCCCACTGTTGTGCATACTGACTGTTTGGTCGGCCCCAGGGCCGACCAAACAGTCAGTATGCACAACAGTGGGCAAGCCACTCCCCCTGCCCTCGAGCAGGACCGCCCACCCCAACCAGGCACTTCTGCTTTCTCGCAGTGCGAGAAGCAGAAACATAAATTGGTAGTCATTACCATTTATGTTTCTGCCTTCTCGCACTGCGAGAAAGCAGTAGCGGCGCCCAAACGCCCCTATGGAGGAGCCGCCACTGGAAGCACCAGACACCTCGGAATCAGGTGTAATAACCAGAAGGAAGACTTTGATGTCCCTGAGTCTTCTGAAACAGGAGACCAGCACACACAAGCCCTTGGAGATTCTTCACAAGCAGGATACCACAGCAGGGCAAAAAGAGTCAGTCCTTTTCTTCACCACAGACAGAAGCAGCAACTTCAGGCCAACCCACCCCTCACTCAGAAAAGGCAGCGCTCCTCACACAGTCCTTCCGCTCTTCTTCTTGGCAGGGTCCTCTTGTTTCTTGAAGTAATCTTAAGTCCTGGAGTTTTAGGTGTAATACTTATACCCCAAAATGTAATTGTTCTCTTTGTGTAAGGGTCTCTTAACCCAGTCCAAATCAGTCCTGTCCTCCATGGTGCAGCATGACCAAAGGGCACGGAGACAGCATTGTGAAAAAGGGGACACAGCCAATTCAGGTGCAAGCGAAACTCCTCCCACCACTCTGAATGCAGACCAGCTCTATTCAGCCCTGCGAAGAGTCACCCAGGCAAGGCAGGACACACCTCAACCCCCCAGTGACTGTCCAGAGTGAATGCACATTTCAGCTCCGGTCACTCACACACCAGACGCTGAATACACAAACAGCCAGAGGCACACAGAATGGTAAAGTAAGAAAATGCCCACTTTCTAAAAGTGAAAAAACTAAGACAATGGTCATAGACTCCAGGTGCACTACCAGAAAGCACTCAAAAGGGTATTCATCAATGTAACATACACAAATGATCAGATATCACAAATGAGATAATCAAAATCAGTACATTCACATATAAACAAAGTCCATCAAAGTACTCTGTGGGAACACTGATAGTAGTTCAGAAGAATCTTTTTATTGTAGGCAGGCTTGTATATGTCCCGAGGGAAACTTCATTCACATGCGTAGAACAGCAAACACATGAATCCCACGAGTTAAGATCAAATCCCAATGCATTTCGGGCATAAACTGCTGCCCTTCATCAGGGGAATCTACAAACAAATCAATGCAATGACATAAATGCCTTCTTTATCATATAATGATATTCATATCCGTGAGGTACACAGTGAAAAAAATATATGTACATGACTTGAAAAAATGTGCTTGAACTCTAGCTCGAAACTGAGTGTGACATTGTGGTTCACCCCAAAAGTAAAAGAAAATGAGAGATCGTGTTCCAAGGAATCAACACGTTTTTGACTGACACGCAACAAATCAAAATGTCTCAACATCTGACAGGGAAAGGTGAAAAGTATATAGATTCATGCAAATGTGGGACTGCCCCTGTCCAAAAGGCGCGTGCTCAACCTGTGACATGCAGCTTAAACTAAAGTGTGAACTGTTCCCATGCCGTGGCCCCGATTGCCAGTACATGGTGCATTCATTACCTAAAGCCTGCAGAAAAGCACAACAGGAGGTAATCCAAGCCGGACTGTAAGTGAAGCAAACAGAGTGTCAATACACGGTGAAATCACTCAATTATAAATTAATCTCCACCTGTATCTGCATGAGGAGACTCACCGGAGTTAGCCGTAGAAATTAGCACCAACCCGGTCGCTTGAAGATATATCTATGGTCAATGAGCCGAGAATGCTGTAGTACCAAATGGAAACTGGTCTTGACCAAGATTGATGATGCCGCACATAAAACGACCTCTGTGCCAACATAAAACCAATTAACTAAACTAAAAACTCAAAAACTAGTCCAGATAGAAGTGAATACTCAAACAACGAACTCACCAAGATTGAATGTGGTGCTGTATCATCAAACAAACCGACATCACGAGCAGTCTATGCGTGTAGTGAGGAGACGAGGTCCCTTAGGCCACCGCGGATGTTGAAACACCGTGCTTGAAAAGTATGTATGCGCGTAAACGTGCTACCCAGAAATGAAGCTAGAAGCCATTCATTCCTGATTTAAAGAAACAGTGTGACCCGCAGTGTCGCAACGAGGAACCGAAAAGAATAATGTGAAAAGAGACAGAGTTAAAGAAAACATTCATTGTTTACTCAATGTCCACAATATCAATGAATGAAAACATGCAAAAGATCCGATCATCATGCTAAAATGCTTAAACCACTGGTGCAACAAGTGTACTGGAGAATAAGTTGGGGTGCACAAACACCCACATCATGAGTATAATAGTTTGTAATTTTGAAACTCAATCAAAGAATTGTGATGGTTACAAGACCATACATCCCATATCGAGGGTTTTTCGACATAGAGTGGCAGCGATCAAAATTTGCTGATACTCATAGAATAAAAATGTGGTGAACAAAAACAATAGCATGAACATTGCTTGAGCTACTATTAGAAAAACAAAATAACAAATGAACTCTAATGGCAAGCTCACGTATGTAAAATAAACATAAACATAGTGCATCGTGTATATACATTTACACAAAATCAAATGGTAAAACACACCCTATATGTGGAATACGATATTCATGGGTCTCAGAAAATGCAAAACAGACCCCATTCAAAAAGTAACATACACTAATCAGACTAAAAACCAAATGAAAAACAGTATTACACCAGAGACATAGTTATAACGAAATGTGAACCAATAAAAAGCTAGAGTCAAAGACATAATTTCACAAACAGAAAATACGGAATAAAATATTGATGGTGACATACAAAAACAGCATTAAAGGAAACAGGAGAATTCGAGCTTATCATTTAAACCTTTTGGCGTAAGAGTGTCCAGGAAACGTATCCAATATGTTTCGCATTGAGACAAATATTTAGACATGTCCCTGTCTGTATGTACCTTCACTATTTCTAGAATGGAAAAGCGTAATTGAGCTATCGTGTGATGATGTTCATGCCAGTGTGCCGCGAGGGGTGAAGTGATAGTTTGAGTTCTTATGCGACTCTTGTGTTCAGTGATGCGTGTGCGTAAAGACCTTTCAGTCTTACCTACATAATACATTCCACACGGGCAACGAATCGTGTAGATAACAAAATTGCTATTACAATCTGCAGTGAAGTTTAGTCTGATGTTTTTTCCGGACCAAGGGTGAGATATACAATTACCGACTAGAACATTATTACAGTGGGAACAATTGAAAC
Source organism: Calotriton arnoldi (assembly GCA_963921515.1). Taxonomy (NCBI): domain Eukaryota; kingdom Metazoa; phylum Chordata; class Amphibia; order Caudata; family Salamandridae; genus Calotriton; species Calotriton arnoldi. Next base: position 936,404 of record CAWUFW010006490.1, read on the forward strand.
ATTTGTGCATGGCCTTATGCGCCACTTTATCATCAGATTCCGACTTAACAGGAAGTTCTCTCAGATTGTGTGATCTCTTGTATGCAAAGATGGGGGGATTCGAGAAGATACCTCGAAAATCTGGTTCGGACTGTAGTAATTCCCAACGTTTTTGGATAACCTGTTTTATGGCAAGTGATGAAGTGCAATAAGTAGATACGAACACTTCCCTGTTGGACGGTTGTTTGATCCGTTTCATCAGCAAAGTCTCTCTTTTAAGATCCTGTGCACGTTTTTCAGCTGCTTCGATAATCTCTGCAGGGTATCCACGAGTCAAGAATTTCTTTCTTGTGTCATTCATTGAAGTTTCAAATGAAGTAATGTCAGAGGTGATGGGTTTGACCCAAAGAAACTGAGAGTAAAGAAGCTGCTGTTTAAGAGATGGTGGGTGAAAGCTAGAATATGGCAATGGGTTGTTGCGATCAGTTGATTTCTTAAACATGGATGCTTTGATGTCTGTCCCATCCACCTCAATGTTAACATCCAGGAAAGCGATGTGTCGTTGGTCCATGTTATGGGTCAACTGTATCCGTGGATGCCTAGGGGCAGATTTACAAGCCCCCTGCGCCACCAGTACGTCACTTTTTGTGACGTACTGGTGGCGCAGGGGGCTGCTCCATATTTACAAGGAGAGGAAAAGCCACCCTGCATGACTTTTCCTCTCCTTGTAAATACGGCCCCTTCACACGCAGCACTTTGCGGTGAAGGGGCGTTCCATGGGTGTTGCTGTGGGTGTTCCCACGCAACACTCATGAAACAAGACACATCTCCAGAATTATGAGAAATCGTAACTCTGGAGATGCGTCTGAAAGCTACGCCACCCTAGAGGTGGCGTAGCGAGGCGCACCGAGGAGAAATTTTTCATTTCTCCTCGTTTTTCCTCTTTCAATGCGTGCTGCATTCTGCAGCACGCATTGAAAGAGGAAAATGGTTGTAGTGATTGTTTTTGTGCAGGAAGATTCCCCTTCCTGCACAAAAACAATCTCCCCACGACGCAGGCATCCTTGCACCATGGTGCAAGGGTGCCTGCGCCGGCGCATGGCTGCAGTTTGTGCGCCAGCGCAGGGGAAGCACAAGGATGCGACATATTCTTGTAAATATGTCGCATCCCTGTGCTTTCCAAACTAACGCAGTATGGCGCAGCAAAATGACTTGCTGCGCCGTGCTGCGTTAGTTAATTGTAAATCTGACCCAAAGTGTTTAGTAGTCTCAAGTTCTCTATGAGATCATTTTTTGTGCCTTGCCACACCATAAGTATGTCGTCTATATATCTTCTATACAGGATCAGATGGTCGGTCCACTTTGCATCTGATAGAATATGCTTTAGTTCGAACTGCATCATGAAGATATTCACGTAGCTGGGGGCACCAGAAAAACCCATAGAGGTCCCATTAGTCTGAAGAAAATATTTCTGTTTCCATTGGAAGTAACTATGGAACAAAGAAAATTGCAGTAATTCCAAAAGAAAAACTTTATTGGCTTGCATCTCATCCTGGCGCAGGAGAGCCCACTCCACCGCTTCAATTCCCTCTGAATGTGGGATAGACGTGTATAAAGCTGTGACGTCTACTGTACATAGCCAAATTTCTGACATCTCAGGTAGTACAATTTCCTGTAGGAGTTGCAAAAGGTGCGTAGTATCCTGTAGGTAAGTAGTGCCAGCTTGTGCAATGGTCTGTAAAAACGTGTCAAGATAGTGACCTAAAGGTTCATGTAACGAGCCACAACCTGATACTATGGGCCTCAAAGGCGGGTCTCTCAAGCACTTATGTATTTTCGGAAGTATGTAGATCGAGGGACGTCACGGGTGTCATATGAAAAGAAATTCCAGAGTTCTATCAGTAATCCAAGCCATTTCTTTTGCATGTGTCAATATCCTCATGAGAGTGTCTTGAAACTCCTCCGTGGGATCATGTGGTAAAGGTAAGTAGGTGGCTTCATCAAGTAACATAGTTTCCACTTTTGATTCATTGAAACTACGGTCCATGATGACCAATGCCCCTCCCTTATCAGCTGGAGAAAAAGTCATGGATGTATCCCTTCTCAACGATCTAACGGACACTTTTTCAGATTTAGACATATTCTGATGTTTAACAGAAGGCACAGACAATTGTGACAAATTCTTCTTAACAAGAGTTTCAAATGAATCTATGACCTGGTGAGAAGTGGGGGAAATAAAAGTTCTTTTAGGTTTAAATTCCCAGTAAGTTGGTGGTTCTTGCTCTCCATAGTTGCTTTTCAGATTAGAAAAAAAGTACAGTAGTCGTAATTGTCTGGTAAATTTGTAGAGAGCAATTTCAGCCTCAAAAGGTTTGGTATTGAATGTAGGAACAAATGAGGTTCCCTTGTCCAACACAGCTATCTGGGCTTGTGATAGTGAAGCAGAAGAGATGTTAATAACGGTTGTTTCTTTTGTCTCCTGCCTGTTCCTGCTGGCTTTACTGAATCTATGACCTCTGCGGGTTTTGCTTTGTCGGGCTGGCTCATTGATGCGACTGTTGGTGAATTGTTTGCAGCCGGGCAGGTGTCTAAAAAAGAAACCTTGGAGGTAGATGATGTACCTGGGGTTGCGTCTGTTGTAGCAGAAGCCACGTTCGTAGGAACAGGTGCGCGAGTAAGCTAAGTGTCACTAATAGATACTAGACTCTCTTCTGAAGATGTAGTTCCAGGTTGTTTAAAGTTCCGTTTCTGCGTGTAAATCTCCACCCAGGAGTACACTTCATCAAGTTTATAATCGATTGTGTCCCTCCTAAATTTGCGCACTTTCCTTTCATGAATTTTCATGACGGAGCAAAACCCGCCAGGACAACATGGCAGTTCTCCAACTGCGCGCGCAGACACTACAGTGGTAGGCCTGAGACACATTTACAGGGCTACTCTTGTGAGTGGCACAACCAGTGCTGCAAGTCCACTAGTAGCATTTGATTTACCAGCCATGGCACACACTGTGCACTTTACTAGGGACTTACCAGTAAATCAAATATGTCAATCATGAATAACCAATCATTGTCACAATTTATACAGAGCATATGAACTTTAGCACTGATCATCTGTGGTAAAGTGCCCAGAATCCTATAGCCAACGAAAACAGGGTCAGAAAAATAGGAGGAAAAAGGCAAAAAATTGGGGATAAACCTGTCAAAAGGGACAGGTCTAACAGTACCTATTTCATACTCAGGAGCACTACACTAGTTTTAAAAAGGAGATGTGTGTATATCCTGACAAGAAGGTGTTTGAAGTCCACAGAGGTGTGCAAACGTCTAAAAAGAATGGAAGGATGTCTAGTCTGACTGACTGTTCAGGGTTGACAGCTTGTTCCATTCATAGTTTTGTGATGTCAGATGACGTCCAGTGGTTGTGGAAAACCTCTTCCATCTGTAAGGAGAGGGTGGAGGGACTACACTCCCAGAGAGACGCAATGCTAAAATAATCCATTGTTAAGCAAACTAATTTTCATTTTCACAAACAATATGCAAATACTTTTCTTAGCTATACACCTAATTCGAACTCTGCATTGGTACCAATTTGTACTGTGAAAAGTTTGGCTGATGGCCAGTCCCAGTTCACAACTCTAGTTGTAGTACTGTCTGCCGCTATAGAAAATGCTTTTTGTATTGCTTCTCACTTTTATGAAGAACTTTCATAAACCTTCGAAAACCCATATTTGTACTGTTGTTTGATCTTGGTAAGATCTGTGTTGCTTGACCAAAGAGGGGGATGTGAGGCTACACTGGACTTCCTAAGGCCATATGTTCTATTAAATGCACGAGAAAGCAATACTCCCACCCAAGGACCAAGACCAGTCTGTACACCTGTAGATACACAAGTCACAGAATGCAGCCAAAAGCCATGTCGTGCGTTCATCACTTGTTACGCACAGCCATACGTTCTAGTTACTAAGGCCATGTTCTGTGTATAAGGTGTCATGGACTTGCCCTACGACAGCTTGTGGGGACACAGGGTTTACCTTGCTGGCACTGAGGTAGGGGCACAGGTCCTGGTGGAAAGATATTCTTTGCTCAGAGTTCATGCTGAGCATGGCCAAAGGTTGTGCACAGTGAGAATTTGGAAGGGGAATTGAGGTGGGGTCCTGCGCAGAGTATTGGGGGACACTGAGAGCCGGCTTCCTTGAAGGCCCTATACAGCATGGCCAAAGGACATGGTGATCAAGTGGTGAATACAAATGAACAGCCACGTTTTGCAGCTGAAGGCCATGCCCTATGCCCACTGATCCTACAAATACTGGGGATGAGGCGAATGACCGGAGCCAATGGCAGTGCCCTGCAGGAACTAGCTGTGCCATACTGGGTACATGGATGCTGAGAGCACGTCATGGGTGAAGGCCACCGGTTGTGCCTAGAAGCTGATGGGTAGGGGTGAAGGTTGCAACTGGTGTATTCTGAGGCCCAATTTTCAGAAGGAAAGATTACAAATAAACATGGCTAATTGTGCACACCGAGGAGTTTACACTAATCAGTGTATTGTGCAAGGAGTATGGCAGTAGTAGAATAATCACACTGTGTAAAGTCTCCTCAAATAAACTTTGCCCCATTTGATTGTGATGTAAAACACACCTCCCATGGGGCCCAGACACTGTTACAGAGGGAGCTCCTTCATCAGGAACATGGTCAAATGTGTCCATTTGTGTTTTGTGCAGGTACCCCAGCGCTGCCAACAGTGACCTACCCTCCAACCATGACTGAAGGGGTCTCAGTAGCAATCACCTGCTCTGTGGAGCACACCTGCCCCGCCCACCCACCTAGCCTGGCATGGGACAAGATTCATGGCAATGTCAGCGTTTACCACGAAGAACTCTCGGGTGGGAGATGGAGGACTGTGATGCTGTTGACTTATACCCCCGCCGCAGAGCATCATATGGAGGAGTTTGTGTGCTCAGCTACTTACCCCAGTGGCAAATCATCATCTCAATCCATTACATTGTCCATTCGATGTAAGTCTTTTAACTTTAATTATTGGAGATGAATATGGACATTACAGAGAAATTGAAATAATATTGTGTTAAAATGTTTAATCATCTGTGTTAGAAGTGTGAGACCTGCATAGCCAATTAGAAAGCTTCTAACCACAGGAATAGGTGCACTTATGAAGCATTCAATGGCCTCGAGCTCATTGTCCCTCTGGTGTGCACTTGCGGCTTTGTAATGTTTTCTCATAAACATCAGTTTTCTCCAGGTTCTGAGTGAAGAGAAAGGTGGATCTTGTTATTATAATTGAAACTACGTTTGTATAGAGCTTCATATCCCACTGTGAGGCACTAAGGCACATAATCAGGCAGAAGGCATACTACACCATGGTTGTTTGGAAGGATGTTGTAATTGCAATGAGTCCTAGGTAGAAAGCATTTTGGTGTCATGTGTGAGTGATTAGAGTGGTGTCTTATCCTTTCTTGAGTCACAGAGTTTAGCAGTGTGATGAAGGAAAGACGAGTCAGAGACAGAGTGCACACAGTTCGCAATAGTCTCCTGCTTTGAGTTACGCTTCAGGTCATATATGGAGTGTTTGGTGCCTACTGAATTTTCTTTTTTTTTTAAATATTTTTTATTGTTTCTCTCAGAAAAGCAGTATTTATAAAATAATGAAAATTACAATTACATAATGTACAGTTGGCCTTATATTTGTGCTTACAGAAAGTCGAAGAAAGGGGGCAAAGAGGAAAACGCAGAAATCAAAGAAGATTATTTAAACCTGCATAACCTAAGCATTATCAGTATTCCACATTACAACATACATATATCGCAAAGGAAAAAAGAAAAAGCCAAAATAAATTTATATCTCACACCAGATCCATCACCGGGCCCCATATTTTCCTACCCCGTTTCCTCTCCCTCCATCATTTACAGTTATACGATGCAGTTTCAAATCTGCATATATGAAGAAATCTGGCGTACCAAGCTTGATATGTCAGAGGGTCGGGATCCTTCCATTTTAAAGCAATCAGCAGTCGTACTACTGCGACTGCCATAAAACAAAAGTATACCTATGTCAATCCTAATTGAGCTCTTTCATCGACCCCCAATAGCATCAGGGTTGGAGAAATAGTCACTTCCTGTCCCAATGCCTTATACAGAAAAGTTTCAATACCCTTTTTCAATGGATCTAATACAGCACATTCATAAAACATATGAACTATATCTGCTGGGCCCAGCCGACATCTCGGGCAATGATTGTTTCCCCTTTTTCCCCAGCTGAACAGTTTTGACGGAGTGAAATATAGGTTGTAAACTGTTTTGAAGTGTTGGGCCTTCAGGTTAGCGGAGAGGAAAACCTTCATAGTGAGAGCCAGAGACCTGCTTAGATCCACATCCTGATTCCCAACCTTGCCTGCCCAAGCAGATTACGTTTTAACTAGGTCATCCTGGGCAGCTTCTGTAAAAAGGCAATACATATCCTTAATTTGGGGACTATTATATAAGATAGTTTCTAACAACTGGATCCAGCCTATGGAGATGATATTAGACAGAAAGGGTCTAATGGTTTCCCTGAATTGAACGTACTTAAAATATGATCTTGGGTCAATTTTATGCTGCTGCTGCTGCAACTCAGCAAAAGGGATCATCCCATTCCCATCTATGACATCCCCTATTCTGCTGACGCCTGCCTGCTCCTAATGTTTACCCATCCCATCAAAAAGCGGGGCCGAGAAGACAGGAGAGCGCCAAAGAAATATATATTTCTGGAACCTGGGAATATTTAGGACCTTTGAAGCTTTGTGCCAAACCTTCCAAGCCGCTATAAGGGGCTTGAACCGTGTTTTTATATAATAACTAACCTCCAGCTGTCTGAGTAGAACCCCTGATGCAGCTCCACCTATAGCCAACTCAAAGATTGAGGGGGGGGGGTCTCATATTCCTGTATACCAAAACTGTTAACTAGACCCATATTAGATTTAAACAAGATAGCCGATTGTTGTAATGTGATGGCCCAGTAGTAAAATAATAAATTGGGGACCGCCCAACCCCCACGATCTTGGGGTAGAGTCAAGAGTTTCAGTGATCGTCTGACCTTCTGATATTGCCAGATGAATTGAGAAAAAATTCCGTCCAGTTTTTAAAAAAACGCCGGTTCTGGCTCCAGCGGGATACAGCGAAGTAGGTATAAAATTTTTGGAAACATCGTCATTTTAAGTACATTACACCTGCCTATTATAGACATATACAGTTTATCGATTCTTTTTAGGTCTTGACTAATTCTATCAATAAGTGGAACCAGATTCGTTGTCCAAATAGAACCCACATCTGCAGAGATGTCAATCCCCAGATAGGTGGATATCTCGGTCCTCCGGGGATCCTGCCAAGTAATATTGTTTGTGCAGACAATCCTAGTCTTATTGGCATTCAAGCGATATCCCGACTTCCTACCAAACTCTTTGGCCAAAACCTCAATCCTCACCATTGCTCCCATTGGGTCAGGGGTGACGACAGCTATGTCATCAGCATAAGCTAAAACCTTTGTGTTATACCCCCTGACCACAATTGGTTTAATCATCTGATCTTGCATGATTGCCCTAATTAATGGGTCGATGTACAAAGCAAAGAGAATTGGTGAACAGGGGCATCCCTGTCTCGTCCCACGGGCTACCACAATCTTTTCAGACTTCCTGCTCATCAATTGTATTCTTGCGTATGGCTGTACATACATAGCTCCTATCGCCGATAAAATACGGGGCCAAACCCATTTGATATTAAATTTTCCCAAAGATATGCCCACTCAACCCGGTCTCTTGGGGGAAGCAAGATGGCGGCCATCTGATTCGGCCGTAGGCGGCTTCCAATGCAGTGGCAGTAAAGAAGAAATGTAAGGGCTCTTAAAAATAGATTATGACGAAGCCCCCACGGATCAGGATCACAACGGAGCCCGGACGTATCTTACCTTGGATACGACTGGTGGCTTGGCAGGCAGAGATGCTGTTCACTTGATGCAGGTGGCTGGAGAGGGAGCTTCTACCGACGGCGGGACTCCCGTTCGCAGGAGAAGCAGTGTCAGCAATGGGACCAAAAGCTGCAAGAGGGAGATGAGCAGGTCAGCACTTCGCATCTGGGACATCTCTTCAGTTAGCCCAGCAGACACCGGCAGCTGACGCTGCCTCCGGATTACCCGCAACAGGACGCTGGCAGAAAATCCGGATGGAATCCATCCAAGAGGGGAAGGGGAAGAGCGCGCAGCCACAGCAGACCAGTCCTTCTGTGATTGAGCTGCTCCGGAGTGCCGGTGATGGAGCCATGTCAGCGGGCGGTACAGGACAGGACTCTGCCCCTGTTCAGGTAGGCGGCCAGAGTGTCGTGCAGGTACTGGTCAAAACAGGAGGAAGGGACAATGATACCTCTAGGGGGGTCGAGACATTGGAGAAGCAAAAGCTAGGGTCTGGGGAGAGTGCACTGAGTACTGGAGAATTTTTGGGGGAAGCGGAAGCCATAGCTGAAGCTGCTCGGTACCCGGAGCGAGGAATTGAGTGCAATCCAGCAGTAATCCCTGAGGTAACCGGTGGGAGTGGAAGGGGCAGCGGAGGATCCTCAGGTATCATGGCTCAGCTCACCTCCCAACCACAGCTGCCGGGGCAGGGGGCCCCTTAAACTGCTCAAACTGCTCCAACTCCAGGTAAAGGCGATCCATCTCTACATGCGATCCTTGAGGCTGGGCATAAGGGTTCTATTAAAGTACACACTGGACGGACAAGTGGGCTCGCGCTAGCCCCTTTTGAGGTGGATGTTCATGCAAGCCTAAAGCAACATAGAGCGTCAAGGTCCAAAAAACCAGGGGCTTGCAGTGAACGAGAGCTGGATTCAGAGGCCAATGAACTGTTCTTCTCTCTATCAGATGCCACCTGGTCAGACGTGGGTTCGGCTTCAGGGACCAACTCAGATTCAAGCGAGTCGGAGAGTCTTCCCGGTACCAGCGGTAGGGACTCTATAGCCACTACTCGGATGGTTCATAACAAAGGGAGCAGAATGGACAACCAGAGCTACAAGGATTTGAAGTGGGACTACTCATCTGGCGACTGACTGGCGGGGGATAATAATAAGGACCCCTGTGACAGTCAACCTGTACCCCCCTACATTGGATACTATTCTGCAATGTGTGATTGCACACCGTGAGGAGACTCGCCAGGAGAGCAGGCGCTCACAAACTGCAGCTCGCAAACTACAGGGGGCAGTAAGGAAAGTTGCCAAAACATGTAATGCCATTAGTGATCGGCTGACGGACCTTGAGACCATAACAGCTGCCCTCGAGTCGGATATCGCCGGGACAAAGGGTCAAGCAGAAGCCCATGACTCGCAACTTATCGACATTCAGTGGAAACTCGAGGACAACGAAAACCGGCAAAGGCGGAACAATTTACGGTTTTTAGGAATTCCCGAAGAGAGAGAAGGATCTGATGCCCGGATGTATATGGTTCAGTTACTGCAGAAATCATTTCTAGAACTAGAAGGCTGGAACTGGCTACACGAAGTACAAAGAGCGCATCGTGTCCCATTTACTCTTCGGCAGCCTGCTAACCCTGATGCCAAACCACGCGCACTCTTGGTGTACTTTGGCAACTTTCTGTTGCGCCAAAACATTTTTGAAAAAGCCAGACCAGAGGCTCAGCGGGCCGGGGATGGATTTTCATTTTTCACAAGACCTGATTTCTGCCACGTCACCGTGGAACGCCGGTGGCGCTTGCGCCAAATGATTAGACCCTTCCAGGAGAAAGGGGCACAGGCTTTTTTATTAAACCCGGCCCGACTGAAAGTAGTTTGGGGAAACAGTACCAGAATCTTTACTTCTGAAATTAAGGCTAATGAGTACTTGTCCTCAGGTGGAAAATAATTGTCCCTTGTTTTTTTTCTTTCTCTTTTTCCTTATGCAGAAGCATCAAGGGGAAAAACAGCTAAACAAGGGGGAATGACAAAATAAGTATTGATGGGGCCATGTGGCAAATCACACAAACTGTTTTTTTTTTTTTCTGGTATTTTTTTTTCTAAGTTCGTTGATGGGGTATAGTGTCACTAGGTATGCTCTTTTATCTTTGTATGCACAATAGACCACTAGCTTGAAGAGGCACCGCCGTCCATCACTTACAGACCTGCTCAGGTCTGTTTTTCCCCTGTTCGGGGGAGCGCGGGGATGGGGTGGGGGTGGGATTGCTGGCGGTAGGGGGGGCTGAGGTGGAGGTGCTTCAGGGTGGAGGTGGGGGGGAACCATAAAAGCAGAAGGAAGCCAATTATCGCAGGAATGAGATTTGTTACACTATTTCGCTAGAAATGTATAGTAATCGATTTAGGTGTACAATTCGCTTCAATAATGGGTAAGCTAACTATATGCTCAATTAATGTTGGGGGATTAAACAATAGGGGGAAGAGGGTTAGAGTAAATGAGGTACTTAGGTCGCTAGGGGTAGATGTAATTTGCCAACAAGAAACCCACATCCCCTGGCAGCAGAGGGCTTAATTTAATCCCAGGTTATAGTCAGGTAATCTGCTCTACTCAGACTACCACTACTATAGGGGTTGCAATTCACATTTCCAATCAATTACCACCTGAAAAACGTATGCTATCAGATAAATGGGGGCGATGGGCCATTGCCTCGTTAATATCAGATGGGCCTACGGTATGCACGGTCTATGGGCCAAATCTAGATCACCCAGGGATGCTTGAGGAACTGGAGTTAGAACTAGCTGCATGGCCTTCCCCCCTTATCATGTGTGGGGATTTTAACATTCATTTGGAGGCAAGCGGTCCCTTTAACAAGGATTGCCAGGGGAGAAAGTCCCAGGTGTACAAAGCTTTAGTGGCTCTGACCACCAGCCATGGGCTGGTCGATGTCTGGGCCTCTAGGATGCCAGGGATCTAGGCTATACCTATTTGTCGTGCCCCCATAGGAAATATGTTAGGCTCGAATATTTTTTGCCCGCAACCAGCCGCCACCAGTCTGTGTCCCAGGAAGTTGGGGCACTACAGCGCCCACACAGCATCGCCGCAGGAGCCGCTCTTCCCCAGCCAATCGGAGCGCCTGGAGGTGCTTTAAATTGAAGCACGGGCTCCCGCAGTGCGAGTCCCGCAACCAGCCACCACCAGCCGCCACCAGTCTGTGTCCCAGGAAGTTGGGGCACTACAGCACCCACACAGCATCGCGGCAGGAGCCGCTCATCCCCAGCCAATCGGAGCGCCTGGAGGCGCTTTAAATTGAAGCACGGGCTCCCGCAGCGCGGGTCCCGCAACCAGCTGCCACCAGTCTGTGTCCCAGGAAGTTGGGGCACTACAGCACCGACACAGCATTGCGGCAGGAGCCGCTCATCCCCAGCCAATCGGAGCACCTGGAGGCGCTTTAAATTAAAGCGCAGGCTCCCGCAGTGCGGGTCCCGCAACCAGCGGCCACCAGTCTGTGTCCCAGGAAGTTGGGGCACTACAGCGCCCACACAGCATCGCAGCAGGAGTCTCTCATCCCCAGCCAATCGGAGCGCCTGGAGGCGCTTTAAATTGAAGCCCGGGCTCCCGCAGCACGGGACGCACGAGGGCGTGCCCGGGCAAAGCCCGGGCCAAGGGCAGGCCCATCTGCACCCGTCAGCAGCAGGAGGAGGCGGGGCGGGGCCAGGTCTCTTGGCTCTAGGCTTTGGTAATTTGTCAAACTGAAACAGTGGATGTGCAAAACAGGCGGAGAAACATAAATTATTCCTGTTCAAGTGTGTTTTACCTGCAACTATTTTTATTTTTTGTAATGGCGGGGAAGCTGAGATCCACGGGAGGGAAGGCGGCTACCCCAAAAGCTCTGTCAAACTCTACATTTGATTGTTTTCTTCTCCGGGCCACTGAGGCTATTGATAAAGAGATCCAGGTTACAAAACGTCGACTGTCGGTGGGAGGGGGACCAGTGGGTCCTTTACCTGACCGACCCGCTGTGGATGATGTACAGACTGCACAACCAAGTGACTCAGTTCAGGACAATGAAGTAGCCATCAGAAGTCCCCTTGCCTCAACTCCCGCCCAGCATTATTGTTCATCATTGTCCACCCAATGTAGCTACTCCAGTGTGTGATATCGTTATTAAAAGGAAAAGAAAGGTTAAACATTTGGAACCTCCACGTTACACAAGGACTACATCTAGGAAAAAGATCCAGGATTTAACACCTGAAGTTCACTACCCTCCACAAATGACCCTAGTATAACTTTACCTTCCCATCCAGAGGAACTATCTGCACAACTTATTGTGACACTTACATCATGTATAGAGCAAACCATTGCCAAAAACTTTTCATCTATTTTGGCTAGGCTTGATAAACTGAGGTCAAATGTGGACACAATCCACAAAATGGTTGCCGATTTATCGACAGGGCTTGGGGCAAAAATGAAATTGTTGGAGGGGGGGGGGGGCCGAGCATCCTAGGGGTATAAACTCTGGGGTGGGTACCTCTGTATCGGATGCTGATTCACTAACTTGTAATGTGTTGAGTGGTCCGGACAAGATTGCTACTAGTGCAGGGCCACAAAGGAAGCATGGGCATTTTTGCACTAGACAGCCTGGGAATGTAAGTCAGCCATTAAGTAAAACTGGGTGTAGCTCTTCTAATACAACTTATACCTGGAATATGGTAGGTGTTAATCAACAGGTACCCTGTGAAATGTTGCCTCAAAATGGTTTGACCGCGTTTGAAGATAAGTCGGTTCTCCATCTTCCTCCTGAGTGCTGCCCTTATGTGGCATTCCTTGTCAATGTTCCGTTGCTACAGGAAAAGGAGAAAGAATCACAGTAGTTGAAGAACAAAGTTTGTTATTGGTTAACACAAAATATAAATTATTCAAATTCCAAGTTCAATGACATTCTTTTTTTGAGGCGGGTAAGCTGGGTTGGCCCGCTACGTAAGTCTTATGTTGGAGACTGTATTATTATAAATTGCAAGTCTCCCATGTTAGCGAGCCAATTGCTTAGGTGGGGGTCAACTACAACAAGTCAGTGGTCCGGCCCAGGGGTTGACATTGTACCGCTTGGGTTCTTTTATAGGCATCTTGAACCTGGAGGTCGGAATGATCTGTTCCCCAAGCCACTTACCAAGAAGCCCCTCTTGAGACAGGAGTATCCCTTCCTGGAATTGAGAAATAGATTCCAACCACTGACTGACCTAGATTCACCAGACTGACTATTTAATGTAACTACCACCTCGCAAATGACATCTGGGGAGTCACTGGATATTCAGTTGGAAGAACCCTCTGAGATTTATATTAACAGGGATATTGCCCACTGTAGCTCAACATTTAAGAACTGCCACCACTTTCAACATTTAGACTCCGAGGGAGTTAGGAACACCCCAGGACGCATGCAGAAACCCTTGCTAGAATCCCATGACCTGAAACTCTTATCCTGGAACATTGCAGGTATAAGGCCCAAACTAATTGATCCTGATTGGTGTAAGTTTGTGGATGACTTTCATGTATGCTTATTACAGGAAACTTGGGCGGTAGAGCAGGTTCATAGGGTGGGGTTCACCACCTACAGCATTGAAGCCAGACAATGTACAGCTGGCCGCCCGTCTGGTGGTCTTGTAATTTGGGTTAAAAACACGCTATCATGCAGAATTAAGGTGCTAGAGCTTGGTTCAGAGGAAATTCTTGGGTTGGAATTGGTCTCATTGGAAGGGAATGCTCAAGTCAGGTTATTTAACATCTATAACCGCTTTAGTAGTCCCCATAAGCCATCTGATACGATTACTACACTCACTAATTATCTTGATGTAGTTAAGGGGAACCATAAACTTATAGTTGCAGGTGATTTTAATATAAATTTTGAACCTGTAGATTATATACAGGAGCTTATAGCAGATGGAGATGAGGCCTTAGGAATTGAGAAGCTTCAGCTTCCCCCCATTAAGAAATGTACAAGGGTGGGCCAACAGGTTTTATCATTCACCATTTCTTATGGGGTTCGAGCTTGTAATGGTCGGACTCGCTCGGATTTAGAAGCATGCCACACATTTAAGAGGGGAGGAGCTAAGACCAGGATTGATTATATCATGGTCGACCTCGAACTTTTTGCAAATGTCAAAGATATGGTTGTACTAACTCTGGAAGATAGCGACCATAATGCCGTGGCCCAAAAATGTTTTATGGCTCATCGCGGCTTAAGAGTGCCCCCGTAATCACCACAAATAATAATAAAAGAGTTAAATGGCCATTAATTCTGGCTGATCCAAGTGTCCTCCCTAAAATCTACTCTGAGGTAGAGCATATTCTCCTGGACATGAGTAATACTGCTACCAGTATAGATAACACTATGGTCATATTTCAGCAATTAAACATTACAATAAGACCATTTTTTTATAAACAGTGTAATAAAGATTTATTTACGCGCAAAACCGCCCCGTGGTTCAATAAGGCCTGTAAGAAAGCTAAAGATTACCTAATTGTGGCAGTTAAAGCTAAATCTCCTCTAGATATTACAATTAGTAAGAAGCAATACAAACAAGAACAAGAGAAGGCAAAAAGAGATTGGGAGGCAGGAAAATGGTGTTCACTCGTAGAGGCCTCAAAGCAAAAGAGTAGCCAATTGTTTTGGCACCTTATATCAAAGGGGTCACCTACAATAAAAACAGAAACAGATTTTTACCTTCAGCCCCATGTATGGGAGGAGTATTTTAGGCAACTATATGTAGGTAAATGGGTTGATTTTGAATTAGGTCCACAAGTGAGATCCCCAGACCTTGTATTAACTGAGGATATTCTTATCTCATTAGATGAAACTATTACAGCCATAAATTCATTACAGAATGGGAAAGCCCCGGGCCTAGACAAGCTTCCGGTAGACATGTATAAGGCTGAGCCTGCTATATGGGGACCCTTGCTTCAAGTGGTTTTTAACGCTATTATGTGTGGTGGTGAAATTCCGGCAACCTGGAGGGGCGCTGAAATTATTCCTATTTTTAAAAAGGGGGACAAAGGGTCTCCTGCGAAATACAGGCCTATTAGCCTTATAGATGTTTCCCAAAAGATTTTTTGAAAAATTATTTTAACCAGGATACAAATCTGGATCGAGGAAAATAATGTTTTATCAAATCTGCAGGCAGGACTTAGGGCCTCCACAAGCACCATAGACCAAGTTTTTAGATTCCTTTTGTTAATTTGGAAGGAAGTGACCATCAGAGGAGGTCACTTGTATGTTGTGTTTGTGGATTTAAAAACGGCCTTTGATTCTATAGAACGCACCAAACTATGGCTTGCACTAAGAGATCTAGGACTCCCACCTTATTTATTAAATATTTTGATCCGCCTGCATTATGACACCTATGGAAAGGTTAGGTGGAACTCTGATGGGAGTCTCACAAACGATATTCCTGTGTACAAAGGTGTACGCCAAGGTTGTGTACCTGCCCCAACATTATTCACTTTATATATAAATGGGCTAATAGGAGAGCTGTACGACTGTGGTGGTGACCCTCCAAAATTAGCAGGCAGCTCTGTGCCTTGTCTGCTTTTTGCAGACGATACGCTTCTCCTAGCTAGGACTCCCAAGGGGATCCAGAACATTCTAAATAAATTTGACAAAGCTTGCAAGGACAGGGGATTGGAAATAAATTGCACAAAGACCAAATACATGATATTTAACCCCTATAAATCCCATAAGGGTAGATTAACGCTGGGCATGCAAACATTGGAGAAGGTCAAGGCTTATGACTACCTGGGAGTGCGAATTAGCGATAGGCTGGCTTGGTCACCACAAATAGAAAAGAGTGTGGGAGAACCTGGGGTCTATAACAAAAATGATGGTTCCTCTTTTTAAAAAAAGGTTTTGGGAATATATGGACACACAAACCATCGAAGGTTATGCACATGGCACTCTAACCTTTAGTTTTATAAACATAAAAGGATGGTTTGGATTCGAAATATTTATGGACGATATTGAACCCTCCCAGGCAAGAGCTCTGTATATCCAATTCAGATACTGGGCTCTACCATTAAACTCTAGAAGAAGCACCTGGGAAAATGTATCGGTATCATCCGTGTGCCCCTCCTGTCATTCTTCTCCCGAGACCCTTAATCACTTTTTTTCTTTTGTCCCTCTTATATTGACTCTCGGAAAACCTGGATAATTCCAGCTTGTCGTTTATTATCTTTTACACGCCCCAGTGAAGCTTTACGTATTTTTAAGTCAGACACGACAAGGTGGCTAGTGTTTGCAATTTCGAGATTTATCCTTTTTGCTTGGTGGAAGAGATCAAAAATGTTGAAAAATGTCTCTGAGAAGTTGACATAAAATTGTATATTATATGGCTGCGGGCCCACCATTTTGTTTTTAGAGTCTAGAATCATGTATTGTCACTACTATGTACTTGCTCATGATCATGTAAATATGTCCTCTTTTAAAATTTACAATGTAGGATGTAGATTTAAGGTAATATTTTTTTTTTTTAAATGTGAGATGCTGTGATAGTTGTTTTTAAATATACATTTTTTATGCTGGATTGTAATGTACATTTTAAAATGTTTATGTCTCAAGTTTATGAAATGTTTTATGCTGTTAATGATCATATTATTGGTTGAATAATATATATATATATATATATATATATATATTATTTTTTGCATCCTCTGCCCTTATGGATGGTGCGAATATAAGGAAGATGCCGAAGGTACTGTCGGATCAAAACCCTTTGATTTTGGATATTATGGTGTAGGGGCATCAACGTAGCGTAACAAAGTGGACCTTCGACAGGAAACTTTTGGTTACAGAGGGGTTTGTGGAACATATTAGGAGGTGGACATGACAGTATTTTGACATCAATAGGTTTAGCGCCTCTCGGGAAATAGTATGGGATGCGTTCAAGGCCGGCTTAAGGGGGGAGATTGCCAGCTTTTTAGGCCAGCGTAGGAAAAGTCAACGGGAGGAAGTATGTCGATTAACAGATCAGTTGACGAAATGTGAGGAGAAGCATACTGCCGCCATCGCCCAAAAACAATTGGACTTACGAGGTCAACTACAATTAGCGGTCATAAAGATAAAGTCTGAGATAAATGGATTCTACAATAAATCATTGGCAGAAGCCTTCCAAATTCATGCTAGAGACACCTACGAGTATGGGGAAAATACAGGCAAACACTTAGCACTTCGTCTTAGACAAAAGGCAGCTATAAATAACATTACAAGGGTAAAAAGGAAGGACGGGACTCTGGCATCAGATACGCAAGAAATTCTAAGTGTATTCGCGGATTTCTATAGGGACCTTTATCAGTCTGAGGATGAATCAATAGAGACTACCACGTTGTAGGTGATAGCAACCCCCCTATTCTGGCTGATTTGGAGGTAGATATTACGATCAGTGAGGTTATCGATGCTTTCCAAGCCATGGCAGCAGGTAAAGCAGCAGGTCCTGACAGAAATCCAATGGAATTGCATAAAGTACTACAATCAGAGTTATCCCCCCTGCTCCTACATTTGTTCCAAACTGTACAGCAGAAGGGGCTCCCACCGCAATCCTGGCAAGGCACAGATATAGTCGTGTTTTTGAAGAAAGGTAAACCTGCTGAGGATCCAGCCTCGTACCACCCCATCTCCATGATCAATGCTGACGAGAAGCTATATTCGAAGATTCTTGCACTCCGATTAGGCAAAGTCATCACCTCATTGGTGAGTCCTTGGCAACATGGTTTTATTCCAGGGAGAGATACCAAGGATCATGTGCACCGGGTAATCTCCCTGTTTGACTTAGTGGTTCTCTCAGAAGAACAGATGGCTTTGATTCTTTTAGACGCCCAAAAAGCCTTTGACCGGGTTGAGTGGGCCTACTGGATTTTCAACGTAAGTCCTGTCAACACAATAATTAAGACATCTATTATGTTGTGTAGGACCTAAAGAGGAGTGAGAGGACAGAGATGGTCTGCATTACTGTCATCTCACATAAAATTCGGTGACCGAGAAAATGTATTTATAAGCTTTAGACCGCCCAGTATTAAAGCTTGTGAGGGAAGAGAGTGGGACCAGCATGGGTGTACTATACCAAGATCATTCAAGGTGACAGTGATTACTGTACAGATCTCTTCTGCACGTGGTGCATGTCCTCATTTGTACTCATCAGTGTTGTAGGTAGGTTGGTGGAGGCTGCCTCCTATGTGTTTTTGATTTCAGGCTGCCTAAGATATAAGCTTAAGAGCGACCAGTGTCAAAGCTGGTGAGGGTAGAGAGTGGGACCAGCAGGTATGTACTATACCAGGGTCATCCAAGGTGGTGGGTACTGGACAAATCTCTTTATGCATTTGATGTATGTTAGAAATTAGGGTTTCTAATTGGCAGAGGTATGCACCTTTGTCCAAGTAGGGACCCTTGTTTCTAGTAAGAGTAAGGGAGTTACACATTTTATATAACTCCTGCTCACCCCCTTAACAGATTCTCCCATTTCTCCATGGAAGCTTGTTCTACGGCCGGTTTACAATGTGGTTACATTGTAATGGCGGTGTCAGGACCGCCGACCGGAGGTCGTTCGGTCCCGAGACCACATCGATCCGCCTGACATCGTAATAAGGCTCAAAGTGTTCTACCTCACAGAGTCCAGATGATCAGTGGCAGTCACTTAAAGTTCTCTGCTGATACACTCCAATGAGTGCAATTTGAGGCTGCTGGAAAAGTTACTGCTGGTCTTTCCTTTAACGCTCATGTATTCTGGATAGGTTCAATTCTCTCCAGTCAGGCAGGGCTCTCTCGGCATACATTGTAGTCCTCACCTGCTGTAGGCAGATATGAATGTCTGGGGGACCCATCTTATTAAAAAGTTTCTGGCACTTGGGTCTCCTTTTCTTTGGATATCTTCATGTGAAAAGGAAGGCTGTTGTTTTCATCCTTTGTGGTGCCATCTGTTGCTATCCACCCCAGTAATCAATTCCGGATAGGTGGTTAGGGTTTGCACTACAACATTAATCCTGCCTTCAGAAGTTGGTGTATTGTTTCTTGGCAGAGCAATGCTACTTGCCTACCGGGGAAACAAAAGGTCAGTTAGTCAAAAACTTTATTTGATTATTTAAATAAATTATAAAAGAGCATATAAAACACATTAAACTTCCAGATATTCGTACAATATCCCAATTGATCAGTCAATCCACCAATACATGCAAACGTTCATGTTAAAAATATAAAACAAACACATTAGAACATTATTGATTTTTGGAAGCGAATAGCTATTGTTAAGGAAAGAAATCTGACAGCAAACAACATATGTTCGGAGTGTCTGGAGGAAAATTAAAGCAGGCGTACATCTTCCAAAGTACATCTCCCTTAAAATTGGTTTAATAAAACCCTTTCTAGGCCCTTAATAATAAATACAAAAAACCATAAAATTTAACAAAGTTTGCTGTGACGAATCATTGCAAGGACAGGGGACCAATGAGACTGAATCAAATTGGTGCATGGGTAAACTTAATTGCCAACAGATGGTGCCTGTTCTGAACCTTGTTAAAATAGAGCACTCCAACGAGTTACTGACCAAAGTTAGATATGGCTCCATTCCAGGCGTTGTTACAATTCCCGCATAATCCCCGTCTGCCAATTTTTGAGATAACAATATACACTGTCCTACACCCTTTCCCCTGGAATTTGTCTTTTACTCACAATTTATCCGTACTCATAATCTCTGCTGGTCTGCAAAATGGTCGCCCCTTCCAAGAGACTCAAGACTGGACTTAAAATAGGAAAGCCAGGAAATCTTTAACCCATAGTCACAGATCAAACAGTCCTGAATAATATCGCGGTTGAATGCCACGAACTGGTTACACCATATGGAGCACCACATTAAAAGGGGCACTGTCTTGATATAATGTTCTATATAGCCCGCACCTGGCTCTTCATGAATGATGGTCTTACAGGTATTGGGGGCATGGTGGGTACCCCCAACAACTGCTGAAAAAAGTTTGTGTTTCTTCTATTATTCCTATATTTGTAAACAACTAATGTCGATGTAACCCCAAATGCAACAACCACAGGACATCACATGGATGCATTTCCAATAAAAAAAATCCGCCATCGATTTACCCCTGATGTTAGATGCCAAATTTACCTGAACTCCGACAGTCTGCAAAAAGCAAAATTTTCTGATATGCATGCAGGGTTCTTAAGCCCCAAATTTGTCAAAAGTCCCTAGAACTTGATTTTTTACAGCCACAATTCATATAAAAACATTTACTATGATTGGTTTCTAGGTCAACACTATGCATGAAGTCCACAAAGGCGTCAATTAATATTTTCAAGCCATTAGGGGTGTTGACAATTAAGTGCCGAGCACTGGAAACCAAATTAAGCACTGGTCTATTCTTATCTATGAACATGTCCATCACCCTTTCAGTAAGCTGTTTATTCAAATCATTTACATATAAAGGAAACAGGATAGAGTTCAAGATACATCCCTGACGAACTCCCCTAGATAATGTGATTGGGCTGGTGCACTCTCCATTCTCTCTGAACATCACCGCAGCAGACACATCTGTATGTGATGCTCTCAGGAATTCCCCAAATCCTTATCTAATCCCTTAGCCAAGAGAAAAGTTACCAGCCTTGATCTGTTTATGCTGTCAAAGTCAGATGACAAATCCATAAATGATAAGTATATAGGGAGGAATTTTGCATAGGCATATTTAGTGATTACCAACTAAAGAGTCAGGCATTGTTCTAAAGTACCAACGCCTTCCCTGAACCCATACTGAACCTCAGTCCGGATGTTTCGATTCCACGGTCCAGGCCATTATTCAATCCATAGCAACACACCCTATTACTTTAATCCAAAAATGAAAAAGGGTGATAGCACAGTGGGTCATCCTTGTTGCCCTTTTTAAAAAAATAAGGTCTAATGTGGCTGTTTTGCAGGGGGCCATAGATTTTGCAAAATGCTCTACTCATGCATCAGGGGAAATGCTTGCTGTCAGCCTCAGGATGTGTTGCCTAAAGTTATAATTGAGCTATGCATTTTGCAGAAGTCACTTACATCACTATACTGACACAAAACAACCAAGACTTCCCAGTACTCCATCTGCAACTCTTACTTCCTTTTTTACGTGCTTTCTATAGTCAGTTCTACATTGGGCTATTAGAAGTCTATCTTTGGGTTCTCTTTTTAAGGCTTTATGGAGTCGCGTCTTTGCAGCTCTACTTGTCTTAGCAAACCACACCATAAGCCACACCATAGGCACCTGGTTAGATGTTTTATTAGTTCTCATAAGGAGGTCCTGAATTGCCCCACCCAGCCTACTGGCATCCGCTGGAGTTATTTCTAATGACAGCTAAGCAAAAGGTCCACATTTTCCCCAATAAGCTATTGGAGTAACTGAGCAACATCTGCCCCCTTATATTAGAAGTCTGCCATTATCTTTAGTTTTCATCTTGACCCGATCATCTATTCTGACAAAGGTTCTTTCTTTTAGGGTAATCAGGGTCACAGTCAGGGGGTTATGGTCACAATAGATATTAGAAATGACAGATGGTCTTAAAATACAGTGACTAAGTGATATTGAAACAAAAACATAATCTATGGTTTAGGCTCCCCTATGTCCCACAAACATAGGGAGCATGGGATCCCCAATGTTGCAAGATTCAAAGCATTATATAAATCATACTATGCTAAATAATTAATCAAACCAGGAAATTGTACATTTGCTGAGATGAATTGTCTTTCCTAATACTTTTATACTGTTTTTAATGGGTTTTTTAACTCTCACCTTTGGCTTTTTTATTGCATATACTTATGATGTATTTCTGAACTTTTATGATTAACTCAAATTAATCGAATAAAGTAAATTGACTTGAAATTGACTTGACTTAATTAATGATATCCCACTAGTGTCCTAATTAGTAGGGCAAACGATTTCATCAAAACAAATAAAGGTATTAACAAAGGAGCACAGGGTTCAATTGCCCAACTTGGCATTAAAATCACCCCCCCACAAAGAGCTGATATCTTTCCCTTTGATCAATATTTAAATTATGCAGATCCCCAATAAAGAGACTAGGATACGAAAATTCAAATTATCAATACCAGAGAAATCATTACTATAAGCATTTATTAAAACCACATTCAATTTATCTGGCCATTTAAAAAAAAAAAAACAGGCTTGCATCAACAAACTATTAACTGGGAATTCCATTATAGTGCAAGATAATGTAGTTTTAAATCAGCAGGCTAGTCCTTCTTTAGCTCTGCCAGAAGATGACACAATAGCAGCTGGGGTAAAAATGCATGGCCATCCCTAAATATATCCTCAATAGTCCATGTCTCTTGTAAAAAGATAATGTAAAAAACTCTGGAAAAGTCTAGCCAGTTGTATCTCCTTTAGTTTGGTTAGATGCCCTACCACAGTCCAGCTGACTATTTTAATGTTAGCGAATTGGGTAAGCCCTTCAGGTTCTGACACAGATGACAATGGCTCAACAGGCTCCATAATAAAGGTCTCTATAAGCTCTGAATTGCATTCATCATCCCCTAAATCTGCTGGAGCCTACAATCTAATTAGGGTGTAATTTCTACACAAATAGGTGGTTTAGCAATAGGTGAATGAATTGTGCTAGGCTTGAAAATCAAATTAGATGGATACATTTTAGGTCTCAGGTGTCTATAAAGCCTGACAGCATGACTTTAATCTGGCAAGTGGAATATTCAGAGGTTTTCGAGATCCCCCAGCCAAGAAGGGATATCTAAAATTAACCACCACACAATCTCCTTCAAATGACTTTGCCATGGGACTTATACAGGCTACCCTATGTACCATAAGGATATCACAATAGTTATTAAAATCAAATCTTTAATTTTTATGTAACCAGTCTGCGACCTTATTTATAATTTGTGCCCCTGATTCCATCAGGGTTGGTCTTATGTTGGGGACTTTAACCAGGACAACCACTAAAAGACAGGCAGCTGGTGGTGGGAGATGGGAGCTGTGGTGATGAGAGATGGAAGATGTGGTGCAACCAGCCTGTCCTGTGGTAACCCACACGGTGGTCTTTGAGCTTCATTGGTCCTGAATAGGGCTTCTTGCTAATTAAGGGCCAACTTGTCCATACTAACTGCACTATTTGTCCTACCCACTACTGAACTCCCTCTTGCTGCTGGTGATGTGACAGGGTGTAGAATCAACAATGCCTACAATAGGCACAACAAAGACCTTTATGCACAGTAGATCTAACAAAGTTTCGGAGTCCTTAACAGGCACAATATCATGTGCAGTTTCCCCGCCATTGGTTTCCTCATCATCTGACTTCTGGGTGGGTTCGGCCCCTTTGACAGATCTTTTCTTGTGCATAAGGGTTGAACCCTGGTCCTTTGGAGAGGGAAGTGAAGAACCCCCTAAATCAATACAAGCAGAGGTTGGTGTGAAGGACCGGGTGCAGCGCAGATGGGATCCTCGTCTAAGGCAGCTGGGGTTCTCTCATGCCATGCAGGTCATTGTTAAAGGATAGACGCCTTTCAGCAAGAGCAATATTTTTTTAGATAACACCCACAGCACTAGCAAGAAAACCATCTATGGTTGTATTTTTTGGCTCTTAGTCACATGTTCCAGCTGCTTTCTGCTTGTCCATATTCCCCACAGACACTTGAAAAAGGGGTGGCCAAGACCAGTCTCTTTTGGTATCTGATGGGCTCAGATGGGCCCATCTGGGCCCTGTCTCCCCCGGGGCACATCAAACAATCAATCACGGTTTTGTAGAGCGCACAACTCACCTGTTAGGATCCCAAGGCGGTGAGGGTGGGTGTGGGCAGCTCCATTGGGGTCATTCGAAGAGCCAGGTCTTGAGGTCCTTCCTGAATTGGTGCAGTGTGGGTCTTCGCCGGAGGTGAAGGGGGAGGTCATTCCAGGTCTTGGCTGCGAGGTAGGAGAAGGACCTTCCACCTGCTCTGGTCCGGCTCGCTTTAACATCACCACTATTGGCTTTGCCACTGGCAGAAGTTTCTAAAATGTGCCAGCATTGGCAAATCCAGTAGTGGTGACTGCCCGTGATGCGGAGACGGACTCAGGGCGGCCATCGGTGGTTGCGTGGTGTGGCGGCCTGCGTGATTGGAGCTCGGGAGTGCCCGATGTGTATTAAAGAAGGTGTGGGCCCAGGGTTCAGGCACGCCAGTGGAAGGGGAGCCCCGGGCCTCACAACAAAGTTGGGACGCGTCGGACTTGGAGTGGGTCCACGTCTCAGACGGTGAGTGGCAGGGGCGCTACCTTTGAATATAGGAACGGACCCAGGGATGCTGGTGGTGATCGTGCGGCAATACGCTCTACGCGCCCTGTAGCTGGGAGCACCTGGGTGCGCTGAGGAAGGAGGGGGTCTAAGGCCCAGGCGAGACGTTGGACGGGGGGCCCCAGGCCTACAAGCAAAGTTGGGCAGCTGTGACGGGGAGGGGTCCCCACCCTGAGATACCCCCGAAAGTTTGCCAGAAAGAGGCCTAATCACCCGTTGAGGTGCTGGGAGGGGAGTGGGGAATTGCCCTATGGGCCCCCTTTCACCCCGTCAATAACAAAACGCAGGGGACAATACCGCTTGCATGGATGGAAGCACTGCTGCTACCCACACACAATTGAGTAAAGGAGATTGTGGGACCAAGGGGGAGACTTTCCAATACTTTAACCACGTATCCCCGGCCTGAGAGCAAACTCCACGGAATGTCCAACAACTGGATCAGAGCACGGTGAGACGCGAAGTGCAGTCGCGGCGCTTAACAGAGGTGGACCCTGCCATGACGAAACCAAAGGGCGCCCCACCCTCAGTGCATATCAATAAGCTAGATAAGTACGCTGTCCCGCGACAATTGGCATCAGAAGACTGAATGACCAGCGACAAGGAGGTGACAGCTGAACCCTCCCTTTGAGCAATTATGACGGCCATCCAAGTTCTGGGTACCACACTAGAGGCGAAAATAGATAAGGTCACAATTGAGTTTAATCTAATGCGAGCAGATATGCATAAGACCTCGCAGCGAGTTACCATTGCTGAAACGAATATTGTGGAGTTACAATCTACAACACGGAAATTGGAAGAACGAGTACAACAATTGACACACCAACACAAACAAATGGCCCTGCAGCTGAAGGACCAGGAAGGGAGGGCCCGCCGCAACAATATCAGAGTGGTGGGGGTCCCGGAGGGGTTAGAAGGCCCAAGTATGGATCTCTTTTTAGAGGACATTATATTGAACCATCTTAAGCCGAAAAGACTCAACCTTTTTTATGGTAAAAAGAGCACACAGGGCCCCGGTTCCTCCGCCGGGGGCCCCCCCTTGAACAATTATAGCCAGAATCCTAAATTACAGGGACCGAGATGCCATTCTACAGGCGGCTAGGGTGCATGGAGATCTTCCCTACGAGAACTCGGTCATACGATTCTTTCCAGACTTTACCCTGAGGGTGCAGCAGGAGTGGTGCACATTTGATGGGGTGAAGCGCGCCCTGAGAGAGAAAGGAATAAAATACATGATTCTTTTTCCAGCAAAACTCAGAGTAATTGACAATGATAAATCCGGCTACTTTACTGCGCCATCGGAGGTTCAGCAATGGTTGGAGGAGGGGTGCCCCTAGAAACGCAGCCGACGTCGAGAGGAGGAATGGCGGGGAAGCCGGAATGGTAACCTGGAGTCTCCGACCCGACAAGCAGAGGATGAGAGTTCGGAGACACGGTACAGGGCCTCGCATTCAAGGAGCCCTACAGCCGGAGCGGCGAAACCCGGAAAGTAATAGACACTGGCTGATTCCAAGGGACTGAGCATAAGGCCGACGAAGTGTTACAGGTACAGATCGGGACTTGCTGGGTGGGAGACAAGGCTTGATGCCACGGACAAACAAATAAGTTACACTGCCATGATTGGGCATTGGTCCGATCAATACAGCGACACTTAATGCTTTGGGGCTAGAATAGGGCCCAGGGTGGGTTCTGAGTGGTGGTGCCGGCAGCCCTATGCCAGCTGACCATTCTTTTGGGCGGCAGGTGCTCTGCTAGTTGGGATGTGGGTAGTTTTAGACCTACAAGGCAGGGTAGCATGGAGGGGGGAGTTATTCTGGGGATTTTCACTTATTTTTTCTTCAGTTGGGTTACAAATGCTTCAGAAACAACGTCCCGACAAATGAGGGCTGAGGCCCGAGACTCTATGCTGTACACTGATGCTCAGGGGGGGCAGGGACTAACTGGTGGGGGGGAGGGCTACATAAGTTTCCCAGATGGCTGCGCGACAAACTAGAAAGTTGAAAATACTCTCTTGGAATGTGAACGGTCTGGGAGATAAGATAAAACGTACTATGGTGTTACAATATTTGCATAGACACTCACCAGACATAGTGCTCCTGCAAGAGACGCACCTCAAAGGCAATAATTATTTAGCACTGAATCGATTTGGCTATACACTCCTGATACACGCCGGATTTACAACGGGCTCTAGGGGTACTGCTATACTCCTTAAAAATTCTGTTCCGAGGGGCGTGACCTAGCGAGCGAAGATGGTGGTCGCACCTTGAGTGTGCTCCCAGACCCCTCCGCTATCCGCTCACAATCCACCCGTTACAGCAGCCATCCAGCATGGCAACCCAGTGCCACTCACTCCTGCCATCTACCTGCCGGCGGCCCTGGCTGTGGGGACCCTGAATATCAGCGCCTCGTCGCGTTTACCTGGGTGCCGGGTCGGCGATCGCTTCCGCGATGGCAGCCTCCTCCTGATGGCATCAGCTTCTTGCAACCGGCTTCTGGGCTGCCTGGGCTCCTGCTGTGTGGTTGGCGCCGGCCTGAGAGACCCTAGGAGGCGCGCGGCCCCGTGAGTACCTGGCTGCTCTGGCCGCCGCTTGCCACCTCCTCCTCTGTGCTGGACTGGGCTCCCGCGCGGACTTTGGCTGATCCCGGCCCGCTGCTGCAGCGGTTGGCGCCATTAGCGGGGCATTCACCCAGATCCCCGCCCTCGGCAGCGACATCCACGGCGGCGCCTGACTCCTCCTGCGGCGCGGCCGCTGTATTGGCCGTCTCGCCGGGCGGCACAGACTTGGAGGCGGGGGTTAGGGATCGGCTGGGGCCTGGCCGTGGAGCGGTGGCCCGAGGGGAGGCGCGAGGCGGTTTGCTCCCCCCTCCTCCCTGACCTGGAAGATCGGCTCCCTGCCGCCGAGTCGACGCGCCGAGGCGAGGCGGTGTCCCTGCATCGCCCAGCGCAGGGGATCCTGCAGCTACACCCCGGCTCCCACACGGCGCTGCCGTGATACCGGCCGCCATATCGGGTGGCGGGGGGGCT
Source organism: Calotriton arnoldi (assembly GCA_963921515.1). Classification (NCBI taxonomy): domain Eukaryota; kingdom Metazoa; phylum Chordata; class Amphibia; order Caudata; family Salamandridae; genus Calotriton; species Calotriton arnoldi. The sequence goes on from CAWUFW010006490.1 coordinate 963,649, forward strand.
AGGGACCGGACCCTGGACACTGCTTGGTGGCCCACGAGGGTGAGAGTCAGTCCCCCTGGGCCATACTCCCTGCAACTGAACCTGGGGCTGCAGCCCTGAGTGGCACCTGGGACCCGGGCTCACATCATCTGGGCTGCGAGTTGCTGCCCGCTGGGCAGCCTGCCGGTGGTGGTGTCCCCGGTCACCCCCTGGGCCCCGCCGGCCACTACTGACCTTGTGGGCCGTCGTCGACCTGGAGGCTCTCCGATAGTGCACGCGACCTGAACGCCCCTGGGGACCCGAGGCCCGGCTGGTTGCCGGTGGAGGGAGTGCTACCACGATCTGGCCTGGAGGTGAGGAGTGGGGGGGCTGGGGCACCTGGATTGGGGTGAGGAATCGGCCGTCGGTCTGGCGGCGGGTGGGGTGCGGGGGGCCTGGGATTAGCACGGCTCCTCCCCCTCCTCCTTTCCCCCCCGCTCCAGACATCCCTCCTGGGCCTGGGGCGGAGAGGTAGTCGTCCTGAGCAGTGGTGGTGGCGGAGCAGCCCACTGGGCCCCCTCGTTGGACCCTGGGTGCGACCGGAGCTGCTCGGCTGCCACTTCGGGCAGCAGTGACCCCCTTGGAGGCGTCCTCGAAGCCGGGCATGTGGGTTTGATGGCTCCCCGGGGACCCCGAACATAATCCCATGTGGTGGTGCTTGTGCGGTCGCCTACTCCTTTCCTTGGGCCTGTCACTGGTCACCGCTGCATTTTAAGGGACCTTCTGCCTACACTGGTTCCTTGGCCCTGGACCTGTTGTGGCCTTGGACCGCTCCGTGTCTCCTTTCTTCGGCCACACCCTCCGGGCGGTGGCAGTCTGATCAGTGCCGAGCCTTGACGTCTGTTGTCTGTCTCTGTTGTCCTCCGGCCCACCTGTGCTGACAATCGGCCTGCCTGGTGCCGTTCCCCGGCCGGTGGGGTACCCCGTGGGCCGGGTCCCCCTTCTTCTCCCCTTCCGCTGATTGAGGACTTCCGACTGCTACGAGCTCGTCTCCGGCCCTCCGCTGCTGCTGCCTGTTCACACCAGCCGGACCACTCCCGGGTGAGGTCTCCTGATCCTTACGGGCGCTGCCAACGGCCATGGGGCATTGGGCCTATCCAGGACCATCCCGGAAGCTTACCGGGCCCCCAAGGGGCGGACCTGAGCGCCTGGGCCCGAGTATCGACGGTCTGGGCATCGGGGACTACACCCTTGGTGCGATGGGCAGGACCCGCACCCTGCAGACCCCAACCCTCACACCCAAACCAGGATGGACCAGTACACCTCGAACGACCGGGACCCTGGAGGAGGGGTGTCCAACACTCCCGCCCCCGCCGGAGGTGATCTCTCCACTATCCTTCAGGCAATAGGCACTTCGCAGGCCTCAGTTGAAAACAAGATCGGCGAGCTGAGGGTCGATATGGCCCTTATCCGCCATGATCTGCGCAACGCCACGGCTCGGATTACGGAGGCGGAATCGCGCATCTCCACAGCCGAAGACGACATAGGCCAACTCAAGACCCAGGTGGCTCGTCTCCAGGCCCAGGCCTCGGAGCTCCACAGGCGGGCTGAAGACGCCGAAAACAAGTCGAGGAGAAATAACCTACGCCTCATAGGATTTCCCGAGGGGGCTGAACAAGGACATGCAGACACGTTCGTGGAGACCTGGGTTCGATCATGGATGGCCAAAGAGTCCCTCTCTCCATGGTTCGCGGTTGAACGGGCCCACCGCTCCCTGGCTCCCCGCCCTCCACCCGGGGCTCCTGCCCGGCCCATTATCCTTAGGGTCTTCAACTTCCGAGACAGGGATGCCATCCTTACGGCGGCCAGAGCGAAGGGTCCACTGTCATTCCAAAATAACAAGATCATGGTCTTCCCAGACTATACCAAGGAGGTGCAGGCCCAGCGTCGAACTTATGATGAAGTTAAGCAGAAGCTCCGTGACTTGGGTCTCCGCTATGGGCTCCTCTTCCCGGCCCGGCTCCGAGTTGTTTTTCAGGACAAGGCAATATTCTTTGATAGTCCCCAGGCGGCCTGGACCTGGCTCACGGAGGAACGGCCCCTCTTGGGCCAGCTGGTCTCCTCCCCTGCTCGGCGAGACCCTGCGCAGCCTCATCCGACCCTGCCTCGACCCCAGAGACGCCGAACTCGGTCCCGCAGGAAGGGTGACCGACGTGGTGGAGCCTCCCGATCATCGGGCGCAGTGTCCCATCGGCCCCCTCCTCACGCTCCATCCCAGGGATCTGCATCTCCCACCTTGACCGGCTCCCTGACCAACTTGGACCGTATCCCAGACCACTCCGAGGCACTGCGCCCCGCCGTGTCTGACTCGGACCTGTCACAAAGCCCTGCGCTCCATGGAACTGGCGACGACGAGGGGGTCTGAATCAAGCCCGATGCTGGGGGCCTGTACTATGGCTCCCAAACTGCCCTAGCAACTGAGGTCACTACCATAGCCGCATGCCAGGAGCGGTCAATCTCCACCGCGACCATGCTCCGCTAACTGGTTATCGTATTAGCTACCGGACCTATTTGTCTTCATCTGTTGCTTAAATTGTCCTAAATGTACTTGCTGCAGTTAACGAATCTCTGATCCGAATACATGGAGGGGTCCATCTTCGCCACGTTCAGGTTCTGCTAATCGTTTTAGCTTAGCATCCAGACTCACTAGTGTGTTGTTGTTTTAAGGGGTTCCTCTTCAGGGCGACAGATGCTTCATGTTCAGAAGTGTAGTGTGGGGGGTGTTGGGGGGTGTGGGGGGGTGGGCAGACCGTTGTCTCCCAATTGTTTATTGTTTTTAGCCGCCTACGGGCCGCTGTTTTTTTGTTTTTCTTGGTAGCCTTCAACGCACACATGCCACCGATGACGATACGAGACTCAAGAGATCACACGAATTCCACCCTGAGACCTTGCTGTGGGCTATTGTCATTCCTGGGAACCGGGTCCACTAACACATGCGCTGCTCCCTCCACACTCTACCCACCCAGATGGCATCCACCTTAGCTAGGCCCCTCCACATATTGTCGTGGAATGTCAATGGCCTGCTAGACCGCATAAAACGAACTGCTGTCCTACGTAGCGCCCAGCGTCATGCGCCTGATATCCTTTTTCTACAAGAAACACACCTCATGGGCACGCACTGCACCTTCATCGCCCGCTATGGGTTCTGGCACTCTGGTTTTACACGGGGTTCCCGGGGGGTGGCCATACTGCTTCGGAAGGGGCTTCCCTTCACTCTGACACAGGCGAAAACGGACACACAAGGCCGTTATGTGGCCTTGACTGGCAAGATCGAAGGGCATCCTTTCAATCTCTTGTGCGCTTATATCCCCCCCGCCACTACGCCCTCTGCCCTTCGACGGCTTACGCTCGTCATTTCCACCTTTTCTCTGGGCCTGACGGTCATAGGAGGCGACTTCAATGCCGTCATGCAACTGACCCGTGATGCATCAGGTACCCCATCGGCGTCCCACCTCGCCTCGGCTAGGCGATTATCTGATTGGTCATCCGCTCTGGGGCTCTGCGATGCCTGGAGGGTGTGGAATCCCCGGCGGGAACAATATACTCATAATTCGGCGGCCCACCATAATCACTCTCGTATCGACCTGCTCCTGATGCCAGCCACCGACTGTCCGTTGATTTCTGGGGCTACTATCTTACCCCGAGGCATCTCGGACCATTCCCCTGTCTCCCTCCGTCTTGGGAATTCCCCGGATGGCGTTCGCACGGCCTGGCGGATGAATGCCTGGTTTTTGCAGGATACGGAATTCGTTGACTCCCTCGGGCAGGAATTGCGGCACTATTTCTCGACTAATGAGGGTTCGGTATCCTCACCGGGTACATTATGGGAGGCCGGCAAGGCCACTATACGTGGGATGGCTAGAGGTCTGGTCCATGCGAAGCGTGCGGCCGAGGCCGCTCACCTTATACAGCTGGAGGCCAGGGCTGCACGGTTGGAGACTGCCCAGGCTCACACGGACAGCCCTGACTGCCCGGCAGCTTATACTGCTCCGTGAAGAGATCTGTCAGATCTCCCTGAAGGCCGCTAAATCGCTCTGGCGCTCCTCTGTGGTGCGAGTATATGGGTGGGGCCACAAAAATGGCAAATTGCTCCATAATTTAGTTTTATACCCCAAAGCCAACCGCATTATTCCCGAGATCCGGGATGAGGCGGGCGTTCACCACGCTACCTCTCCGGCTATCGCCAACGCCTTTGCGGGCTTCTAAGCTGCCCTCTACGCAGCACGACCTCCCGAAACCTCCCTCGCCACCTTGCTGTCTGAAACTGGGACCCAACTGCCTCGGCTCCCCCAGGCGGTCTCAGCAACTCTGGATCTCCCCTTCACCGCAGAGGAGATACATGGGGCCATTTCACTCCTGCACTCCGGTAAGACTCCAGGCCCGGATGGCTACCCGCAAGAATACTACGCGACCTATCGCGACGTGTTGGTCCCACACTCAGTGAAACTGTTCAAACATGTGGCGGACACTGGGTGCTTTCCCCCAGAAACTGACGTAGCCACTATTGTGTTCCTCCCAAAGACACAACCACCTTCTCTCGCCTGTGCAGACTACCGGCCCATTTCCCTCATCAATACGGAGATGAAAAATTTTGCCACTGCCAGAGCTCAGCGACTCCGGCCCCATCTGCAAGATTTGGTCCATTTGGACCAATGCGGTTTTATGCCGGCCCGCGGAACCCGGCATTGCATACGCCATCTCCATCTTGCCCTTGCCCACCATCACCATCTCACCCCATATTTGGCGTTGCTCTTCATAGACTTCGAAAAAGCATTTGACACGGTGGACTGGAGCTACCTTGGGGACGTGCTGGAGGTGATGGGTTTCGGTCTCCCGTTTCGGCGCCTCATCCGTGTCTTGTATTCTAGTCCTAGGGTGAGGGTCTTAATTAATGGTGCGCTCTCAGAAGCGCTCCCCATTCAAAGGGGCACTCGCCAGGGGTGTCCGCTCTTGCCGCTTTTATTTGCGCCAGGGGTGTCCGCTCTCGCCGCTTTTATTTGCGTTAGCGATGGAGCCCCTAGCCTCTCTCATACGACAGGACCCCCTCATCCGAGGCTGGGCATGGGATCCTTACCAGGTCGACAAGATCGCCCTCTATGCCGACGACGTCCTCCTCTTCCGAGCAGATCCCGAGAACTCTGGCCCACGATGCGTAGACGCCCTCTCCGCTTTTGAACGGATTTAGGGTCTTCGGCTCAACCCGGCGAAGTCCACTCTGGTCCCCCTTCACCCGTCCCGGGCCTGCTTTGATTGGCAAACGACAATTCCCCTGGGCCGGCAATCATTCAAGTACTTGGGGGTGTGGGTCTCGCTACTTCCAGAGCTTGGATGGGCCCTGAATATTACACCCCTGGGAACCAAGGCTAAGACGGACCTCAGGAAATGGCAATCCCTGCCTCTCAACCCTCTTGGCAGAAGTGCCCATTTTAAAATGATGGTCCTCCCCCGTTTTTTATACATCTTACAAAATATTACTTTTCACCTCCCGAGGAGTTGGTTTCGTGAGCTTGATAGTACCCTCACCCGGTTTTTATGGGGGGGCAGCAGATCCCGTATGTCCCTGGCACACTGCCGCATCCCTCCCTATGACGGGGGCATGGGGGTGACCAACCTTCACCTCTACTACTTGGCCACGAGACTCATCGTGATTCACGACTGGTTCGCGGGCGGCTGGTCCGACACGGCGTACCAGGTGGAGCTCCGAGCACTGGACTTCCCACAACTCCAGGCCTACTTGTACGGGGCCCCCATACCGCAGGTCCTCCCCCCCATCACCCGGACGGTGCTCATGGCCTGGCGCACAGCCCTGCGACAAACGAAATGGGACCGGAAACTCACTAGACAGACGCCCCTGTGGTGCGGGCGTGGCTGAGAGAGGCATCATCCCTCCGGGACTTCCAAAGGTTGGACCACATTGGGATCTCATTGCTTGGAGACATCTGGGACGGGGACCACATCAGATCCTTTACAGACTTACAGCAGCGTTATTCCCTCCATTCCTCCCAATTTTATAAATACTTACAGCTAAGGCATGCCCTTCGAGTTCATATTCCGTCTCCCACCTCCCTCCCTGAATTCAGTCCCCTTGAGGCCCAAGTGATGATGGGGAACTTGGGTAAAGGGGGGGTGACGCGGATTTACCGTTCGCTTGTAAACAATAGTTCCCCATCCCTAGATATGTTACGTGCCCGCTGGGAGGGTTGGCTGGGTCCCCTAGAAGATGAGGACTGGAGGGATGCCCTTATGGCCCCCAAGGACTTGACGACCTCCTCCAAATTACGCCTAGTCCAACTCTATTACCTCCATACGGCCTACCTTATGCCTGCGTGCCTCTACAGCGCCCGCATGCGGCCATCCCCGATCTGCACGCGCTGCACCCATGCCCCTGCGGACTTCTATCACATGATTTGGCAATGCCCTGGTCTTGCATCATTCTGGGCAGGGGTGGAACTGGAACTCACACAGACACTGGGGTGGACGGTTCCTCACGACCCACTACGTCCGATCCTGGGGGTATTTCATGGCCTTGATGGATCCCGGGCTGATACACGCTTCCTGGGAACAGCAGTGGCAGTAGCGAAGCGTGACATAGCGGCACTGTGGTCTCAGGCCAAGCCCCCTACTATACGGAAATGGAGGCGGGGCTGGACTGGTGTGGAGCCCAAGAGGAACCCCTCTTTGAGGCCCGGGGTTGCCCCGAGCTTTTCGGCAAGATATGGGGCAAGTGGTTCAATCTTATACCCTAAAGGAAGAGTGTGTTTCGTGTATAGACATAATTATATGCAAGTGTCTTTATTCACCCTAAAGAATGATTTACAAATCTCTGACGTCTCTTGTTCAAATGTATTCTATCTCAATAATGTGCTTGTTCTTGCTGCCAATGTGTTTTATGATGGTCCTTTAAAACCAATAAAATTGATTATCAAAAAAAAAAACTGTTCCATTTGTAGTGCATCACACATGGTGTGACTACATGGGACGTTACGCTGCCCTGTTCAGGACGTGGGAGGGACAAGTTGTGAACATCTGCTCGGTGTATATACCCCCACAACTACACGGGATTGCACTCCCAGACCTTAGCAAATTAATACTCGAGATGCCCCAGGGCACTTTGATTCTGGGGGGAGATATGAATGACACGATGGCCCCAGACATAGACAGGGACGTAAATCCCTCCAAAACTCGGGGACCCCGACCATTGAGCACATTTGTGAATGCACTGGGGCTGGTGGATCTTTGTAGGAGCCACAATCCCAGGACGAGACAACTTACACATATCTCAGAGGCTCAGGGAAGCGGATCACGGTTCGACTACATTTTTACACACACCATCTCGGTGAGACTCTTCCGGGGAGGGTGCCACAAGGCGCGGGGGATATCAGACCATTCGACGGTGGAGGTGCAAATGTATGGCCGGTACAGGATTGGATCCCTAACTATTAGAGGATCAGAAGTTTCGGGATCGGTTTGAGGAGCTCACAGAACAATACTTTGCGGAAAACACTGGCTCTGTGCGGTCGTACTGTGTACTTTGGTAGGCATATAAGGTGGTGGCCAGGGATTTCGTGCAGGCGACAAATGGGGCTAAGCACAAAGAAAAACGTGCGCAGTGCAACAATGTGGCGCTACTCATACTGAATCTTGAGCTGGCATTGGGTTCAGACCCTGTGGGCGATACCGGACACAAACACGCACTCAAACTCAAGCAAAAAGAACTCAGAGACTTGGAAGAAAACGCTGCTCATACACATGCGATCGCCACACAGAGGAGGGTATATGACTTGGGTGACAAGGCTAATAAATTAATTGCTTGGCTGGAAAGGTGGGACAGGAGTCGAAACTGGGTCTCCGAAATTAGGACAGGGGAGGGCGTGCAGAGCGGAACAGGTGCAGAGCTAACTAAATTATTTGCAGGATACTATAAGAACATTTACCAGTCACAGACCAAACGGGGGAGGAGGACTGTTACGAACTGCTAAAGGACCTGGCATTGCCGACACTGGGGACTGACGATAGGGAGGCGCTGGACTCAGACTTGAGTGTAGAGGAAGTAGAAAGTGCCATGCGGGATTTGCAGTCTGGGAAAGCGGCGGGCCCAAATGGGCTCCCTACAGAATTGTACAAGTGTGTGGCGGGAAGCTCGCCTCGCACACGCTCAATATGTTTCTGGGGGCAAGAGACGAGGTTCAACTCCCGGAGGACGTGAGGATGGCGACCATAGTGGTCATCCTAAAAAAGGGAAAACCACACGATCTCTACAGCTCCTATAGACCCATTTTCCTCTTGAACTTTGAAGCCAAAGTACTGGCCATGGTCATCGCAAATCGTTTGAACCCAGTCATACAGTCCCTGATTCACCAGACCAGTCTGGCTTCATGGCACACAGGAGCACTAGGCTCAATTTGCGACGTCTGTATGGTATAATGCATATGACCCATAAGCACCCAGACGTGCCTGCGGCCCTCCTATCACTCGATGCGAGGATGGCATTCGACAGTATCGAATGGACATATCTATTTGCCATTTTAAACAAGGTAGGACTTGGCTCAAATCTACGGAAGTGGATACGATTATTGTATACTGCTCCAATGGCGCGAGTCAGAGTCAATGGGACCATATCCAGAGCTTTCACACTTCATAGGGGCACACGGCAGGGCTGCCCGGTGTCGCTGATGCTTTTTGTGCTGGCATTGGAACTGTTGGCTGCCTGGCTACGAAGAGACCCACTGGTGAGAGGCATCGATCTAGGTGGGGGTTGGAAAGAAAACATATCCTTGTCTGCGAATGACATCCTGCTCTATGCCCACAGACCTCGACAAACATTTCAAAGCCTCATTCATATAATACAGACTTTCGGTACATACTCGGGGTACTGTATAAACTGGGATAAATCCCTGGTGTTTTCCCTGGCGGGAGAGCTCCCAGCTCTGACATCGGCATGTACGGAGCTGGTGCGGAAAGAGACGTTCAAATACTTGGGCATATGGATAACAAAGGCAGAGGACGAGTTCATACAGTTAAATGTGCAGGCACAACTAGACAGACTGAGGGACGACACGACTCACTGGAGGCGGCTACCTGTCTCCCTTGTTGGCAGAGCAGTCTTATTTAAAATGATGGCCCTCCCACGTTTACTATATGTAGTTCAGAACACCCCATGTCAGTAATTTTTTCGGACTGTTGAGTCTGAGCAGCGAACGCTGCTGTGGGGGGCTGGCAGTCCCAGGGTCGCACTCTAGAAACTCCAGAAAGGGGTGTATGAAGGGGGATTGGCCGTTCCGGATATTAAAAAATATTATTGGGCCTCTCAACTTATTAATATTAATGGATAGGCCTTTTCGCCGCTTGAGGAGCCGGCATATAGGGTGGACTGATTGGCGATGGGCAAAGGCAGCTACCTGACGGAGTTATACCGGAAGAGGAGAGGCAATATGCACCTCCCAATACACACACGGACAGTGGTTGATGCATGGCATAAGGCAACTAAAACGACTGGCTGGGAGGCTAAATTCACGGAGCATACACCACTGTGGGAGGGAGATTATTTGGGGGAAATGAAGCGACTAGAGGGCTTCCGGAAATGGAGCCTTATAGGGATTGACCTGCTGGGGGATGTCTGGAAGGGAGGGAAGATGATTGATTTCCAAATGGGGGGGCGGTGGGAGTATGTTCGATACCAGCAGCTACGACATGCGCTTCACTGTCATCTGAAGGATGGGACTCTGATACCGGAATATTCACCACTCGAGGATAGACTCCTCCTAGACCCCATGATTGACTAAGCAATATCCCTCACATATAGAAAGCTTGTGAACAACTCCCCAGACTGCTTGGGACTCCCGAGGGAGGCCTGGGAGTCAGATGTTGATCTGCTTGAGGACGATGATTGGGCTGAAGCCCTACAGAGCCCCAGAGAAATTGCTATTAGGGGACGTTTTAGGCTTGTTCAGCTCCGCATTCTTCACAGATCCTATGCTTCACGAATGGTTCAATTTCGTATTGGTAATTGTGTGTCCGAAGAGTGCGCAAGGGGTTGTGGTGAGAAAGGGTCATTCTTTCACATACTGTGGTCCTGCCCCAAAATTCAGGCGTACTGGGAGGGCCCGGCCAGAGTAATGACAACAGTGGTGGGGGTGACGGTCCCAACAGAGCCGTGGTGGCACAACCTGGGAGTAACGGGAGAGATTGTATGGCCACAGTGGGCCAGGACCTGGCTGAACTTGGCAGGGGGTTGGCCAAGAGAAATATTGCCCGGGAATGGGGGGCAGGAGAGGCCCCTTCACTGGAAGAGAGACATGGATTGGTGCCACAGGGCGGAACAATCGATCTATCAGAGTAGGGGCTGCCCCGCAAATGGGAAGATATGGGGTGCATGGGCAAAGTATAGAGGCCAATGGACAGTGCCATGAGGAGCATCCCAAAGACTCCTGAAGAGCATATGATGTTGGTGACTCCCTGTATTGCAATGGTCGCAGCAGCGAGCAGTTGGGAACGATACACGGTGCGATATATGGTATTTGCTACACATGTCAGTCCACTAAAATGTACGTTTTTCTATGATGTTTATCTGAAGCATGTTTTCGTGCTTAATAAGCAGATTTTAAAATAAAAAATTTTTAAAAAGAAACTATACTTTTAAGCTTAGAAAATAATGATTTCTGTGCTTTTAAGATGGCTGGTCTCCACTATTAGTTTTCCTAATTCCTGCAGATTTTAAAAGTATTGGGGATTGGTAAAGCCAATACAGAGGACCATCATGGAGAGGGAGAGGGGCAGCGAGGGTGGGAAAGAAGACAGGGAGCATGGTCAGCCAACACAACACCCCAGACACACTGAGGCAAATTCTTATAGACTGTTAAACAGCCCAAAACCCTCAGCATGAAGAAAGTTACCATTTTATATACATAGGAATACATCGGACTGCATCTCTGAAATAGTCCATCACCAGTTACCATGTGTGTATCCAGACTTCCTAATTCTAACATCAGCACCACCAGAAGGTAGAGGAAGGTGACTTTTTCTGACACAGCAGTGGCAGCTCCTCCGCAATGGTGGAGGAGCATCGCCGCCCTGCCTGGCACAGAGCCAGGAAAGGAAAAATAAAACGATGCTCTAGTGTCGTTTTATTTTTCGTTTGCCAGCTTGTGCATGGAGCGGAGGTACATGGGAGGGGGAGCAGGAGTGCTTGTGCAATCCCTAGTCCCTAAGTGCCCATGGGGCAGATTTGCAAGAAACTGACGCATCAGATGCGTCAGTTTTCCAGCGCCTCCATGCGAAACCATTGCGCCACCATAGATGCACTGTATTTACAATACGCTGCACAATGGCGCAAGGATTGACAGATGCTTTAGAAATTCTGACGCATCTGTTGGCGCAAAAGTCACGTATTGCTGGAGTCATGTCGCAAGCACGACACAACTCCAGCAATGCATGGGGAGTAACCCTGGGCGTAGTGCACGTAGTAGCGCTACGCGTAGCTACGCGAAGTGCACTTCGCACTACGCGAGCTACGTATAGCACTACGCGAACTGCGTAGCGCGGTAGGAAATGCTGTTCGCGATGATTGCACAGTGCCGGATGCTTGTCTGCACTGTGCAATCATTGCAAACGGCATCTTGCACAGTGCAAGCTGTCGTTTTCTGCCGCTCGAGTAGATTTGTACTCGAGCGGCAGCTTTCTCAACGCGGGCTGGTAGTTTCTCATCGCGAGCGGTCGCGAGCATACGCGACCACTCGCAATGAGAAACCTGACCTCCCCGCGTTGAGAATCTCGCCGGGAGGTTTATTTTCCACGCTCGCGATCGGCAACTTGATGTTGACCGCGAGCAAGCAAAAAATGACCGCTACCCTACGCATGCTTGCACTGTGCTACGTGCAATTCGCGTAGTGCAAAGTAGCGCAAACTTCACAAACTACGCGAGCGTAGCGTAGTTCTTCGCCCAGCGTTAATGGGGAGGCCTTTTCCCAATACACTGTGTCACTCCATACGCCTGCTCCAAGCAGGCGTATGATTTAGACTCAGTGGCGTCCTAGAAGTGGCACAGTGAAATCTTGTAGATTTCACTGTGTCACTTCTACGAGGCTTTCCTGCGTAGGAACGCCCACCCTGCATACATTATACCTGATGCAGGTATAATGTGGCCCAGGGCTTTACAAGGTGACGCATCTCCCTAGATGCGTCACATTGTAAATGGGACGCAACGTGGCACATTGTTTACGCAGCCGCTACATCAAAAAAGTGACGCAAAGGTGGCTCAAAAGTGTCGCCAGGGGTTTGTAAATCTGCCCCCATGTGTGTTTGGCCAGCAATCTCAGGCCGACCAAAACACACATGTGCACTTAGGTTTTCCAGCCCGGCTGCATTCAGCAGCGGGCTGGAGTAACCCCCACAGACTCCCTGGTCTGAGCAGGGTGTCTTTTCCACCTGCTCAGACCAATCCTTCCACTGCTCTGCAGTACAGGTATTGGCTGGGAGTCTGTCCCGGGTGCTGATGGGAGTCAGGAAATGGTCAGCAGGAGCAACGTGACGCGGGAGCTGGCCGGCGGCGCCAGGTACGTTTTTTAGATTATTATTAATCCCGCCGCGCTCGCTCTCCCCCCACCCGTGATCCCTCCACCCGCCCCACCACCCTTTGTTACAGGCGGCCGCCACTGTGATACAGAGTTCAAGATGACTGGGGAGGTATTGAAGGAATAGATTTAGTCCCTCAGGCATCTCATGATGAAGACATCCCCCAAGCCTCTGGCAGCAGGTGACTGATAAGTTTAGTTCTATGTCAGTCTTCACCTGCAAGATCAAGGACATTAAGAAGAGGTGTACTGAGTCAAGCAGATGGTACTCGGGCAAAGTGAAACACTATCATGAAATCCTGGTCATTGGAGGGTTGTCACCTCACCTCCAAACTCCACTTGAGACTTTGATGGTAGACAGTCTATTTTATCATGAACCTCATAAGTATTTGGGCATTGTAGGTATCATTGGAAGAGTATAAACTGTAGGGATCAATCATATACTACATGGCTATATCATGTAGATACAACATCACAAGGCACCTGTAGGAAAGTAGGATCTGCTTTCATGGTGACCCCCACTTTTTGCATGGGGTTATGCTGTTTCTGACCAGTCTGACTGGGATCCTGCTAATCAGGACCCCAGTCTCTGTGCTTTGTCCCCTAAATTGATTATGTTAAGAACTTAGGTACATCCTAGTTTGGATACTGACGTACTGTTATAAGTCCCTAGTATATGGTACTGAGGTAACCAAGGCATAGGTACACCAGGGGTCCCCCATGGGCTAAAGCATATATTATGTCACCCATGGGAGACCATTCAAACTGTAACTACAGGCCTGCCATTGCAGCCTGTGTAAACTGGTGCTAGCACAAGTTACGATAGATATAGGTTCCCTATATCTGAGGTCACTACACTTAAAACCTATAAGTCTCCCCTATGGCAGGCCTTTCAATCCTGAAGGCAGGGTGCTCGGTTCTATGTGGGAGGGTGCCCCTGCATGAGCTGGACACCCCTATAACCTACGGAGTCCATTCTCCCGGGATATAAGTGAGTCAGCCAAATAACAAATAGAGGGGCCATGCGTCATTACGCAATGACCATCTCTAAACTGTCTGTAACAAACCCTGTCATGTTTGGTATCAAACATGTTGGAATCATCCCGTATGATTCCATGCACTGTAAAGTTCCTCCGGGAGGCCCTTAGTGCTCTCAGTACTAGTCTTCCAGAACTGGACAGCAAGCTAGGGCTGTTGCTGACCAGAGACGTTTCTGCCCTCCTGCTGCTGAGCCAAGGTCAAGCAGGGGAAGGCAGAGCAAAAGATATCCTGTCACATGGAGGTGTGACCACCTCCCAGACAGGGTTTAGTGTATTGGGGCAGGGTGAGAGCGCTTGACAGCACCACTAAGTCTGCTTGAGGGGTACATTTGGTGCCTTCATTGCATAATCCAGTTCAAATCAGCTCAGGGAGCCGTTGGCTCCCGCTCTGGCACAAAACTGGACAAAGGACATGGGAGTATCCTCCCCACTGTCCAGCCCCTCCTCTGGGAGGGAACCCTGAATTGTCCCAACCCTTTCCTTAGGGGACTTAAGGGCTTACCTGTGGGTGGGTCCTTAGATTCGTTCTGGGACAAGATTCAAATCAATATACCACTTCATCTTCGACCATCTGGGCACTTTGCACTTCGCTGGACTTCTCTTTGGGCACCAAGGCTGTACTGGGAAGACTCCTGCTGCTCCTGGTCTCATTGCCCTGCTCGTCTGCTGCAACATCTGTGCCTGTGTTCCATACAAGAACCTTCCAAGGCCTGTGGAGATCCAAGACACCTGAAGGAATCTCACTTGAAGTGAAGGATTCACTTCCCTGCATCTGCAGGCACCGCAACCAAGTTAACCGGTCTGCTGCTCCTGGGCTCCTACGGATTCCGAAAGGCTTAGCAACACAGGTCATGGTTCTTCAACTCCCTCGAGAACTGCTCTGTCTTCTCACTGAGTTTGAGGCCAGTATCCCTCGTCGGAGCTGCAGGAACCGAATCCCTGTGCTCTTGGTCTACTTGCCGTTGCAAAGGCTTGTTGGCTCTCTTCCTCAGAGATTTTCAGGCTCCAAGTAGCCTCCACCTCAAGCATCTCCTGTGACCAAGATCTCCTTCCTCTCCGCACCTCGTGCACTGTGGGCCTGCATCTTTGGTGAGCTGCTTGAGGGCCTCTCGCGACTCCAGTGCCTCCGGCCTGTGGGTCCTCTTGAGGGTCTTCTTTGACTTCAGTGGGCTCCCCTGATTGCTTGGGGCCTACTCTGACTCCCCTGTTTCTGGTGAGTCCCTTGGACCTTGCTGGTCCCGACACTGCACCTTTTTTGCTTTCCACATTGTTTGCAGTTGCCAAGGCTTGTTGGTGCTCCCGACAGACACCGACCCCTCTTCTCTCGACATCCGACGTGGGACAGCTCGTGAACAGCTCCTGGTCTTCCTCAGCGTTGCCTGATCCACGCAGCTGCAGCGCCAAAGTCAACGTCAACTCTCCTGCAACACCCGACATCAGTGGGCATTCGTCTTCCGTGCCTCCTGGTCACTCCTGAGTGGCATAGACTCTGTCCCCTCTGCTTGCAGGTACTTCTCATCTTGAATCCACCTTTGGGTTCCACCGGACACTTTCACCTTCTTCAGCAGCAGCATCTTCCTGAAGTCCTCCATTGAGTTCGACGACGGTTTTCGATGCCAGTTCACACCTATGCACCTGGCTTCCCTGGTGTAGGTATCCTGGTTCTTAGGGTATCCATGGGTGGGGTGGCTCTCCAACCTTATGTCTTCCACTGGGTTTCTTTAGGGTCCGCTGGGAAGGCTGCTCCTTCTTTAAAATTGTAACCATGACTTACCCTTTGACTTGTATTGAGCACGCTGTCATGTTCCCACTCTGCACACGGCCTCTGTGGGGTACCTGGTAACTAACCTTAGGTGGTTCCTTGGGTCCCCAGCATTTCTACGTTCTCTGGGTACGGTCTTCACTTGAGTCGCGATACACATCCCACTATTTTAGTATATGGTTTGGCCCCCCCTGGCGACCACTGTGTATTCGTGCTACTTACCTGTTTTTATTGCAAAGTATTGTGTGCATTGTGTATATCTCCGAGTAGGAGATATTTGTATGTGTTAGTGAGTGTCTTATAATAAATACATATTTTTAGAAATACACTGTGTGTTTCTTTTTCACTTAATCTATACCAATAGGATTATGTTCTGGTAAAACAAGCTGCTTTACACTCATTCTGGACTAAGCCTGAAGGCTGCTCTCCACAGCTACCACTTAGAGAGGTTTCTAAGGTTGTCTAAGACCACTAAAATCACCATAAGGATTGTCTGGATTAGTGCAGGTTGCTACACTTACATAAGTTAGCACCATATGCCAAGCCTGCCTCCTACAGCACCTATTATGAGTTGAGCAAGATCACCCTGGGGCCAACTTCCACCACACTACAACCTTCTCAGGGAACTTGTTCAGGCCATGTCGTGTAGTTCCTATAAACCTTTTGGGATCTGCACGTTTAGACAACATAGACTGTGGGATTGGTGTCCAGACTGATTCCAGACACCCCCACAGGTTATGTTCACCTGTATACCAGCTAGCTCACAGCGCCACTGTAAACTCCTCTTACCAAGGAGAGAATAGTTCTTGGCAACTATCGAACATGACAACTCTGTCCCATCAGGGATCGTGGAAACAGTACTGTGCTTTTCACTCAGTCATTCGTGCTCACTTAGTCTCAGAGAGGTACACAGAATAAAACGTTGGGGACGTTTTTCAATAACCATTTATTGAACCAGCGTCATTCTAGTGTAAAATAGGTGTGCTGAGACAACCATAAGACAGAAACAGATATAAATGATTACAAGCACCAACAGAGTAAAAGGATGGTAGATTCCTACCATAGCGCTAAAACAATGAATAGAGGCAGGTATGTAAACACATCAGTAACAATGCGTACTCCTACGATGCAACCCTAACTAGATATACCTAAGTGTACCTAGCATGTATGTAGGTGTAGAGCCAAGAATTCCCCTAGGCTGAAGCCAACCCCATTACCTGAAGTGAGAGACTGTGGGACCACATCTTGGTCTCAAGATGGACACCCAACCAGGGATGTCAGACCACTGCGAGCTGAAGTGTCTGCGTGCAGGACCTCAGTTTCTTGCATCAGTGTGTCAGCATGGAAGTCCTTTTTCTCCTCTCCCACCTCAGCAAAGATATGGTGTTTATATACCCAAAGTGATACCCTCAGGGGATCTACCTTGCTGTGTCATGTCGGACTAGGATGACGGAAGTAATGACCCTTATACATAGTTATTATGCAGGAGATGGTAGTCCTGCTGAGATTCCAAGAATCCTCATGCATAATGAATGAGGCTCGTTTTCAGAGAAAACCCCATGTCATTTAAGCAGTACCATAACTAGGTAAAAGGTCAGTACCAAGAACCATTATGTAGTGTAATGGCAGGGGAAATATAGGTGAAAGGTTCGGTTACTATCTGCCTATATTGAGGTACCTGTATGAAACATAACAGCTGCAGCTCCAAGGTCACCTTCAACTCTCCTGCAACACCCAACATCATTGGGCATTGGTCTTCTGTGCCTCCTAGTCACTCCTGAGCTCCTCTGCTTTCAGGTACTTCTCATCTTGAATCCACCTTTCGGTTCCACCGGACACTTTCACCTTCTCCAGCAGCGGCATCTTCCCGAAGTCCTCCATTGAGTTTGACGGCAGTTTCCGATGCCAGTTCACACCTATGCACTGTCATTATCCACTCCCTGTGCTCTTGTTCCCACCACCATGGGGCTGAATTGTGGGGCTTTCCAGTATTCTAATATGCTTCCAGACACTCCCCTGTATGCATATCGTGACTTCCAGGCATTTGGACATCATTCAGGAATTGACATCCATTCCCAATCCATGCCGGGTTTTGTGGAAGCCAGTCTGCTCATGCTGGAAACTCCATTACCTATAATCCCCTGCTCACTGCTTTGTCTCCACCCCTGCAGGCCAAGGATGGGTGGAGGAATTCAGTTCACCTGTGGCTGGCTGCTGCTAGCCTGCTCACACCTGATGCGCATGAGTATTATGAGCTCTTTTAAGCCCCACCTCCCTTAAGCTCAATGTTGGTCATTGTAGCTGTATTCCGGTGAGACCGATCCTTGTTTCCTGAGCTGTTTGATATTCCTTGATTCCTGGGCTATAGTTAATCCTTGTTCCTTGAATCCTGAGCTATAGCTATTCCTTGTGCCTGAATTAGCACTGCCTGCAGTGCTACCTTGTTTCCTGAGTTCCTGAGCTATAGCTATTCCTGGTGCCTGAATTGGCACTGCCTGCAGTGCTACCTTGTTTCCTGAGTTCCTGAGCTATAGTTATTCTTTGTTCCTGTTCCTGGGTTTCAGCTATTTCTTGTTCCTGCTTTGCACTGCTTGCAGTGCTCTCTCGACTCCTTGTTTCCTGAGCTGTAGCTATTTCCTGTTTCCTTGAACCAGTACTGCCTGCAGTGCTACCTTGACTCCTGAAGCTTTAGTAATTTCCCTGGCCTGAACTAGCACTGCCTGCAGTGCTACCTTGACTCCTGAAGCTTTAGTAATCCCCTGTTCCTGAACTAGCACTGTCTGCAGTGCTACCTTGACTCCTGAAGCTTTAGTTATTCCCTGTTCCTGAACCAGCACTGCCTGCAGTGCTACCTTGACTCCTGAGCCTTAGCTCAATACTTGTTCCTGCCCCAGCACTGCCTTCTATGCTTCTTTGTTTTCTTGATTCCTGAACCTGCGCTATTCTAGTATACCCTTATGGCCTCCCCTTCTGAATATCCTTTTCCAGTCCCTGCCCTTCTTCCCATTTCCTTGGTTCCAGTTCTAGTTTGCTGTATTTCTATTTTGCTGTCTTGCTTCTGTTACCTTGTATGTTTGTTACCTGCGTTCTGCCAAGTGTGCCCTCTGATTTCCTTCCTTTCCTGTTAAGAACTCCTCCTTGCTAGCTCCTTGTCTATTATGCTTGTGCTTAGTTCTACTCCTTTGCTGTTACTGCCTTGCGTGTTCCTGTTTGATCGCCAGGATTCGTGGGCACAGCGGACTACCTAGGTGGTGTTTCTTGTTCACTGTGAGTATTGTCTTTGAGTTACAGTTATAACATCACCATAGGTATATGCTCCGCAGACCCTGCCTTTGCATACATATCCTATATGTGGGTATTTTCAGTCAGTATCTGTAACAGCAATTGTGGGTGAGGAACTTAGTGAGCTTCAGTCTAACCGTGTGGAGCTCCTGAGTGCTTTACCCCACATTCCCTTTATTGTTAATGTTGTATTATATATATGTCTTGCACGTCCGTCCTGGGTGTAGTTAGTCTGAATGCTAAATTGCCTTGTAAGTGCCCTTCCTTTCTGAGTCTTAGCCATCTTGTACAGGCTTCCCCTTTGGATCCCTTTTTCTCCTCTGACTTCTTGTGTGATCCTGGGCAGCGCTGTACTACTCTTTCTGTGCACGGCACGTTTTCTACCCAGTCCTTGCTCAAGTCCCTGACTGTGTTCCAGACATAGTCCCGGACAGTCCCTCACATGCACCCGGCTTAACTGTTGTAGGTATCCTGGTTCCTAGGGTATCCATGGGTGGGGTGCTCTCCAACCTTCTGTCTTCCACAGGATTTCTTCAGGGTCCACTGGGAAGGGTCCTTCTTCTTTAAAATTGCAACCACAGCTCACCCATTGACTTGAATTGAGCACACGGTCGTGTTCCCACTCTGCACACAGCCTCCATGGGGTTCCTGGTAACTTACCTCGGGTGGTTCCTTGGGTCCCCAGCATTTCTACGTCCTCTGGGTACAGTCTTGACTCGAGTCGCAATTCGCATCCCACTATTTTAGTTTATTGTTTCGCCCCCCCGGCACCCACTGTGTATTTGTGCTACTTACCTGTTTTTATTGCAAAGTATTGTGTGCATTGTGTATATCTCCGAGTAGGAGATATTTGTATGTGTTAGTGAGTGTTTTATAATAAATACATATTTTTATAAATACACTGTATGGTTCTTTTTCACTTAATCTATACCAATAAGATTATGTTCTGGTAAAACAAAGCTGCTTTACGCTCCTTCTGGACTAAGCCTGAAGCCTGCTCTCCACAGCTACCACTTAGAGAGCTTTCTGAGGTTGTCTAAGAACACTACAATCACCATAAGGATTGTCTGGATTAGTGCAGGGTGCTACACTTACAATAAGTGAGCACCATATACTAAGCCAGCCTCCTATGGCACCTATTATGAGTTGAGCAAGATCCCTCTGGGGCCAACTTCCTCCTAACTACAACCTTCTCAGGGAATTTTTCATACAGTGTGATACATATTGGCAATGATGTGTACCACATATTTTATCTATGTCAAGTCTCTTGAAAGCTATCATATGCACAAACGGGCATGTGGTAAAATATTGGAATTGGGAAATATGGGCACAACTTTCAATATGAAAAATGGCTGTCTTAACAGTTATAACCAGCATGTTTAAAACATGCATGTATGTGAGTTAGATATCACACAATGATCAAAGCAGACGATACCAAGGATCATTAATAATATGTAAGCATGAGGGGGTGAGGGCATGTCTTATTTTGTGAGGAGAGTGAAAGGATCAATGAGAAAATTCGCTTTGTGCAGGAGAAGATTATGGAATGTGCGGGATGCAGGAGTGGTAGGAATGTGGCAGGGACAGGAGTACAGTGACTGAGGTGACATGGCACCCCTTGTTAGTCATCCAAACATGTGCAGATTACCTACGGATTTGAGGAATTTCAGGCTTTTCAGGAGTAGACTTGTTATTGTATAGGCAAATGGTTAACTTTACCTGTCCCATTAATATGTCCGATTTAAATTAATGTGACAGGATACAAGGATGTAAACAAATGTGAGTAAAAACCAGAGATGATACCGTGATGGAACATCAACACAATAAGCATTATGTATTGAGACCACAGTGTAAAATGGTGGTATGTCTCTACAATAGCTAAACTGTAATCAAAAACACGTCCTCTTGCAAATGACACTCAGTAGGAGGAGGAAGGGACTTCCACCAGCCAGACTTCAGCACTCACAAGGGCTGTCAGACTCTACAAAGCCTGCACAAGCCAGATCTGCATACCCAGCACACTGCATACCTACAGCCAAGGAACGCAGCTCTCTCTATGGTAAAAAAATAGGGAAAATGTAAAAAGTGTATTAAACTTGAAACAAATATTTTAAATAGTTTTATGTTAAATACTAATGCAATTTTCTTTATATATTTATTGCAAATATAGAACATAATTTTTAAATAATGCACAGCACTATTAACTTAATTCTAAATTAAATATTTAATTATTTTAAATACATTGAATATAAATTACAATTATTTTTTAAAAATTTCTTTACAAAAAAATCCGACCTATAGTAAGAATAATATTATATTACATAGTAATAATTATTAAAATTGGTGTATACAATTCCTATACGTTATTGTAATTATATTTAAATAAAGAATAATGGGGCAATATTTTTAAATTAAAAAGGGTTATACAAATATGTTACAATAAAATAAAAATAGGTTTTATTTTTAGATTTTTTTAACATTAAATTAAATGTATTTATATTTAACTATTTCAAATAGTTTAATTTAATTTAACATTAGTTCCAATGGGGTTTTATGTTTAGCCCCTCCATTATTTTCTGTGGAACGGTGTTGCAGTATCAGTGGTTGGCCATATGTGTGTGCTGACTTAGTACTGCTCCTTTTTAGATGTAATACCTTTACATTCATAGGTTTAAACCCCTCTCCCACCCCATTTCAGGGAAGGGAGACATATATCTTTCCACTCGCAAGTGGTGAATAGCTCAAAGTAGTAAAGTTCCTCAAAAGTGTAAACGTATACTTGCACGTTTTTTTTTCTCACAGTAAGTTTACCTTTGTGAATATGGCCCAAAAATATTTGGGCAAAATGTTATTTACTATTACATAGTACATTGGGTTGTTGTGTAATTACAAAGTTTGTAGTGATGATGATGTATTTGATGACGGCAGACAAGTGTCAATATGCCTTGAAGGGTGGTGTCTCTCTGATTTCACCCAGTGCATTCTATCAGTCCATAATGTGCATTTCTTTGAGGGAGGAGGGTGCAGAAGTACTCATCAAGATGATATCTCCAGAGCACCTGGTGTGGTTCCATGGTGTAAAGTCTTCAGCTTTTCCTCTGCATCATGGAATCATAGTGGACACTATAAACTTGGCACAGCAATATCTGAATGTCAGGCTTGTGTCACGAACCACCTATACATCTGCCTATCGGTACACTACCTCTGCGGCTCTGGGAGCAACTAGCGGTATGTATGTAGAACCTATGTCTATTCGCACATTGCATGAAATCATGTTTTGACTGCAAGTGCTGGGCCACTAAATTCATCAAGACACACATATTCTGTCTGAGGAGCTATAGAAAAGCAGGCAGTGATATGTTATGCATCAGGCTCAGCGAGTTTTGGTATGCACCAGTGGGAACTAATGCATCCAATAAGTGTCTTTTTTTTGTTGTTGAAGGCACGGCATTCTGTACATACACTCAGCATAAGATACATATGCGGTCCGTGGTGCTCTGGTCCCTGGACTTACCTGTTGATGGTTGGTGATATTCAGGTGTTACCTACTGGTCTTCAAGGCAGTGATACACATTGGTTTATTGTGCAAAATGTTTGTTTTAATAATTTTGTTTGTGTGTAATTTTGAGGATTTACCATCTGTTTTGAGGTGTATGATTCTTCCAAGGTATTTCCTCCCATTTCTAACATGCCCAAATGACTTGCAATGGGTGAAATTATTGTTTCAGCAACATATCAGTTTAACATTATTGTTATATGACGTAAAAACATACCCAGATTCAGGTGCTGCAATTGTATTGCGGAACAACAGACAAAACACTGCATAATACTGCTCCAGACTATTTATAATGAGGCCCTATGTCTTCTCTCTATTGGTGTGTCCGTTTACATGCTGCATGGGAAGACCACAGAAAGGAATTTACAGGTCTTATCCTCAAGATGCTCATGAAATGCAGCAATAACATGAATTGCCTGGGTAGATCACTTATCAGTCTTTCTCTTCATATATAAGGCAAAACAACATTTTTAGAGGGTTAAGCATGAGTATTAGATGTTAGCATCAGCACTAAACAATATTTCACCCAATCTGTGAAACACCAAGTACTAGTGAAAAAATATTAAGAATACAGGCTTTAGAATTTAAGAGATACAAATTGGAAACATGATATAAGATAGATAGATAGATAGATAGATAGATAGATAGATAGATAGATGGATAGATAGATAGATTAATAGATAGATATTATGTAAATGTCAGTTTTTTAAGTGTGAGAAATTGGGTTGTTTGATTGAGTGGTGTGTTAATCCTGCTCAAGCAACAGCCCCAGTCCCTCAGGGTGAGCCACAGAAGTCACTAAATTAACCAGTGCTTAATTCTCTAATAGCTTGGCAAAAAGCAGTCAGTGTTAACTTAGAGGCATACAAAAAGTAATAAAGTGAAAACATGACACAAGAAAACTCATGTGCCAATTTTGATAAATAGTCAATTTGAAAAAATTACTTGACACCAAAACAACATAAATCTAATCATTTAGGATAAAAAGTAGCACCTGAAAGATCAAAGCACTAACAGCGGACATCTAGTAGCGCAAGACTGGTTCAAAGTCAAAAAATATAGCCGACTGCAGTGGGCCACGAGACAAATAGAAAAAGTGGATGGGCCCGGTTGGTGCTTACCTTCGGATTTACAAGAAATTTGAAGGAAAATTCTCAAAGAAGGTAAGGTTCAGAGAAGCAAGGCAGCAGGTGGTGTCTGAGAAGGAGGTGTCATCGTCTGGGAGACCCTGGATGAATTTGGGGTGAAGATTTCCATATTTTGGAAGTCAAAAATCTGAAGTGGGACAAAGATGGCCAGGACTGGAGGGGAACCACTTGGGGGGTTAGGACTTATTCAGGCTGGGTTCAGATGCAGGTTCAAGATGGTTGGAGCCTTTTCTGTCCCTAAGCTCTGATCCGGAGGCTAGCCAACTAGCTTTTGGGGTCACTCTGGCAGCCCTGGGTTCAAGCAGTGGAACAGGGCTCAAGTAGCAAAGCAGGCCTCTGAGAATGAACCGCATGCTCAAGGTAGCTAAGCAGTCCTTCGAGGTGCAGCAAATCAGTCTTGGGTAGTACATAGCAGGCCACAGCAACAGGCAATCCTCATACTCCTTCCGCAGGTCCGGAAAGTCAACTGAATACTAGGTATGAGGGTCCTATTTTTATACCTGGTGTCTTATTAGAAGTAGGAGACGTTTCTAGAGAATTCCCTTTGAAGTTCCTGAATTTTCCTGCTTCCCCTGCCCTGGATCCAAACTGTCTGCACAAACAATGCAGCAGTGACAAGTCCTTTGTGTGAAGACAGTGCACAACCTATTCAGTTGCAAGTAGGGCTGTGCCCAGCTCCACCCCCACCCCACCCCATCCTGTCAGTTGATGGCCCATCGAGGCACACCTAATCCCTCTTTTGTGTGGCTGCCTGGAGGAATAAACAAAGTCCAACTGCCATCTACACCCAGTCACGTGACCCAGTAACAGTTTGCAGGCACCAAATAGGGCAGGAAAATGGCACTTTTCTAAAAGTGCTGTTTCCAAAATTGTAAGTTCAAATCTGACTTTATATTTAAAGAGGATTTTTAATTTCAATTTACAGACACCAAACATGAAATGGGTACCTGTTCCCAATCAAACATTAGCACATATTAAATGTAAATAGGCAACCCAATGTTATCCTTTGGGAGAGGTAGGCCTCACAGTAGTGAAAAACAAATACTAGGACATTGAAAAACTTTAAAAAACATGTCCAACCTTTTAATTGCAATGTGCCCTGCACTATGGGGTACCTAGTTCCTACCTCAGGGGTGACTTATATGGCATAAAAGGAGAGTTTAAGGCTTGGAAAGGGGTTGATATTGCAAAATCGAATTGAAAGTTTAAAACTGCATTCAGGCTGCAATGGCGGTCCTCAGACAATTTTTAAGCAACTACTTAAGTGGGTGGCACTAAGTGCTGCGGGCCCACTAGCAGTGTTTAATTTACAGGCCCTGGTTATATGGCATACCACTCTACAAGGGACTTATAAGTAAATTAAATATGCCAATCAGGTGTAAGCCAATTTTATCATGTTCAAAGGAAAGAGAGCACAAGCACTCTAGCACTGGTTAGCAGTGGTAAACTGCACAGAGCCCTAAGGCCAACAGAAATTAATTCAGCAAAAATAGGAGGGTTGAAGGCAAAATGTTAGGGGGTGACCCTAGAAATCCAACATGAACCCCACCCCCTCAAGCCACAAGCCAGACTAATTAATACCTTGATGGTCTTCCCTGCTTAGGTGATATAACATGTAAAATGGCCCCTTATGGCAGAGGCCCTTGCCAGTTCGATCTCCTTCTGAATTCAGTTTGATCCCTGTGTTTACACTCTCCTGAGTTCTATGGTTTCTGTGCTGTTCTTTCAAAGTTAAGGAACAAATCTTAATAGACAAAATGCATTCAATATTGAATTACTGAGAGAAAATTGAATTAATTATCTGATTTCTCTTCCTGTAATGAATTGTGACTTCTATATTGTACGTACATTGACAATGTTGAACACCACAGGGGAGGCGATGAATCCTTGTGAAACTCTGCTTATTACTTATAGCTGGTAGGGCTGGTAGATGCTATTTGGCTTACACATCATGTGGAGAAGTCTGATGAGAATCAGGCAGTAGAGGTGCTGCTGAATCCCAAGCACAAGAAGATAGTAATGAAAACTTGATGGACAATGTGCTGAAAGCTTTCGACAGCGTCACTGTCTGTGATGAGGATGCTGTTGCAACTCCCAAGCTAGTCACTCTCTCTGGATTCACAGCCTTTTGGAAGTCATTTTGCATTGATCCCCTCTAGTCACTGACTGATATGTTGTATGTGTACTTTGATAGCACCAGGGTAGCACCAGTGTCCTGAACAGAAGAAAAGAGCCCATGCATCCTCCTCAACGTCCGATACCTCCACAAACACGCCACCGAAATCTGGGACCTCCTTGACAGCACCACCCCGGACGTAGCGTTCTTCACCGAAACCTGGACCAACACCACCTCGGGACCGGACATCGCCATCGCCATCCCCCAAGGATACAAGATCTCCAGGAAGGACCGCCGCACCCGCCCAGGAGGAGGAATCGCCATCGTCCACAAATCCAGCCTCCGCCTGAGCACACTCCCCGACGAGCCCACAGAACTGATGCAACACCTTCACTTCAAGATACTGTCCAGCCCCACCACCACCCTCCAAGGAACCCTCATCTACCGACCCCCTGGACTCCACGGACCCTTCGCCAACTCCATCACAGACATTATCTCCCTGCAGGCCATCGCATCCACCAACTACACCCTGCTGGGAGACCTCAACTTCCACCTCGACAACCAACTGGACCCCAACACCACATCCCTCCTGGACAACCTCCACAACATTGGACTCCGCCAGATCGTGACCGAGCCCACGCACTCAGCAGGACACACCCTCGACCCCCTCTACACTACAGGAAACTCCATCACCTTCAGCAACACCACCGAACTCCCATGGACCGACCATCATTGCGTCCACTTCACCTTCAGAACACCCACCATCCACAGACACCAGCACCTGCTCCCACGAAGAAACTGGATCAAAATCACCTACGACCAGCTCACCTCCTCACTCAACAACTCCACCCCAACCATCGCGGAAAACGACAACCCCAACACCGCAGCCCGAACCCTGCATAGATGGATCTTGGACAGCACCAACACCTTAGCCCCCTCAAGAAAAACAACAATACCCACGCCAAGAAAGCCAGATGGTTTACCACCGAACTTCGAGAGTCCAGACGCACATGCCGCCGCCTCGAAAAGGCCTGGAGGAACACCAAATTCACAGAAGCCCACAACAACTTCAGAGCCGCCACCAACGCCCACCATCAACTCATCAGAGAAACGAGGAAAAAGGCGATTGAAGACAGAATCTCCACCCACGCGCACAACAGCAAGGAACTCTTCAGCATCATCAAGGAGTTTGCCCAACCCACCAGCGAGTCTACCAACATCCTTCCCTCACAAGACCTCTGTGACAAACTCAGCAACTTTTTCCGCCTCAAAATCAAGAGCATCTACGACAACTTCGACGAAGACAACCAACACAGTGAACCCTCACCAACCACCCCAGACACCCGGAAACCAGCGATTGACGACTGGACAGCCCTCACCACCGAAGACACACTGAAGACAATGAAGTCAATCCACTCAGGGGCCCCCACGGACCCCTGCCCCCACCGCATCTTCAACAGAGCCGCCGACACCATCGCACCCATGCTCCGCCACACCATCAACCGCTCCCTGGCGACCGCCTCGTTCCCCGACGACTGGAAACACGCTGAGGTCAACCCCTCCTAAAGAAACCCTCAGCGGACCCCACTGACCTAAAAACTACAGACCCATCTCCCTGCTCCCGTTCCCAGCGAAAGTCATCGAGAAAGCCATCAACAGCCAACTCGCCACGTTCATTGAAGAACACAACATCCTCGACTCCTCCCAATCCAGCTTCAGAAAAAACCACAGTACGGAAACCGCCCTCCTCGCCACAACAGACGACATCCGCACCCTACTGGACAAAGGAAAAACAGTAGCCCTCATCCTCCTCGACCTATCAGCAGCATTCGACACAGTCTCCCACCGCACCCTAATACGCAGACTCTACGATGCAGGAATCCAGGACAAGGCCCTTGACTGGATCCGCTCCTTCCTCTCCGGCAGGACGCAGCAGGTCAGACTCCCCCCTTTCCTCTCGGACCCCACACCTACCACCTGCGGAGTCCCCCAGGGCTCCTCCCTCAGCCCAACGCTCTTCAATGTCTACATGGCTCCACTCGCCCCCATCGTCAGAACCTACGGACTCAACATTGTGTCATACGCAGAGGACACCCAACTCATCCTCTCCCTATCCAACGAGCCCAACACCGCCAGACGCAACTTTCGAGAAGGCATGGAAGCCGTCGCCAAATGGATGAAAAACAGCTGCCTACAACTAAACACCAACAAAACAGAAGTACTCATCATGGGCCGAAACCCAGACGCCTGGAGCGACACCTGGTGGCCCCCCCGCCCTCGGAATCCCGCCAACCCCCACGGACCACGCACGCAACCTGGGAATCATCCTGGACTCCGAGCTCAAAATGGACCGCCAGATCAACTCCGTCTCGCCTTCCTGCTTCCACACCCTCCGCCTCCTTCGTAAGACCTTCAAATGGATCCCCCTCGAACACCGAAAGACCTTCACTCACGCCCTGGTCACCAGCAGACTCGACTACGGCATCACTCTACACCGGAATAAACAAAAACCTCACCCACAAGCTACAGAACATCCAGAACGCCGCTGAAAGACTGGTCCTCAACCTGCCAAAACACTGCCACATCTCCCAGCACCTGCGCACACTTCACTAGCTCCCCGTCGAGGCGAGAATCACCTTTAAGATGCTCACCCACGCACACAAGGCCCTCCACGGCACTGGACCAGCATACCTGAACAGCCGACTCAAATTCCACGCACCCCAAAGGACCCTACGATCAGCCCAGCTCTCCTATGCCGTGGTCCCCCGCACCAGAAAGACCAGATCGGGAGGCCGCTCCTTCTCCTTCCTCGCGGCCAAAGCATGGAACGTCCTTCCGCTCCACCTCAGACAGACAACATCGCTCCCCACCTTCACAAGAAACCTCAAAACCAGGCTCTTCGACAGACCCCCTCCTTGATGGAATGGAACCTGCACCCCCCCCCCCCCCCAGCGCCTTGAGACCCTTACGGGTGAGTAGTCGCGCTTCAACAAACCCCTGATTGATTGATGTACAGATCTGGCTATTTCGCTATTATTTCCAACGAATGATAGGGTGGTTGATATACCAGTATGCTAGCACGGTCTAGAATGGCTTTCTCTTCTACTGCAGGAATCTATCCAATTTTCTAGAAAGACCTTTGTGTGAAGAAGGCATTCTCTATTTTGTGAACTGGCATGAGTGCTTCTCAATTGAGGGATTTCAGGAGGAGCACGTTGTGTTCATGAGTGACTGAGGGAATTTTGGACTTCAAGGGGCACACAGTGTCCTTATGTGTGGCTGAGGATTTCAAGGGGAGCACACTGTCTTTTTGAGTGTTTCGGGTGAGAGCTGAACGAGGTCTCTGACATCCACAAATGACAATGCCTTGATGTGAGCATGTGGGCGTGTCGTGTGGAGAGATGGGTGGAATGCCATTGGTTTGCTTGGTGCTGTCAATGTGCTGTCTAACCTTAAAAGTAATGAATAGTGGGGAGCAAAAGTGATTCTAAAAATATCTAATAAAAATATCAAGATACAATGGATCATAAATAACTGGTGCTAGTTTCTAGCGTCCTAATACCGGTTGTCAAAATACTGCTTGGTTACAGTGTGATGTTAGAACTAAATAAATAAATTTAAAAGAAAGAAAGAAGCAAACTTGCAGAAGGGGAAATGAATGAGAGTAAAGTATAATCTAATGAACGACTGGGCATAAAAATTGGGAAACGGGTAAAAAGCTAGGATAAGGGAAACGAGGTGAAAGGGTAAGAATGAGAGATCAAAAAACCTAACTAGGAAGAGAGACAATAACAAAGTAGAAAGGCATTTCAAATAAAACAGCACACAATATAAAAACAGAGAAGTAAAATAAAAGGTGAAAGATAGAAACGAAAGTGAGTATAGAAACAAAGTCAAAAGAGAAAACCGAAGTAATTTAAGTTAGACATGGAATAAAAAAGTGAAAGACTCAAAAAAGGAACTTGAGAGCAGACACTGATGGACTGAAAGAGAAGGAGAAAGGAAGGCAGACGAGCAGGCATATGGAGCATGGTGACACCGAGAGAGAGAAAGTAAAAATGAAAGGGAGAGAGAGAGATACAGAGACACATCGAGATAATGAGACACATCAAGTTACAGCGAGGGTGATTGTGAGTGAAACAACGTGCTGTTATGATGAGAGGAGAAATAGAGAGAAGCTTGAAAACATATGGGAGTGGGAGAGTGGAAGGAAGAAACAGTAAAAGGGAAGCCTCGAATAATGAAGTTTCCTCGGAGTGGGATCTCCTTGAAGAGAGAGGACGAGGAAGGTGCCGTTTGAATGTGGATCACAAATGTGTGAGAGGTGCACTGAGTCCTCTACGAGCACTCACTCCTGGTGACATTACAGGGCCCTGATTCCTTAGGGCGCAGCAGAACAAGGGCCCCCTTTTCATCCCTCTCAGTAGAAGGCTTCATTCCTGCTTCTAAGGGTTGTAACCTTTACACAGATCGCCCCTACATAACACTCATCACAGGTAGGACTGATCATTTTTAGTGTTTTAATGGTGTCTTTTTGTTACACAGACGCCCCCAAGAACACCACCGCTGCTGAACATTATCCTCATCAGAGCATTAAAGAAGGAGACACCGTGACATTATCATGTTCTAGCCGAGGACATCCCGGAGCGAAGACCTACCGCTGGTTCGAGGCTTCACACGAGACGCCCACTCTGGGCTACGCGTCACTGCTCACCCTGAGGAACATCAGCTGGGACAGCGGGCCCTACAGCTGCACCGCGAAGAATGACGTGGGGACGGGAGAGTCACCCCCGCTGCATCTAAACATCCAACGTGAGTGACACAAACACTAAACACAACACTCGGGATAGGTCTGTTCAAATGGTTTTAAGAACAGAAACAGCGAAAAACCTGCCCAAATAATGAGTCATTAAGTATAAAACGTCCACGGATTGCATCTTGTTTAAGTTCAAACTGTAAGCTTTGGAATCTGAAAGTCATTTTTATTTTTATACCATCTTCTTTTAGTCCCGCATAATGTTTCCAAAGTTTGATCTTGCAAATCCAGTTGACTACTCTGCTTTCATTTTCTGCTCATAGAATTGAAAAAACCATCAAGCAATCTCGGCTCCCATGTTTGCATTTTTTTGGGATTTTTTTTAAAACATTGATGTAGGTATTCTTGCAATACTGTGATTGGACTTGCATCATTTCAGGCATGGGATTTTCTGACTTCTCCCTCAGAGACGACTGAGTCTGACTGCACAGTACCTAAACAGATATTTGAGAATAGAAATCCGCCAAACCTACAAAAAGGGCGGCTCACACAATCATGGGATTCAAACAATGGTTGTTTTGGGGGCCTTTGAAGAAGGAATGGATCTTGAACATGAGCCACTCTATAAATGTGTTGTTGACTAATGCACAAGTGACGCACATTGTAAATTACACAGCTGTTCATTAACAGAATACTGCACTTTGATTGGCTTCTAGAGTTCAACAATGAACTAGAATGCTCACCTAGCTCACAGAATGAGCCTGCACTGGGACACGTACTGCTGGAGAATCATTTACTTCCCAGAAGGCTGAATATTTATGCATCTCCGCAATACATGTTTCTGAAATAAAATGGTCCCCACAAATATTACTTTCTATTTCTTTGTCTTAGATATTTAAATTTGCTCGGAGTCTGAGCATTGTTTTGTCCATGAGTTTTCATTGTATTTGAAACTAGCAGCTTCGTTGTTCTGTTTGATTTACATGACATTTTTAAAATATGTTTTCATTATCTCACTTTGAAAACAGTCTTTTATAAGGCATGCAGAGCAATAATTATACAGACAATATATATTTTTTAACTTGTATTGTTTTCTTAAAAGTAACTCGCAATATAAATTATTTTGACACCAGTGCACATTCATGGAGGGAGAAATATTAAATGTCCAAACAGCAACACCTTTTAGAGTATCTCTCTACCCAGTGGAACACAAATATATTAATTTTAATTATGAGATGTGTCTGTAAATAGCTTCCTACACCCCAAAAATATCTAATGACACACATGTAAATGGAATATTATAAAACCTTTAATGTGTCTCATAATGTCAGAATTTTAAAATTAGAGAGGTTTTATGCATCATAGAAGATTGGTAGCCTAAGTAAACAGATATGGAAAGGGAATGTGGACTCAGGTAGACATATCTCTCTCTTTAGCTAATTTTAGCCCTTTCAAAAATGCATTATGCCTCAAATGACAAAAAATCCATACTTCCCCTGACAAGTTTTTTTTATCCGTCTGGTTTCATGTCTGCAATTTACACCTCAATCCTCATTTACTTCAGTTTACTCCACAGGAAAGGCTTTAAATTTAACAATTCGTATTGGGAGAGGGGCCACACAATGGCAAATATCTGCTTTGTAGAAAAGGCAGTTTTATTTTACGCAAGCAGAGCTCACATTGGTAACCCCCTTCGGCTTCACTGTACACACTAACCAAGTATTCTAACAATAACTCTCTAACCCATACTCCCACCCTTAATATTTACCCACCCCGTTATCCATTCGCCTCTTGCTAGTCCATTCATCCAGAGCTTTCATCACTTTCATACTGTACGTCCTGTTCCCCAGAACCAGTAAATGAAGGCCGCCTTGCCAATACAGCATGGCCAGCTTATAGGCAGCGTCCATATGTCAAACAGTTCCCCTCCCTGGACTTATAGAAACCAGCCACCTCCCTGTTCACCTCTTTCCTAGCCCTATCAGTGGATGCTATTTTCCTCATCCCCATCCACACTCTACTTGGTACCGCCAACAAATCCTTGATCATTTTCAGAAATTTCAAGCTTGACAGTCGCCCTAGATCTTTTTTTCCCAGGGGCACACTAATCAAATCCTGTCTCGCAATTTCCATAACATGGATAGTAGCTGACTCCATATCATTCCCCCAAGGCCATGCCAGACCACCTTCAAATTATTTAATGTCCAGGCCCAACTGCTTGCTATTACACTGCTTTGTCACATGCTCCCCAGTTCAGTTCACAGTGGAGCGGGGACAAATCCATACTTCTTGCTTCGTCCCATCAGCCAAATCCATTCTAGTGGAAAAATTACCACATATTATCCCATTGATACCCCCCCAGTCTTCCAGACTCACATTCTCTCACATTTTCTTCAACCAATACCCTCTCAGATTTTTTTAGCTTCTCTTCTTGCCACAGTTCTCCAAATACCTGTCACCTCTACCATCCCAAAGGAATGTGTCCCGAGATCTTGATCCGCCAACCACCTAACCCTATGCACTTACTCAACATTCCCAAAACCTGTCTATCTGAGACCCTTCCTCCACACATAGACAGCCGTACCACTAGTGTATAAAAATGGAATCACTCTAGTTATAGAGTTGTCCGATTGCACTTGGCATAAAATCTAACTTACTGCAAGTCTGTGTACCTTAAGATATATATAAGATGAAGGTTTCCACAGTGCTTCAGACCAAAACATCCAACAGCAGATCAAAAGAGAACAATAAACCACATGTAGCATAGCATATAGCAGAAATTTCCTCACCAAATGATAACATTTGGAAAGCGTCCGTCCCTGGGGATACAGCAAGCCCTTATTTTAGGTTTCTGCGTCTTATTCGACTGAGTCAAAAAATGTAACCACATATATGGTCAAGCACTTACATCAGATCATTAACACAGTATATGATTTGTTTGCACGATGTGATGTGGATTAGTTTATCCAGTTCACCACTTGTGGGTATCACTGCAGATCTTGAGTGTATACCTACCCTGGCTACTGCTTACAAGCTAGCAAGCCAACAATTTTTGTGATTCGGGACTCCTTGAACATCAGTGATGTTAACACTATGGCTAAATTTGCATGTGGGGCGTTAGCATATCCACTACTTGCTGAGAATGTGGGCTAGCTAAATCTCTGTTCAGTGTTGGACCAGGCTGTAGCAATCTCAAAGTATATGCAATATATCAGAGCTGACTGACCACGTCTTTAGCATTTTGAGTAAGAAGGAGGTGAGCCCTGTGTTATTTCTGAAGGGACCAGTTCAGAGTGAGTTAAGAGATCCACTGCTAAGTGTATTATCCAGTCTAAAAATATCTGTTTCGCCTGGCATTAAAGTGGTCCCTTTAATCTCAGTATCTGCATAATGCAAAAAGGAGTGGAATTGGTATAAATCGGTCAATAAGTTCCCAATGTGCAGACGTTCAATTGATTAATATAGCCCTGATTACAAGAATATATACCATGGGTGGTAGGGACCTCAGTGTGTATTTTAGGCACAGTTCAAGAGCACACTTCAGTGGAATTAGTTCAACTGAAACTCATAGTCATGGTGGTTCTGGTCGTTCAATATAGAAAGGTGATGGGCCGAATAGTAGGAATCCATTTTGGCGGAGGGATAGGCCACCGGATGTAGTAGGCGCATGCAGATTAAGTAGATTCAGCCTAGAGTGCCTTCTTCCCAAACAAGCAAGGTAATAACCCTGTTATAATCCAGAGCAGTATGGAGTTGTATATAAATGAAGCAGAAGGCTGAACAGGGAATTATTTCAGGGAGCAGCTATCATTTTCAGTACTGTAACTCTCCCCCATAAGAAGAGTTGAAGATGTGACCATCTCGCACAATTGCTTCATGTTTGCTCTATCAAAGGATTCAAGTTGTCTTCTACTATCTTTTCCAAGCACCTATTAACAAGAAGTTCAAGATGTGTGAGCCATCTCTAAACCTATCTTATATTATAGTCTCTGAGAGGCACCTTGCTCAAAGTACAAGACAGTTCACTGTTCACTTACTCTGAGAAGCATGAGAAAATATTTAAGGACATCAACACAGGGAGGGATGTATTGAAGTTAATAAGGGTGAGTAAGAAATTGGCAACATACAGAAATAATCTGCCCTCTGTGAGATTTGGAGAAACTATTGCAACTTGAAAAGCGAATTACCATAGAGAGCAATTCGAGAGCCATGTGAAAGAGAAGTTCTCACCCTAGCCCTGCCTTACCAGTATAAAAAGTGCCCACATGACACAAAGGAATGCCTATTCCACACTGGGAGAGAGTGCACTAACATGCTGCTATAGATCCTCAGGGTGCGACAGAAGATCTTAGGTCATCCCGGGACAAAGCGAACTGCGAGTGGTGCACCCTAGATGAAATCACTTTGCTGTCGCTGGTGGCCAGGACTTTGGTCATTGCCATTAGATCTAGGTCGATCAGAGATAGCCAGTGAGCAGAGCATTCGAGGGGTTTACCTTCTTTAAGCATAAAAAAAAGAATGGTCTAGTTGGAGTTTGGGCAAAGTGAGCTGGAGGCTCTGAAGCATTTCGATATTGCACCAATGTTGTACTCAAATTACCTCAAATTCATCTACTCCCAGGCATGTTTTTTGCTTTAAAAAGTACTTTGGCATTGTTGAAAAGCTTTAAATTTGTTTGACAGTTTCAATCAAATAAATCGTTAAATAGTAATGTGTCTGTTCCAGCCCCTCTGATAGAGTTAGAGAGCAGCTGGGCAATGTGGATTTATTTGAAGGGCAAGTACATTTCAGTAAGTTTGTCTCTTGGACAAACAGATTTTTAAAAAATATTCCTACACTCCCGTCCAGTGGTAGCAAGATCCACTACATCTTTACAAGTGAATGGTAGTTTGATGAGTGTCTTACTGTGCATTTTCCTTGTATGGTAGTGGTGGGTATCCATGTATTGTGATGGATGGTGTCCTTGAATGGTAGTGAGGGTCACTGCAACTTGAGTTTATTGTTGATTAATATTTGCTGAATGAGGGTTGTGAATGTGTTTTGCCTGTGTAATGGTGATAACCACACCAACCAAGTACTGGTCTGGCCAGATATTTGATAATGTAGATTGCTATGTGTTTACTTTCTTCTGAAAGGATATGTCAGTGAGTGTAGTCTTTGATTGCCATATATGGTGTCAATGGGCACAGATGATTTTGCTTTCCTGAAACTATTGTCAGTGTAGTTTCTGTTTAACATGCTTGTTTTACTTCAGTAAGAGCAGTTTATATGCTGAAAATGTTATGTGCCACTGTGCAGAACTTCCGTTTTCTGAGGATGTGTTGAGTTGGTAAGCATAGCTTTTTGTGCACCTCCGAATGTAGAGTCTCTGTTGCGGGCACCTTCGAATGTAGCATCTCCCTGCTGCTAAATATTTTCTGCACTAGTAAGAGTGACAAATTCGGCACACCTATGTGTATAAATGTTGTGCATGAAGAGAATCTCTAAATTTGCTGCGGATTTGGTGCCATTGAATATTCCTTTCCTTACAGTGTCTAAGGGGTGGTGGGTTACCCTCTCTCTTCTGCCAATATTGTGATGCTATGTTTGTCATTGTACTCTACTGGTATTATGGTGGAGTATTATGTCATGTGGTGCTGTACTCTATAGAGGGAGAAGTGTTGTTTTCCTATTATGTTATTATTGTTTGCTGTGATGGGTGTGTAATGGGAGGAGAGGAGGGAGGAGTTGTATTTTCTACTTGATGTCTGAATGTGAACACATAGGGGCCCATTAGAATGTCGGGCGGATCGCCACCGCCCGCATGACGGTGGCGATCCGCCCGACATTCTCTCCCGCCCGCATGCCAATTCCCCCCGCCATATTACTATGGCGGGGGGACCCCGGCGGACGGAAAGACCGTCCGCCGGTTTTCCGCCCGGTCGATGAGTCGACCGGGCGGAAAAGCTTTTAATATGGTGGCGGTGTCTGTTAGACACCGCCATCCATATCAGGATGCATGCAGGGATTTGCCTTTCCGTGGCGGCAACGCCGCCACGGAAAGGCATGCGGTATTTTACATTGGGGGCCTGTAGCGGGCCCCCAGGGATTCTGGGGGGTGCACATGGGGGGTACCTGTGGTACCCCCCTGCATTTGCATGCACAACATGGCAGGCACCGCGCGGTGCCTGCCACGTTGTGCATGCAAATGCACAACATGCTGAATGCACCGCCCGCCGCAATGTTGACAATGCAGGATGCGCCCGCCAGTGTGGCGGGCGCATTCTAATTACCCCCACGGGACTGCCGCACTTATGGCGGGGGGTCCCTTTGTACATCGGGATGGTGGGCGGACAAAGTCCGCCCGCCATCCTAATGATGCCCATAGTTTGTGGTGCTGATGGCCTTCCTGCGCAGACACAGAATGCATGATCTAGGTGTCCATTGAATGAGCGGGGAAGGGTGATCGGTCAGCGGAGAGAAGGACTGAACAGGGAAATCCACCTGCCTACGTAGAAGTTGAGCATGGTATCATATTTACTTTGTGCAACCTGATTTAAAGACAGATGTATGGTCTCTGTCTTTGTAAATTCATACTCTTTGGAGAACAGGACCATAAACTGCCATGTATTATGTTATGTGTATTTGTATAGCACACAACTCACTCATGGGGGTAATCTCGCACTGAGAAAGGAGCTGTAGGGTCCGAGCCAGGGTCCGAGCTATGTGAAGAGCCAGTTTTCAAGTTTCTTGCAGAATTCAAGAACTGAGGAGGAGGCCCTAATGTGCAGAGGCACGTCATTCCAGGCTTTTGGAGTGAGGTAGTCAAAGGAATGACAGTAGAATCTGGAAGTGTGGATGAGTAGGAGTCCGGCTGAGTGGAGGTGTCTGTAAGGTGTGTGGAAGTTTATTTGGTTGTTAAGGTATGTGGAGACAATGTTGTGTAAAGCTATGTATGGGTGTTTGAGGAGTTTGGAAAGTGCTCATTTGTGGATTGGGAGGCAGTTGAGTGCTTTGAGGTTTGGGATGATGTGAGTGCAGAGTAGGAAGTTGAGCCAGGTCACTGAATTTTGCATGATCTGTAGTCTTCTGGTAAGATAAGTGTTGATTCAAACAGAGTACATTGAGGTAGTCTTGCTTGCTGGTGATGGAGGCTTGGGTG
The DNA here is from genome assembly GCA_963921515.1 of Calotriton arnoldi. Classification (NCBI taxonomy): domain Eukaryota; kingdom Metazoa; phylum Chordata; class Amphibia; order Caudata; family Salamandridae; genus Calotriton; species Calotriton arnoldi. The sequence continues at coordinate 1,001,037 of CAWUFW010006490.1, forward strand.
ACAGTTCTGCAAGTGTTGGTGTGGAGCCATTTGAAGATCTTCTTGAGCATCTTCAGCGTGTGAAAGCAGGAAACAAAGGGTGCATACACTTGGCCAGTCCTGTTGAGTTGGTTGTTGATTACTATTCCAAAGTCCTTTGAATGGGTTGCCGGCAGGGGCGTGGGTCCAAGTTCGGCAGGCCACCAGGTGGAGTCCCAGAGTGAGGTGTCTTTCCTGAAGATTGCTACTTCTGTATTTTCTGTGTTGAGTTTGAGGCAGTTGGTTTTCATCCGTCTGATGACTTCAGTTGTGCAGTCAGGCAACATTTAGGCTAATGGTATTCTTGAATATGGTTGAGGCGTTGAGGGCCCGATTCACAAAGAGCCTCCGCGTGGTGGCGAAAGCTTTGCAGTCATCGTGGAGTCTCTGCACTCATGTCGGAATCTCTGCAAAGAGACTTCTCATTGGGAGATTCCGCTGCGAGTACAGAAACTCCGCCACGGGTGTGGAGCCTCCACCACGACTATGGAGGCTCTTTGTGAATCGGGCCCTTAGTGAAAGCTTGTGGCATGCAACATATGACTAAATAATAAAAATCGTGCAGGCCCGCCGAAGATCCCTGCAGACCAAGGCTCATGCCAAACAGATCCACAGATTGATCACCCCTTGAAAATGTATCTGCAAGGGATGGCCAGAAATAAAATCCTAGCGGTGAGTTGTAAGAGCACAGCCAATAATTCAAGACTGTGAAACACTTGCAGACATCAATGTAATTCTTATCCCCTTTCACCACAGATGCTCCCAAAGGTGTAGATGCTGTTCTAGTTGAGGACCCACAGGAAGGAAAACCAATGGAACTGTCATGTGCGACGAACAGCAGCAACCCAAGAGAGACTCATTTTACCTGGTATAAGAATGAGGAGGTGATACAGGAGCAGGAAGGTATTACGCTGAAGATTGAGAGTACAGCCATGGATGATGCAGGGGTCTACCGCTGTGTGGCCCACAATGCAATTGGCAGCACCTCTTCTGCACCTGTGACTGTCTACGTCGAACGTGAGCATGGTTTCATCCATACCTTTTAATATTTAAAATAATTTAAAATTTAGCAATATGATTATTAACTTTATCTGGCGAAAGGTGCCTATAAAAGATACATGAAAAGTTTGAACATGGAAATAAAAACACACAATGCATCCTGCAAAGCAGCAAAGAGTCAAAGCAGTGCAGACAAAATACAGCTGAAGTTAAGTGCATTTAACATAGGAAGGTGTAAAAGGATAAACCAGGCAGGTCCAGCCCCCCCTACATTCTTGCAAGTGTCTAATACATTGCGGGTCAGATCATTATAAACCACATAAAGATAATAGCCAAGGCACATAATGCTCCATTAAGTTGGGTCCCAAAGGCAAAAACATCACACTAGAATAAAGTTGCAACCAATGTCCGGTGTGATGGTGCTTACAGACTCTATGAAGGGTGCAACACATTCTTAGAGCCCTAACCTCATCCGGAAAGCTTAGCCCTCCATTGATTTCTTACACCTCACAGCTTCTTTAAGGAAAGAGCACACCCTAAAACAAATATCGTGGCTGCTTACTAGAGGAGGTGAAATAGCGCGTCCCTACACTTCCGATATGCTAAAAGTTTTAAAATAGGCTTAAAAAAAAGACGAAAGAGGAGATAACATTATTTACAAAAGGACATAAAATGCATCAGTGTTTGATCAGATGAAGCATCACATGGGCAGCCAGGACAGAACCGCCCAAGGGACAACAAACCTCCGCAAAACACAAAAGCCATCATACTGAACCGGTCCAGAAATGGAAGAGAAGAGACCTCTCCCAGCGTGTAAGATCCAGGGTCAGAACCAGTACTGGTTCAGCGGGTGCTTGAAACACAAAGTAATCCCTTACAGAGCTTTTGCTCAATTCATTGCACAACCTCTGTGATAGACAAAGATCCGCAAAACATTGCTCGACCTTCAACTCGTCCTCCTTTTTTAAGGTGAAGAGAACAGTAAACATAGCGGGTAAGTCCATTGCATTTAAGGTTTTTGAGCTGTAACCCAACCAGGGGATTAAGACACCCTTGTCCAGTTTGAGACAATCTGTAATAACGTCCTTGCTTAAGCTAGCCTTGGGATTAGCCCAAACACTAACCCATAGTAACAGTGGGGCCAATTTAGCCTTGTCAGATATGTACTGCTTGCTTAGGTCGGTGTGCATAATGAAATGGGAGCAAGAGGGAGGGAGATGGAAAAGTCGCCTGCAGATGTGATTTTCTCTGTTTGTGAGGAGGTGATGTTACAAGGCAGCAGAGACACACTGGGAATTATATATGTTCAGGAGGGGAGAAATAGTCCCTCCCCCTAAAGACTGAGGTAGATTAAGTACTGCTCGTGCCTCCCTACTAAGCTTCAAACGTGAGGACTCAAAGATGACCCCTAAATAGCTAAAGTTGCTCACGATGCCAAGAGAGTAACACCTTGCTGTTAATTTGGATACAGTGTTCCTTCCTGGGTCACGCGCCAAAATATGTGACTTCCTGAAGTTTGTCACTAAATCTAAACTACTCATAACAGATGTGACAGACTCCACTAATGAAGAAAGAGCCCTCTGGATCCATGTCGTAAGTAGCACGTCATCTGTGTATAATAACACTGGTACCAGCGAGTGGACAATCTTCAGGATGTACATTTATTTATTTATTTAAGAGTTTTATATAGCGTTGGCCAGACCCGAAGGTATCGGTGCGCTTTACATCATGATCACTCGTAAGATACATAGACATACTAGTATGTACACTAGCTCCAGACGTATCACAATAATATCGTCGTAGAGCGCACAATGTCACACAGCCTTGTTGTCAGAGAGAGCACAGCGACTCGTGACGGGAATGGCCCGGGGGAGGGGGTGGTATAGGGGATAGTGAGGTAGAGTTCTTAATGTCAAAGTGTCTTGTGAGCTGTTGTGGGCCTGCTTCGATGGTTAGGTTGTAGCTATTGAAGCATTGGTCAGAAAAGGACACAGTCTGTTGATGTAAATAATAACAAGCATTAGCATAGCCAATAGGTCTCGCCTTTGAGACCTTATAAGTGTTTAGCCATGCAGCACATTATCCTGGGTGCTGACCCACTAGGGATTGAAGGGCTATACAAATGTTATGTTGCAAAGTATTTAAAAAGTCTGAAAAATGTGGTGAAATAGTGCATTTTTTCAGCTCACATTTCCAAAACTAGGATGTAACAAAAAAAAACCTTCTTGAAACCCTGGTGGAAAGAAAATGGCAAACAAGTACTTGGGTGCGGCTGTGTGTGTGCCCGGAAAGCTGTCTCAGACCGGGCTGCCACACATGACGGGGAGGGCTGAAGCCCTTTGAGCCCAATGGGCGTTGCACGCCTGGTGAGAGTGGTGGCTGGAGAGGAACTGGCACGACCAGGAGAGGGGACAGAGCTCCGGTGAATATTGGGGAGGAGGGAAAGACTGCTGCTGTGCTCGAAGAAAGGTGGTTCTGAGCTGATTGTGTATCCATTCCTTCCCACTCTGCTTTGCCAGTGACTATGGGTACCAGGAGGTGCTGAGAATACTGCAGTCAGCTAAGCATACATGATTAAAATCATAAATCAAAATAAATATAAATCCTTCTTGCTTGCTATTTGAATACAAGCTAGAACCTACACGACCCAACGAAAGTGGAGAATGTTTATTGTCTTCTAAAAATGTTTCAAAACACCAGCTGCCCAGGCTGAACAGAAAATAGCCTTTTCATTAAAAACGTGGTATAGTAGGACTGTAACAACTGGACAGAGCCTCTGAAAACCTACATAGGTTCACAGCAAAGAAGTGCCTTTATTGCCAAGTCAGTCATTAATCCTGTTAACGTCTGCTGTGATATTTGATTTCTGGGAAGGCCAACTCAGCCTTTCATCCTTCCAAGGTAAGTAAACTGGGTACCATTAAATTGGGTAACTTTAACATTTATTCTTTGAAGCAAGAGATGTGTGGAAACAAAAACTTCATAAAAACAATGTTAAATTATTAAAATTACCATAATGATCAGAGTTTGCTACACTTTTGTCAACAGTTTCTTCAGAGTGAATTAAAAATGTTGCCTGTCTTGGAATCTTGAGACCTGGACTTTGGCAGATCAACTCGCGAGCTCTGTGAACATATTAGCAGATCTGCCTTTGAGCCATACTTCTGACTCTGTCACACTGTTTCAAAACTCCAAACAATTTATTCTTTTAAACTGCTCCTACTTTCTTCTTTTGTTATTGTCTGGGACTCGCCTTTGTTTGCCTGAGTGCAGTATAAAAGCTGCTCTTCTCTCACCCGTTAGGGGTTGGGAGCCTGTGATCTTTCACAGGCCACTGGGGGAATCAGGGCTTTTGTTATAGCTGCGATCTAACCTGATGACATGAGCGCGCAGCCAGTTGTCGCGGTTTCCAACCAGCAATACTTCACATGTTGGCGCCTGTAGGCTTACTTATGAGAAGTAAAGTGAAACTACAAGTCCCAGAATGCTTGGTGCTGGTAGCAGAACACAGAGGACTGGATGAAGGTCAGTTTTATGAAGTGAGATGATTTCGCTGCTATGTTTTGCTAGCAGTTTACTGTCCCTGCGTTATAATAAGATTGTCACGCCCATTGGTCAGCCACATGCTGGCACACCGGACCGAGTCTAACCTCTACTTACGTTTGAGTTGAAAACACAGCGCATGCGTCATGAGTCACCCTTGCCTCTCCCAGTTCTAAAATGATCCTGCCCCTATCTTTTGCCCTGCCGAGCTGTCAGAGGCACTTGCCAGTCTATTAATATTACCATGTATCTGTGCACTCCGGCGCTGACTGATCAAGCTTAACAACTTTCAACGCAATACTGACTAGAAATAATTGGTAAATTGTGGAAAAAAGTAGTCTGGAGCTATTTTTGAAAGCAGCAGTTTATCCCATGTGCTTCTTAAAAGCATGACCGATGGCGGAGCCTTCCGCCCCATGCAGGGGAGTCACTGCCGGCTGATGCCCTCCCGATGCACAACACACAGCGCTCTTATGACCCACATCACCCAATGCTTCGCCGGCAGTGTCACAGAAGCAGTACGAACCTAACCGGGTTGCTTTTCCCGTCTGATGAAATTAGGCAGCTCCTTTCGTGGGGTGACCTCAGTCTGTAGCATTTGTTAGAGCAGCACTGACTGGTGCAAGCCTGCGGGAGCTTTCCAAGGAGGAAAGGGGAGGGGAAAGAGAGTAGGTGGGGTTGGTGGGGATTAGAGGCGGAATAAGGTCTTCAGAGCCTTCTGCAACAGCTGGCTTATTTTCTCCTTCCTTTTTGCTACGTACCACAGCTACAGTTCACTGCATTTCCACAGACCCCCCGTAAAAAAAAGTAAGCTTGAGGGCACTATACCTAAAACCAGTTTGAACTGGGTGAGCTGCATCAGTACATTTGATGAACCGGAGTTTCTTACTGCACTCCTCACAAAGAGAAAAAAAACAAATAGACTAAAAAAACAATATGTCTGCCTCCCCAGGGTCAAGCATTGATCCCTCTCCTGTGTCGGAATGCCCAATTGTAACAATCAACGAGCACAGATTGTGCAGCCTCCACTTGCACAAATGAGGAGTGCTTGGAGCGCATCTTGGGGATGAGTACACTGTTCAGTGCAGGGGCGTGGCAACAATGGGCCGGCTGGCCGAATCGGTCACCATCTTGGAAGGGAGAATCATTTTACTTCGCAGCAATCGGGAACGTCCTGACTCCAAATTAAAAAATAGACAAACAACAGAGGAAGGGCCAGTCAACTCACATCAAGAGGCAGAGATAGTGCATCAGCCATGCTGCATAACTTAAACAAGCCCGCGAGTGGTGCGCGTGCGCGTGTGCACTGTATGAAACTTACACAAGAGCCCCTGTAAACGCAGGTCCCCGGAGGCTCAATGGGCTATGCGTGTGGCGGCTCAAGGAAGTGCCGGGCCCCATGATAAAAAAAAACAAAACAAGCCCTCGAGTGGTGCGCGCGCGCACGCTGCAAGGAATGTAAGGAATGCAGCTGCCACTCTGCGCGCAGATGCTCGCTCCCGCAAGCAAAACGCTGTGGGAGTGAACATTTGCAAAAGAGGTGGGACATGCGCCCGCCTTTACCCATTTGCAGCCTCCCATTTCAAATTGACACAGCCAACCAAATGCGTGGGGGGGAGTCCAACCCACAGAGAAAAGTTTAGAGTGATTATATGAAGCCTCCCATAGAGCAGCGCATGCGCGCTGCGCTAGGCTCAACCTAAAAAGCAGTGGGCTAAGGGGACAACGTCAAGCATTTCTCCTGTTGGGTCAAAATGAACCTTTGCAGCAAAACTTTCATGTAAGGCATGCAGGAAGTTCACAGGGCCCATCTCCACCCCTAGATCCAAAAACATCAACCACAGTTTGGTTCTGTTAGCACAATCTAAAGCTGTTGAAAGATCCATAAAGGCCAGGTACAGTAGGCCGCGCTTGGTGATGTATACTTGCCAAAAATCAGGTTCAGTTTCAAGCACTGTTCCACTGTACCCAGCCCAGGTAAGAAACCAAATTGGAAGGGACATAAAATGTTGTTATGTTATGTCCAAGATGTAAGACGGTTAAAAAACACCCTTCCAATTATTTTAACAGTACTATCTATGAGTCAGATGAGGCGACAACATTTGGGCAACATACAATCTTGTTGTTTAAACTAAGTTCAATGGTGGATAGATCCCACAAACGTGGAATCTTGTTGCACAAGGAATTATTAAATATGTTCATAATCAAAAGGCCCTACAGGTCAGAATTCCACTAAATGATATCCATAGGGACCACGTCAGGTCCTGGGGCTTTGTCACCTAGACTTTGCCTATTGGCAAAACGTCTGTTAAAGTCACTGAAAATGTGGGCGAGTGAAGTAGTTTGCCCCAGAGTAGTTCCCCTAGACTCTCCTCTACCTCCAGATGATACATTGCACTGAAATGCAAGACCCTTGCCAATCCTGAAACATTGCATTTCAGTAATGGGTTTTCCGGGGCGTATCTTTGCCTGAACTGCTTAACCGTGTCCCAGAAAACCTTGCTGTTGTTCGAAAGCACAGCGTTTTCCAGGAGTTCCCAATCCCTTCTGTTCAATGCGTCCTTCTTACCATTCAGGGTGCTTTTATACAACTTCCTGGCTTCACAGATCACAACTGGATCTTTCGAAATAGCTGCAAGGACCCTCCTTAGCCTACGGTTGGCTGCTGAGCAATGACTGTCAAACCAATGGGGTACTCCTGCACGTGTCGGATAGGCTTCAGCAATGAATGCCTAAAGTTAGATTTTCATAAAGGGCCAACATGATATCCTCACTTACATCTGCCAAACAATTCAAGACTATCCCTAGCTGAGACTTCAAAAGAGTGGCAAGGGTGGCCCCCAGTTCCTTCAGATGCCAAACAAACCTGAGACCATCATTTGAATGCTGCATGACAGGGATAGTCTCAGTAGGAACATTAGTCCTTTGCACCGGGAAGTTTCCTATTGCAAGACAAGCATAATGATTCCCCCATTCAGTTTCTACAACAGCGTCCTGTGAAAACCAAGGTAGGAGAATCCTCGTTACAAACATATAATTAATAACGGAGGCCCAGCCGTGTCCCTTATAAGAGGGCCTGTCTCCACGTAGAGAATTGACAAGGCCAACCAGATCGTATGCAGCTAAATGCCTGCTTAACTCCTCCCCTATACAGTTGGGATGCTCACTGAAGGATGCTGAATATTTTTACCCAGCGCCTTAGGGTTGGCTGCCAATTTTGTATTAACGTTCCCGCACAAAAAATAGTAAGGCTGAGACGTGGATCACGCCCCTAAAGCCTTTAGGTATAAGAAAAGCAAACAATTGGGTAAAATGAACACATATAGAGTTTAAAAAATCATTAATATAAAAACTGATGAGATAAAAATAAAAATGGGCCAGTTTATCCTTAATAAGCAGGGCTAAAATGGCAGAACTCCCAGAATCAATGAAAGCTGCTTCTACTTTCAAACTCAGATTGACCCAAAGGAGAGACCACCCTTCGCTCTGCCACATGAGGAGGGGGTGGCAGGACAAGCAAAACAGGCAAAACAATGTTGTCGACTCCCACAAGGGTTCAAGAACAGCCCGGGGTTATTCTCAGCGAGAGTAACGGAGTTACTACAAATTTATGATAATAAGGCATTGTCATATGTCAATGACATCTATCTGACAGACGATGACCTGGAAAAACACTTGAACAGGGTGAGCACCATTATACTGGGCTTCGCCTCTGAGGGCTACAAATTCAACTTAAAAAATCCAGAATTGCCCATCTCAATGTCCTTTTCCTAGGATATGAGCTTTCAAGTGAAGGCAAGAGCTTGGCAGCCAACTTTTTAGAAAGGTGTGCGCTGCTCTAACCTCCTAAATCGCTGAAAAATTTACAATCCATCTTGGGTTTCCTAAATTTTGGAAGAACTTACATTCTAAATTACGCAGAAAGGGTTAAACCTCCCTACGCATTAATTAAACCTGATTTTTCAATCAAAAACTGGACACAGGGACACACAGAAATCTTGCGTTCACTTCAAGCTAACATGTTAGCAACAAATCACTTACAAACACGCGTAAGTCAACGCAATTTAGTGATCCGAATAATCTCGGGTCAATGCGGATTCACCTACTTAACATTTAATGAGGGTGAAAAAGTACCAATTGCATACAAATCACATTTGTATACACAAGCAGAAATGCGCTTCACTTCAACTGAAAAATACTGACAGCAGTTCAAACTGCAGTAGCAAAAGAAAGAGCTCTAGCCCAAGGGAAACACATTATTGTCGTAACCCCAGTACCGGCTCTAGAGGCGGTAACTAAAGCGAGCATTCCAAATGCTAAAGCATTACATCCTAGATGGATACAATGGGTTAATTCTCTTGCTGCAACAGATATTGAATATGTTTTTGATCCTGATTTAAAAACACAAGCGTTCCTGCTATATGAACATGAATGTCCTCTGCCCACTGAGATTCTGCCTCTCGATCAGTACAAATTCATAATTTATACTGACGGATCCGCACAACCCGCAACAGGGAGTAAGCAAGCTTACAGTGCAGCGTGCGCAATCGTTAAAGGTCGCATGCGCGATGGCAACTTCAGACCTATGGTCACAAAAACTCAATCTCTAGGAGATTGAACAGCTCAGCGAGCTGAACTACAAGCATTCAAACTGGCACTTGAAAGTACAGATCGAGAATTCCCCACACTCATAGTGTGCGATTCTTTCTACTGTGTGCAGTCGTATAATGAATATATACAAACTTGGCTTGAAAATGGGTTCAAAGATGCAAAAGGTGGCACAATAAAGCATAGAACGCTTTGGAAACAAGTAGTTCAGTTAAAACGCGAACTACCAAAGGCTCACGTGATCCATACACTGAGTCATCAACGTGATGGCGTTCACGTTGCAGGGAATTCATTGGCTGACGAAGCCGCAAAGGGGGCTGTTCAGACGGCTTCCGTAGCTGGGATCACTCGTTCAAAAACGAGAATAGACAGTGAGATAATGTTGGCTGTCAATGCTATGAGCAAAGGCAGTGGTGCAGCGTTACCAAAAAAGTTTCCACTCAAGTACTCTTATGTAATTGATGCGAACAACGTTCCTTTTGCTCGCATCCCTGGAGTGGGGGATAGGGTAATTCCAAACATGGAACGTAGAGCAGCTTTGATTTATGAAACACATCTGGGGGAGGGTCTGTCACATCAAGGGATCTCTAAAACAATATTGACATTAAAAGAGATGTACTGGTGGCCTGGAATGAATACAGAAATACACATATTCATCAATCACTGCATAGACTGTAAAGTACAGCGAGAAAGCCACCAGACACCATGCTACGAATGTAGCTGCCCAGTACAGACACCATTATTAGACAGCATTAGACTATCTACGCGCAGGCGTCCTAATGGACAAATGCAATCCCACATATACTGAGTCAAGGTTCCTATGGATATGGCCTCAGCGCTCGGCTGACGCTCGAACTGTTATAAAAGATTTGCGAGTCTTTATCGGCACATACGCAATAGGCACGCTACATTCTGGCCAGGGCCCTGTGTTTAGCTCTCGGGCTTACAAAGACGCCATGGCCAGTCTGGGCGTTGCATTGCGGTACTCCTCTCCATTTCATCCTGAGGGAAATTCTGTTGTGGAAAGGAAAAACCGGAACATAAAGCAGTCTATAACAGCTAGGGTATTAGGTTCGGGTGATGGGTGGGTCAAACATCTTTATAGGGTCCAACGCTCATTAAACAATTTGCCAAGAAGTTCTCTAGGGGTGGTCACTCCATATGAGGTCCTATTTGGGACAAGAATGTGGGTGCCCGATCTAGAATGTAGAGACACAGTGGTGGAAAATAAACCCTTTGATATCAAAGATCGTTTGGCTGTTTTACAGGACCTAAATGAACTAAGATCGAAACAAAGCAACGTATTCCTGCAGCCAATCAACACTGGGGAAAAACCGGCGGTCCCAGCGAGGCCTGTCTGAATTCCAAAATTTGGGGATCTAGTAAGAGAGAAAATTGCGGACAAGAAGGAATTTGGACCTTCTTACAGACAACCAGTACCTGTCCTGGCCATACACGGAACGAGAACAGTACTTCTGCCGCCCCTTGCTGGAAAAAAGGAGAAAAGATTTGTGTCCATCGACCTCATCAAACCACAGTATGTGGCCAATACTAAATAGTAAGCCTTGTGGACTCCGACCTACTAGCAGACACACTCCTCTCGCTACTATCCAAGAGGTTCAGACTGAACGACTGATAACCATCGAGAATTCAGCAGTAACAGATGAAGGACTGAGCAACAATGCTATGGAACTCATCCCTCTTGAAACTCAAGTAACAGTTCGTCCAAATACACCTGTCTACACCAATGTGACAAGTGATCAACTGGTTCCAGCGATTTCTACAAATCCTGATGCAATTCCAACAATTGACAGAAATGCTTCTGGCTATTTCATTAACTTTGATACGTTTTCTGAGGATCTGAGTGAGCCTGAGACGTCGCCAGCATCAAAAACTTTTAAACAGCAAGTACAAGACTTTTTACATTTTTTGAAAAAGACTTATCTGGTTTCACCATGGATTGAACTTTGGGTTATTTCTGGAATATTTTTTTTCCTGCTTTGGCTAGCTTTGGTTATGACAATGAGCGTGCTTATAAATGGCAGATACATCCATTTGGACATTGAAAGAAAAGAAGTGAACTTACTTTGGAAACCTCACAAATCATCCCATCGTGAAACAAGAGTCTTGTCTGCAGTGAACATCACAGCCGTTCCTATACAGGATGGTATAGTGTGGGACAAAACAGATTTCAATATCTTCGGCCCTACGGAACATTTGAACATTCCACATTTATTTAAGATTTCACTAAGTGATTTTGTTTCATCCAGTACCTATTCTGATGATTGGGACTTTGAAACTGTAAATGACTAACTGGCACATGCATCAACAATGCCATTTGCGATTCCTTATTAGCGAAAAATAAGGATTCGCTAATAAGGAATAGCAAAAGGCTATGCATGTAGAAATCGCTTTAAAAATAGCGATTTCTAAACATTCCTTAATTGCGACTCGCAAATTGCGACTCGCAATTAAGGAATACCTCCCCATTCATTCCTATGGGCCTAGAGGCCCATATCAATCAATCAATCAATCATGTCACTTATAAAGCGCACTACATACCCGCGAGGGTCTCAAGGCGCTGGGGGAAGAGGGGGGTGGTGCTGCTACTGATCGAAGAGCCAGGTCTTGAGGAGTCTTCTGAAGGCCAGTAGGTCTTGGGTCTGTCGGAGGTTGGTGGGGAGGGTGTTCCAGGTCTTGGCGGCGAGGTGGGAGAAGGATCTGCCGCCGGCGGTCGTTTTCCGGATGCGGGGGACTGTGGCGAGGGCGAGGCTGGTCGAGCGGAGCTGGCGGGTGGGGGTGTAGAAGCTGAGTCGTCTGTTGAGGTAGGCTGGTCCGGAGTTGTGGAGTGCTTTGTGTGCGTGGGTGAGGAGCTTGAAGGTTATCCTCTTGTTGACAGGGAGCCAGTGCAGGTCTCTCAGGTGGGGTGTGATGTGGCTGCGTCGGGGGATGTCGAGGATAAGACGTGCAGAGGCGTTCTGGATGCGTTGCAGCCGTCTCAGGAGCTTAGCCGTCGTTCCTGCATAGAGGGCGTTTCCGTAGTCCAGCCTGCTGGTGACGAGGGCCTGGGTGACTGTTTTTCATAGGAATGAATGGGAAGACATTCTCAATTTGCGATTCTCAATTAGAGAATCGCAAATTGAGAATGCAATTTCAAGGGTGCCAGGGTGTCAAATAGACACCCTGTTGCACCCCTGAAATCTGCATATGAGTACATCTTGCACACACACATGCCCCAAGGGCATGTGTGTGTGTAAAATGGAACTTTGAAAAATGCACTTTAGTGCATTTTTCAAACTTTTTGCAAATTACCATGAAGTTCAACTTCATGGTAATTTGCTCCCCCTATTAGCGAAATCGCTAGTTTTTTTACTTTAATGCATTGCATTTAAGGAATCTCAATTTGCGATTCCTTAAATGCAATGGCAATTTAAGTAATCGCAATTTAGAGATTACTTAAATTGCGATTTTTGCATTCGGGATGATGCATCCCAAATGCAAAAATACCGGTCGCAAAGGGGCAGATTCTGAGAATCTGCCCGTTTGCGACGGGTTTTTGCTTTGATGCATGTGGGCCTTAATGTTTAACCTAGAAAAGACTGCTGCATTTTCTAATAATGAATATTTAGAGGGTTCATCAGACTATGAACAGCTGTATTGCTATAACCACTATGGTCATCATTTTTGCATAAATCTGCAACACCTAGAAATGTGTTTATGTTTAACCAATGGGAGCATTGTCCTACACCACCAAAAGGTAGTTCAAAAACATTTGCTAAAAAGTTTCCATATTTTTCAGGATATAATACATCTGATCCAGAAACATTTTACTATAAAAGTGTAAACAAAACAGGATTGAAAATGATGTTAACTAATACAAAACAGATTTACTCTTCAGCATTTATTGCCCAACTGTCTAGACAGGGTTTCGACTTTTGGAAAGACACAAGAGACACAAAATCTGTCTGGGGTACTAAAGATTGGCAAGTGCAGGGGGTAGAAGCTTTATTTAGAGCCTGTATCGTCCCTCAACAAATAATGTTTTTGAATGACACGGTCCAACAAACGTCTTGCCTTGGTTTAGCCAAGATCAAAGACATGAAAACTCCTTCTGTACCAACACCTGCAAGTGATAACAATACACAGGCAGTGGTTACAGTTGACACCATACTACAACTCAACAGAACAAATCCTGATTGGAGAAAATGGTTGATCTGGCCCACAGACACAAACAACTGTCAAGAGAGATTCCTGAATAAAACACAGGGGTTTACTATTCATAAGCCAGACCCACGATACGTCCAAAGACAGCATCCGGGGGTATGTTAGATTTGGGGGTCTCTAGTTGGCACAGGTAGGTACTTGTGACAAATAGGGACCCTTGCCTCTTGTCAGGGTACGGGGGTACACTCCTAAAATAACCCCTGCTCACCCCCTTGGTAGCTTGGCACGAGCAGACAGGCTTATCTCAGTGCCAGTGTGTAAAGCATTTGTGAACACATACAGTAATCAAGTGACAACACTACAAATGGACACCACACAGGTTGTATATTTATAAAAATAAGTATCTTTTATATAGATTTACCACAAGACCATAAACAACAAAAATAATCCACAATACTATTAAAAATCAAGAGTTCTTGTTAAAAACGCTTAAATCAGAGTTCTGTGCGAGTTGGTAGCCCTGTCCGGCTACAGCATTGATGAAATAACACAGAGTCTAACAAATCCAGCAGACCGCGTCGGTACGGGCCCACTCAAGTGTCGACAGACTCGGTCACAGTACCTTTACTTGATGCAGCAGGCACGGGCGTGCGAGCCGGTTTCGGCGTTCGTCGCGTTGCAGAAAAGAAAGCGTTGCAGGACGCCTTGTCCCTCGATGCGGTGCAGGCGACGGCCCGTTGACGGAGTCGATGAGTCTGAGGCATACGTTGCAGGGCGAGACGGTGCTTCGTTGCGGTGCTTGCAGCTTGCGGTGCGGCGACAGAGCCGGATTACGAGAGCTGGCGTCAATCAATCCGGACAGCGGTATGAGTCGGGCGGTGCGTCGCGAAGCATGCGAGCGGTGCCCAACTCCGATGCGTTCACAGGACTCGAAGTCAGCAACAGTGACCGTGTCGGTCAGACCAGTTCGATTCGGTATAGCGAGGCGTTGCACGTCGCGGTGTCCCCAGGTCACGGTGCAGGCAACGGCTCGGTGACGGCGTCCGGTCGGAGTCGGTGAGCTCAGAGCTTGCGTTGAGAGATGCGGACGTTGTTCGATGCGGTGCCTACAGGACACCAGGTCGGTCGTGAGAGTCGGTCACAGCTTCCTGCCTCTGTAGCCACTGAAACAGCGTTTCCAGCAGCAATCCACAAAGGCTGGTGAAGTCTACTGGTCCTGAGACTTCGGTCAGGGGGCAAGCTCTCTTCCAAGCCCTTGGAGATCTTTGCACAAGTCGATGAGGGTACACACACAGTTCTCCTCCCTCTCTTTAGGCAGTAAGGCAACCACTGCAGGCCAATTCCCCAAAACAGCAACCAGGTGGGGATAGCCTCTCCTTCAGTCTTCGCGGGTTCCTTCCTCAGCAGAGGGTTCTTCTTGTCTTCCAAAGTGATCTAAAGTTCCTGGGTTTGGGTCCCAATATTTATACTAAGTTTGTCTTTGTTCTCTGAAGGCAGAGAGGCCTTTGCCTGGTCCAAACCAGTTCTGGTCAGTCCTGGGGCACTCTGTTGACATGTCTCCTTCTTTCCTTTCAGAGAGCAGGGCAGAGACATCAGACACTCCACAGGGGGTGGAGCCAGCATTGTGGAGGGAAGGCACAGCCCTATTCAGGTCCCAGGTGCAACTCCTCCCACCCATCTGCATGGAGATCTCTCTATTCAGCCCTGGCTGTCTCACCCTGTCTCCTGGAATTTCCCCAGCCCCTGTCACTCAAACTCCAGACAAGGAATACACAACCTAGCAGAGGCAGGCTTGGACAGTTAAGCAAGAAAATACCTACTTTCTAAAAGTGGTATTTTCAAACACAGAATGTTAAAACCAACTTTACTAAAAGATGTATTTTATCATTCTGAGTTCAGGCATACTAAACTCGAATTTCTACCATGTTCCCTGAGTCAGTTAGGATTATAAGATGTAATAATCAAAACAGCCCATTCTGGCCTAGGGAGAACAGGTAGCCTTGCAATAGTGAAAAACGAAAATGGCTGTAATTCACTATTAGGACATGCCACGCACACTAGGGCTTGTCCTACCTTATCCTTACAATGCACCCTGCCTTTGGGCCTCCCATAGGGGTGACTGATCTGAAGCAAAGGGAAGGTTTAGGGACTGGTAAGTGGGTGCACTTACCCAGTCAACATGGCAGCGCGAGACTGCACGCAGGCTCTGCGATGGCAGACCTGAGACACACGTTTACAGGCTGCTTCTGTGGGTGGCACAACCAGTGCTGCAAGCCCACCAGCAGCATTTGACTCACAAGCCCCGGGCACCTCTTGTGCACTGTACTAGGGTCTGACAGTGAATCAAATATACCCAATCATGGAATCACGAATTCGTACAACAATTTACCATAGGGAGCACTTGCACTGTGGCACTGGACAGCAGTGGCACAGTGCCCAAAGCATCTTACACCAGAAAAACATATGAGGCAACAGCAAAAAAAATGGAAGGGAGACCCACGCCAATGGTGCCAAGTCTAACAGGGTAGTAACAACATACAGTGTAGGGAAATTATGCCTCGATTGGCTGCAAAAATCTACACTTAGGGATGTGAAACAACACTTATCTTTACTTAAAGAAGACGCAGACCGTAGGGAATTCTTGCTTGGACCAAGAAAACCGCGTCAAAAACGTTTCATATATGCCGGCATCTATGCTGCTTATAATGAAGCATGGAAGGTGTCACAGATGGAGGCCGCAGAACGAATACGTGAACTTGATCGTATTAATTTAGAGAAAATCTCTCTGTGGTCGACAATGGGTTA
Source organism: Calotriton arnoldi (assembly GCA_963921515.1). Taxonomy (NCBI): domain Eukaryota; kingdom Metazoa; phylum Chordata; class Amphibia; order Caudata; family Salamandridae; genus Calotriton; species Calotriton arnoldi. Next base: position 1,017,174 of record CAWUFW010006490.1, read on the forward strand.
ACAACTTTGTCCTCCAGAATTTATTCATTGGACAGTATTGTATCCTCTGCTATCGACATACTGGAACAAGATTTAGCCATGCTACAGCAAGGCCAGTCTCAGTTACGTTCTATTATGTTATGTAGCTGGACGCTGCAATCTTTGCGTGCGGGCTATGTGCCTTGGCGTTTTATCAACACGACGGCTCTGTTTGCAGAATACAATCTAACTGATAAACAGATCGAACTGGCACAAAGGGGAGCAAAGTATACAGTACTGAGCATTGAAAAACTTGAAAAATTACCATTTACTGTGGCAGAAAAACCAGCTACAGAATGGCTTATTCATGGCAAAATTAGTCTACCTATGACTACTTTCCAGTTTCAGTATTGCCTTAAACAGATGCAAGCAGGCAAATATGAAAGGTTGGGTAAAGAATACATTAAGACATCCTGGATTCTGCCTTACACATATAGATGTTGGAGTGGGGATCGTGAAGTGTTTCTGAGCGTTATACACTGTGAAAGTGCGCTGAGCGGTTCACTGATTTGTCAGGATATTTCTTTACACAGGGCTTGTAATGGTTCTGTGGCAAATTTGTCCTGCCACCAGCAAGGTACACCAGCTGCTGTGATTAATCCAACGTTTGGACAACTTTCTAATGGGAGTTACCTCATGTTGAATGATCAGAGTTGCTGTGGCATGTTGCCAGGCATCCCATATCTAGGAACGGTCAACTCCAGGGTCACTTGCTGTATGCAAATATTGTTTGCCCCAGTAGACACAGTCAGGGAGTCGCCTCTATGGCCTTCGTTGAATGTCTCTTTTATACGATTTGATACTTTAAGCAGAATGAAAGCCATGCTTATACAACAATCAGTGCCTTTGACCTCGGCCAAAGAAACCTATGATCTACAAGTTGCAAGGACTTCGGCTGAGATACAAGCTTTAATTCCTACAAACTGCCCTATACATTTCGTAGCAATGATAGGACGTATCTTTAACATGTCTGATACAAGCGGAATTGTACATATATTTAATACCATCTGTTCCGGACTATTAGCACCTTTCCAGGCTGTCCTCGGAATCATCCCAAACTTCGCACATTCGGTGTTTGGTGGTGTGCCGTTAATTCTAGCACTTGTTGCAGGAATTCTGTTTCTATTCCTCCTACTACGCTATGGCAAGCCTCTTCGCCAACATCACTCCGAGCGTTGTGGAGAGAACCCTCCTTGAACGGAAATGCCGTGAGCGAATAGTACAGCTTTTGGGCATGCCTCGTCTACGGGAACTTAATACAACGTGGTTCCTGTCATTCAGACCAATCTGGCAAGATTGCATCTTACCTGTTCTACGGTGTTGCTGTGAAGAATGCGTGCTAGACACCTGTCTAACACTCCCATCAGTCATGCCAATGGATATTGATACTCTGCTGGACCCGATAACAGCCCATGCTGTGTGTTGTCCCCAGAGGCTTCCAATTCTGATGGCGGCATTCAATGAGATCTCACAGACGCTTCCGGCTGCTGCTGAGGTACGAGATGGATCAACAGGCACACAGGTAACAACGGACGTGAACATTGCATCTTCTGCTGAAGGAGATGTTTCTCATCTCTGTGCAATTAACCTTCTGAACGAGGTGTTCCAAATGTCACCAACTTCGGTGGACGATATTTTGGCTACGGACATAGATGATCTAATGTTTACGCCAGACCCATACACTGACTTTGATTCAGCTCACAGTGTACCAGGGCAACAATGAAATATGGCCTTCATATTTTCAAAACTTGGAACTTTTCCCAGAAATTGAACTTTTTCTTTTTAAAAAAAATTCTAGATAGAAATGACATGGCAAATGAACAATCTGCTTACAGTAGAACTAGTCTTATAAAACGGACTTCTTTGAATACTTCCAGGGACACATTGTCACCTTACTTGCCTAACATTTCATTTAATTCCATGATATGCAATGGCTTTGATTTTAAGAACTTATCAACCATTTCATCATATGTATATATTTCTGTTTCATTCACATTGCATTTTACTTCCATTATATGCTTAGAATGAAAACGATGCTTAAATGTACAGTACCTATTGCATTTCAACGATTTTGAGCTTCTTTTAAAATGCTTTTAGAAATGTTTTTAGCAACATGTGGTACTCAATTTTATGTTTAGCATTTAAATGTTTAGCATTTAGTATTATCGTTCAATCGAAAGTGGAGTGGTTGTTGTGTTCAGCTTTAGGTGTCCGTATATAGGTTTTCCTGAATCATGTCCTTATATAGGCACAATTCGCCATGCCCTTATTTAGGCATAGAATCCCTGTCCTTATTTAGGCATTAACCGTGCACTCCAAATACAGGCATGGTCACCGACATCCGTCCACCCTAACGTCACAACGAGTTCTTAGAAAACCAGACCCTTAAGCTTCGGGAGTTCCCCTAGCACAGGACTATTGATTTCTCCAAGAACTCATCTATTATGTATGAACCGTTATACCTTAAGGGTTCATTCCTGACGTCTTCCTCTGTCCGACTTCACGTCAATGCTAACATTCCAAGACACCTACCAAGTATAAATATACCTTCCCTTGCCCAAGCAAGTTAGAGGAGACCTCGACTTCAGAGGAGCCCGTATCCCGGCCTGACGCACTGAGAAGACGCTGTCATATCTGCACGCAGACGAATCCAGCTTCCAGTGTTCTGACTCCCTTCGCGGGGTGTTAGAGTTCCAGATCTGGCAAGAGATTCCCACCTCTCTCATTCTCAAGGTATGGAGCTGACTAGAACTTAGAGGGACTCTTGGCATACTATACTTAACATACTCTTAGTATACCAGACTAGAGAATACTCCACCTACTTCTACCTTTCCCTACACCTAGACTAGGTTAGGTACATTGGGGTAGAACTAGCTTAGAGACGCATCTTATGAGTACTCGCATTTTTAGCTCATGTTATTTATGTATGTGAATATATGCTAAAAGATAATGCTAGCGCAGTATTATTTATTTCTACTGCTTACGCTGTACATTATTTATCTTGCATACTGTCTTGTGATCGTAACAGCACATATCTCTTACACGAGAAACAAGACTGTTCAATAAAAACTTTTTATTGAAACGCCCGTCTTTCCTTTCTGTGTAACTCTGTAGAAACTAAGCATGCACGATTGACTGAGTGAAACTGTTATCTATTGTTTCCACGATTCTGAGACATGTTCCGCTTCTAAAGGGAAACAAAAGTTGTCATGTTTTTCGGTTGCCAGAAACTACTCCTTCTTGTTATTCAAGGAGTTTCTAGTGGCCTCTGAGTTAGCTGGCACAAGTAATTAAGTTTAATATACTCGATAGGGACATACCGACCTCAGTCCTATGTCAAGCCTATAGGGTATATTATTCCAATGCGCAGAGCCTATTAGGGAAATAGGAACTACACTACACTTGCGGTGATGGAGTCGGTGCGAGCGCTGGCGTCAGGAATGAGGATAACTGCAGGCATCGAAGGGCATTGGAACTGCTCTGCGGGCTGGGCGGTGCGTCGTGCACTTCACGAGCGGTGCCCCTGGCCTCGGTGCAGGCCGCGGCGTCACAGCAGCATCGCTGACAGCATCGGAGATTGTTTTTTTTGCTTCTCTAAGGTTTCTTCCAGCTTCCAACAGCAGGAACAACCTCCAGGGACCCAAAGCAGGAACAGGCACCTCCTGGCAGGTCAGAACTCTCAGCAATAGAGTTCAGGGGAGCTGGGGGTGAAGTCTTTGTGTCCCTGAGACATTAGAACAGGGGGCCAGCACACACAAGCCCTTGGAGATTCTTCTTCAAGCAGGTTTCTCTGTAAAGTTCCAGTCTTTGTCCTTTCCTTGGCAGAAGCAGCAACTGCAGGACAACCACACACAGCACACAGCAAAGGGGCATTACTTCATCATCATAGCTCTCCAGCTCTTCTCTTTGGCAAAGATTCCTCTTGAGTCCAGAAGTGATCTAACGTTCTGGGGTTTAAGGTCCAGAACTTATACCCCATTTGGTCTTTGCTCTTCTTTGTGCAAGGGTCTCTGAGCCCATTCCAAACCAGTTCTGTCCTCACTGGTGTAGTATGGCCACAGGGGGTGGAGACAGCATTGTGCAAGGGAGACAGGCCCTATTCATGTGCAAGGAAAACTTCTCCCACTGCTCTAAATGCAGCCAAGGTCTAGTCAGCTCAGCTCTGAGTCATCCAGGAAGGGCCAGGCACACCTCAAACCCCCCCCCCCAGTGGCTGTCTACAGTGAATGTACATCCCCAGCCCTTGTCACTCCAAAACCAGACAGTCTATCCACAAACAGGCAGAGGCACGAGAATGGTTAAACAAGAAAATGCCCACTTTCTAAAAGTATAGCTTAGGGCACTCGTCTCGCGCCCCATCTGTCGCACTGCGTTGTAGGGATAAATTTCCCATCAGTAATCCATATTTTCCTGTTTAAACCTTTTATATCATTAGAAACCCATTATAATCCAAGTCTTCTTTACAACTCGCGTCCGAGCTTAATAAATCACTGCAGAGACAGCGTCATGCCACCTTTTAAATTTAATTTTCAAATCTTCAAATGAATACTACGTGCCCATCCAGGCTTTTCACAGCAACAAGTATATCCAAAAAGTGGAATGTGCAACAGAGTAGGCTCATCACATCTTGCCCAATGCATTTCGAGTCTAATACGACTCTTCGTCAGGGGTCACTGCAATAAATCAAAAAACAACTGAGCTGGCTGTTCACAATTGACCTAACCTAATACCTGACATAATAACACTCAAGATAACGCTCAAACCCATACATCTCACAAGCCCACCCGTAAGAACCTGTGAATAAATTAATCATGCCAATCCCAATGCTGAACCCCTTACCTCCCCCCTCATCATACACTAGTGTGCACATTCATCAAAAACCAGCGTGAAACCAAAAATGCCCAAAAACTACAATATCCGTGGCGATCCTTCCCCTCTCTAAACTGATACTCCCCGTGTAGCAACAACCTTCAACCAAACCAAATCCCATCGTGCCCCACGTACAACGAATCAGAGTAAATTACCATATTGAAGCCGCTGCCGGCAGCCTAACCTCCTCCTTCACCTCTTTCGGTAACATAGATGATGATACATTCGCGCTGCCATTCATTCCCTGTTTTAAACCAACATCACGTCTCCATGTAACCAATCATTCCTAATCGTCACACCCCCACGATAACATCCCACAGCTGAGCCTTGATGATCCTCACAGCAACAAAAAACATCAACTCCCACAATGCACTCAACCAAATCAGAGATTTCTTTTCTTTGTTGCAGAATTGTGATGGTGCAGGGTGGGGAGAGTTAGGGAATGGGGGGCTTTGTCACAGATTGTAGCTGTAGTAGGGTGGGTGCACATAGAGGGTAGCGGGTTTAATTTGCATGGGTTTAATTTGCATGAGCTTTTTCACTTGGGGTTTCATTTAGTTTAACCACGGACTGATTTGGTTGAGTGCATTGTGGGAGTTGATGTTTTTTGTTGCTGTGAGGATCATCAAGGCTCAGCTGTGGGATGTTATCGTGGGGGTGTGACGATTAGGAATGATTGGTTACATGGAGACGTGATGTTGGTTTAAAACAGGGGAATGAATGGCAGCTCGAATGTATCATCATCTACGTTACCGAAAGAGGTGAAGGAGGAGGTTAGGCTGCCGGCAGCGGCTTCAATATGGTAATTTACTCTGATTCGTTGTACGTGGGGCACGATGGGATTTGGTTTGGTTGAAGGTTGTTGCTACACGGGGAGTATCAGTTTAGAGAGGGGAAGGATCGCCACGGATATTGTAGTTTTTGGGCATTTTTGGTTTCACGCTGGTTTTTGATGAATGTGCACACTAGTGTATGATGAGGGGGAGGTAAGGGGTTCAGCATTGGGATTGGCATGATTAATTTATTCACAGGTTCTTACGGGTGGGCTTGTGAGATGTATGGGTTTGAGCGTTATCTTGAGTGTTATTATGTCAGGTATTAGGTTAGGTCAATTGTGAACAGCCAGCTCAGTTGTTTTTTGATTTATTGCAGTGACCCCTGACGAAGAGTCGTATTAGACTCAAAATGCATTGGGCAAGATGTGATGAGCCTACTCTGTTGCACGTTCCACTTTTTGGATATACTTGTTGCTGTGAAAAGCCTGGATGGGCACGCAGTATTCATTTGAAGATTTGAAAATTAAATTTAAAAGGTGGCATGACGCTGTCTCTGCAGTGATTTATTAAGCTCGGACGCGAGTTGTAAAGAAGACTTGGATTATAATGGGTTTCTAATGATATAAAAGGTTTAAACAGGAAAATATGGATTACTGATGGGAAATTTATCCCTACAACGCAGTGCGACAGATGGGGCACGAGACGAGTGCCCTAAGCTATACTTATAGTATGAGCTGTGGACTGGGACGGACCACAGTATCTGATCGCACTTTCTAAAAGTGCCATTTTCAAAACGCACAATTTAAAAATCATCTTTTCTAAAAGATGCATTATTAAATTCTTAGTTCAGAGAGCCTAAACTTTACTCTTCTATGTTGTCACAATGGAAGTTATACTTGTAAGATGTTACAAAGTATCTCCCATTCTATCCTATGGGACAGATAGCCTTTATATTGTGAAAAACGAAATTGGCAGGACATGTCACACACACCGGTAAATGTCCTACCTTTCACATACACTGCACCCTGCCCAGGGGGGTACCTTGGGCCTACCTGAGAGATGTCTTACATGTAAGAAAAAGGAAGGTTAGGGCCTGGGACATGGGTGCACTTGCCAGGTCGACATGGTAGTTACAAACTAACTGCGCATGCAGACACTACAGTGGTAGGTCTGAGACACATTTACTGGGCTACTCAGGTGGGTGGCCCAACCAGTGCTGCAAACCCACTCATAGCATTTGATTTACAAGCCCTGGCACACTTAGTGCACTTTACTAGGGACTTACCAGTAAATCAAACATGACAATCATGGATAACCAATTATAATCATAATTCACACAGAGAGCATATTCACTTTAGCACTGATCAGCAGTGGTAAAGTGCCCAGAGTCCTAAAGCCAACAAAAACAGGTCAGGAAAAAAATGTTTGCAAAAACGGCCATTTCCACAATGCTATGAATAGTTCTGGCACATTTTCTTGTAGTACGGCATTATTTTGAAATGGATGCTGTTTTTAGGTCGAGCCTAGCGCAGCGCGCATGCGCTGCTCTAGGAAAACTACCTCTTGAAATCAATCTGTATTTTTTTTTTTGCTTGCTTTCTATTGGTCTTTGCGTGCGAAAGCAGCACGCAATTGGGCAAAGGTGGGTGCATGTCCCACCTTTGCCAGGAATTGTAGCCGCCCACGGCCTACAGCTTGCGGTTACGCGCTGCGGCGCACAGTGTGCCATCTGTTTTTCGCGTGCAGCGGCGGGCACAAGCGCTTGCAGACCACTCCCGGGCTTGTTTTTCAAATACCCCCGCATTGCTACTTGCCCGTCCTCAGAGGCAGCAAACGAACTTGGTCGATTTTACCCATACTAAGCAATGCGGACATAATGACGGCGTGGCAGCTTCCTTTATAGGTGAACACACTGTGAGTAGCAGTGAAAAGAGTTTGGGGATAGGTATTTTCTTATGCTCTATGATCTTTGAAACCCAGCGCATTGGGGTTTAGAACATGTTTTCTATCTGTCACATTAGGCTCGGCAAAACACAGAATATGTATTAAATCCAGATGCGGCTTCCTTTATGAGGTCGGGAGGCCCGTGCTGCAGCCATCCTCTGAAACTGTTGCATTCCAGTTATGAGCAGATGACTTCTGCAAAGGGGAAGGAGGGGGGGGGCTCTTTTTTATTAGCTTTCTGCTGTGCTTCGCCTGCTGCCTTACTGTTTTATTTATCTCACCAGCCTCCTAACGATTTGCTCTTTCACACTCTTACCCAGAGCCCCATTTTCTACTTGCTACACTCTCACCTACTCTATCTACATTTGTCCTTAACTCTCCTGCTGCTCCCTGGCTTCCTTATGAGTCACCTTTCTCTCTCGCACCCTCCAAGTCCTTTCTCTCCTTTCTGAACTCAAATGAACGCTTCTCTACCCTGCCTCTCGGGCAAGCAGGCAGCCCCCCCACCCCCTCTCCGGGGGGCTGTCCAGGCTCCCTCTCACATAAAATTATAGCCCTCCGTTCCCTCCTATCAGGGAGGGCAGCGCTTGCCTTGGCTACCTGGAAGAGCCACTTCAATTAGCAGCCTGTGTTGTAACGTACAGTTTTATTTAAATGAGAACAGTCTACAACTTGTTTGATCGTGCAGTTCAGGGGGATAAGGTATGTAGGAGCTGTACTCTTTATTTCATCCCAGGATAGAGCCCACCCTGCTCCTGGTCTCTGGCAGAGCGTCGCTTTGCTGCTGCTAGGGGAGTAGGTGCTGCGCCCACAGACCACAGAGAGACCACCAAGTCACCCGCTGCGGGGGACTTGCATCCGCTTGCTGAAGTCCTGCAAGTCCGTGAGTGCACATTCCGTGCCACTGGGACTAACTTTAGCCACAAATCAGTAATGTTCCACAATATGTAGACAGCATTCTTTTAGCTTACATCTCACCCCTATGCTGTGAGCCAGCGACCGCAGAGGTGTACCGTCTTCATAAAACAATGCAAAGCCCAGCCTTTAATCTAAAAAATCCTCTCTAAAGCGTGTAGCTGCAGATTTCCCCGAACAGCGCTTTGATCTTCTTCCCAAACCCTATTCTACTCATCCACACGGCCCAGCTCTGACCAAAATTACTGTCAGTGGATCAACAAAGTATTTGTGTATCACAAAAGTTATGTAGTATAAATTATACATTATGTAATATATACAGAGACACTTTAAAAAGGCAAAATGTTTTTTAGAACCGCTGTAATTTTAAGATAAGAGCAACACATCATGTTTTATATTGCCACAGTGCTTTGTATGTTGAGATTCTGCAGCTCTATTTAATTTCCCGTGCAAATGCCTCAGTAGCATATCCAGTCCAGGTATTGCTTTGCATTCTAGGACTTAGTCTTGATTTAATAACGGCATAGAAAGGACCACAAGTCCCAGAATGCAAATCAAACAAATTAAGTTGAAGAGCTACACATGCCTAATCGGAAACTTGAGAGCTCTGATGTTCCGCGTTTAATCAAATCCACAAAACCCATGATGCAATTTGAGATTAGCTGAAACCAGAATTGTCTTAAGGCAGTCTGTGTGACAAGGGCCATTTCCTGTTGCAATGAGCACTAGCATTTACTTTACAATCAGCAACGAGTGGCACATTTAAAAGAAGGAGAGGATGTGGCGTTAAGGCCAGAGCTGACTTTAGAACTGGGGAACCAGATTTGAGTCTTGCGTCGGCTCTACGTGTGCTTTAAAAAGCATAAATGTGATCTTGCTTGTTTTGGTGGGCACTAGGAAAACCGACTCTGGGCGCTTTATGGAATGTTTTCGTGCGAGTTTCATTTTTAACACTTTGTTGCTGCATGGTGCACTGAAACTAAAGACGCGCGCTGCTGACATTGGCACTTTATTTGAAATATGCGTTTTTCTTTATGTGGAAGAGCGATAGCAATCTTTATAACCATGCCTCTGCTTTCAGTTCTTAACCAGAGCCCTTTCAGCTCTCCTCAGTTACCCTCCATCCTTGTCACACCCTTTTCACCCTTTACCAAACAGCTTGCATGCTGGCAGCCTGTCTCTTTCCACCGAATAAAACAATTACAATATATATACACAACAACAAAGCCCCCACACTTCTCCTTAATATGCCGCATAAGAGGCATAGCATAAACAAAACGTACACTTTTTCAAGCACACACCATCTTATACCAAACTCAAAGTTACAATAAAAAGATACAGATACTGTCATGTTAACAGGACGTTAAACGAGTGCTGCATCTGAGATAAGCTACTTATCAGGTGCATGTTTTAAGGACTACTTCTCTGTTTAGAGTTTGGGGATGTTCCAAAAGCGAGGCAGGTATTTAATAACATAACCCCATGAAAACTCTACGCCATACAAATGCATAAATAATCATGATGTCATCTTATTTTTAGTAATTAGCACACAGTTAAGGTGCATTAAAACAGTTTGCCCTTACCCTCACTATTATCACACAAACTGCATGTGCAACATTTTGTCACCCTAACCTGCCACTTGTTTTTTTTTAATAACAATTCAGACAATGTGTGCATATAAGATACTCATGTTTTTCAAACCCATTGAATTATAACTTCATAAGCCTTTTACATTGTGTATCTTTACATATTTTAGCGCTATTGCTTTGCGAGGGAGGTGAACGTATTTGGGAGAAAATATTTTTAACCTTAATACCCACGGCTTCCATGCAATCCAAGTAGCCTATGTCTGGGAATTCCGTGCATGCCATGTAACACACAAGACCTACATAGTGCCCAAGGCTTCTCAAACACGTAAAGCAGATGTGAGCAGAGATCGTTTAATCAGTCAGCCATCTTGTCATGTCTCCTTATGACATTTGCATACCAGGGCATTTTTGGGGCAGGTTGTGTAGTCTGACATTTCTGAAAGCAGGACATCTCTAAGTACAGTGCACAGTGGTGCCTGAGACCTGTCGGACTGCAGTGCACTGGTTGTACATGTGAGATCTCAGAGTGCAGTGCGCGGTGGCACCTGCAACACCTCTGACTGAAGTGCGCTGGTGGTACATGTGAGATCTCAGAGTGCAGTGCACTGGTGGTGAGAATGGCGAATGTCTCAATGAACGTTTCCTGAGGCAAGCATGTATTCCTGAATCAGACTACATATTCCAGTGTGTAGCAATTGTATCTCTCTTCAGCCCCTGGTGGCACAGCACCCAGGATAATGTGCTGCATTGCTAAACACTTATAAGGTCCCAAGGCGAGACCTATTGGCTATGCCAATGCTTGTTTTTAGCTCTGTTCAACGTCTCCTGCTTATTCCCCCTTCCAATCACTGCCCTGCTACAAAGCCATCTTTCCCCTTGTTTCCGTGGAGCATGGGGTAAATGGCTTCAATATATTAGCAATGTATAACACTTGTTAGAATGCGTGTATTGTGAGTGAGGCTTCCATGATGTACCCAAAGTATCGTTTTCAAGGACTTCCTAGCTGGAAGTTCTGTTGAAGACCTGATTTTGTGTTGGTTCTATGAGCAAATGTTTAAGATATGTTTCATTTGTATTATACATCTCTGGAGTGCAGCTGCTGAGGAAGTAAGTGGAAGACTTCTCTTACCTTAAGAAATGGGTTATGCTTAATTATTGCATAGTTTTCAATCATTATGTTGACGTATCTGATGTGTGAAATGTGACCCTAACCATAATCAGAGCATGCTGAATTTGCAAAATCTATTAATAGCTTGATTGAATTGTCTATTAAACCTCTGTGATTCTGTTTTTCCTGGGACTCTTTTGCCATTTTCTTGGAGGCAACTTGGCATGCTGTAAGTGCTCTTTATGAGTCTGATACTTAGATTTTCTTATTTAGAATATGCATAACCAGGGATTATATCGTTTTAAGCCTTTGTATTTCTCTGCATTCTGTATTGGGCATTCGTGGCAATCCATGCATTTTTCCTGTGTATGGCATTTTCAATTCTGTAACAAATATTGTTCTGCCCTATTTGTGATCTAGAACTCAGTCCTTCATCCTTCTAATGTTTTATTTCTTTTAACTCTGTGTTTCCTGATGAGTAGTGTAGTCTCTAGCTACTAGATCAACTAGAGATTCTCCAGTCAAAATATTTTAGTAAATATTGGTGTGATCAAATATCGGGGTTCCAGTGATTATGGGGATTCGGCTCCAACAATTCTATCCCAAGTTGTGATATGATGTGGTATGATTTTGAGTGGTATGAAACAATGGGATCTTGAGATGCTTAGTGTGGATGTTGTGTGGTTGCAGAATTAGTTAAAATGTGTGTATATTATTTTTTCAGACGTGGTGTGAGATGCAGTGGTATGCTACTAGGTCACGTTAGATAGTGTAGAGTGAAGTGGTACTCGATGATGTGATATGAAGTTGGTGGGATATTTTTTGGTGTGGTAGGATGTCTTTTCAGACTGGATAGTGTAGAATGAAATAGAATATTGATTTGCATCAGTTAATTAAAGCCATCGCAATTAATTTTACATTCGTAGGTACCATTTCACACACAATAAATAGAATAAAAATGTGAAGATAAAGTGCTAAATTCATTTAAAACAGGAACAGGCAAAAAAGTATAATCTTGAAGCTAATACATACTGTACTAAGATTTTATTGGAACTGCTGCTCAGTCTTATTACATCTTTTCTCCATAATTAATTGGAACCTAGTGAGAAATGTAATAAATTGACAGTTCTGCTCAGTATCCTTCGGGTTTAGACAGGCAATAATGGTCTGCCTACATGTTCGTATGCCTCTTGAATTAAAGAGGGTTCACTAGTTCTCATCTTTCTTGTTTTAAGTGTGGGCAGATGCAAACCTAACAGATTAGATCTTCTTTTGGTGCCTCACAAAGCACACAGGAAATTCCCTCATTTGCAAGCCAGGGTGGTTTCTCTGCTAGTGGCAGGAATAATCCCAACCTTAGATTCAAGTGTTTCTGTTTTGTGAACACTGAATAGGTGGCTCCAAAATAAGGTGCAGGGTTCAGAAAGTTACAGGTGTTGATCAATATCCAGGCATGAGCTAGCTAAGCCAATGTTAGTTTGTCCTTTAGCAGTTACTTTTTCCCCATACATTTATTAATTACTTTTCGTAAATGCCGTGTACTATAATGACTGGTCCCATAAGGCTTGTGCTTGCATAATGGCAATAGATTTTTCCGAATAGGCTTTAAGAGGCGTCAGCAGAGAGATAGCAATTATTGACCACAGTATTTTATTAATAGATTTTTCATTTGAGTGCAGCAGTCTGTAGCAACTCCTGATAAAAGCACACTGTCTGGCAATAGACCGAATTCCAAAGGGATCTGCGCCGGTGATGAGGTTCTTGGGATCTTGAATACTTGTCTATATGTTTTAATTATTATTCCTGTATCTCGACCTCGCAAAGCCTCATTGCTATAGGTACGGGTTGGAAGAAGTTTTGCTGTCAAAACCGTCAGCATTGGCATGAGTATGGGTACTTTTAAGTTGTTATGTAAGGTGAGGAAGGCGGCTTTTAATGCATTTCCCTTTCTTATAAGTTCTTGTTTTTGTGGTGAAAAGGTTCCTTTATTGCCAAATATTTATATAGAACCACGTGCTCAAGAGGCTTCACCTTTAAGAGGCCATTTTTTGGAGACGAATGTTATGATTTGAAATTGTCTTTTTGTCTGTTAATTTCCAATATATTTTCACATTGAAAAAGAGCATTCAGAAGGCACTGAAGTCCAACCTGGGATAGACTGCAAAGGAACACATCATCTGCATACAATAGATGACTGAGACGCAGTGGACCCAGACGAGGGGGTGACAATTTATCTGATCAAGTGATTTTGTCAAGTCTGCTAGGAAAAGGTTAAAGAGAAACGGTGCTAGGACATAACCCTGCTTGAGGCCTTGATAAGTTCATATTTTCCTTGAGACACGAGATCCATGACCTATTTTTTTTCAAATCCTAGTGTTATTATACAGTTGTTGTATCCCTCTCAGGAGGGGTCGAGGGATTTCCCATTTGGCAAGCTTTGACCAACGTGATCAAAAGCAGACTTAAAATCAATGAAATATAGGTGAAGGGGTTCCTTTATTTTTTTCAGTTTATTGATTGTGAGCGCTAAGGCCAGAATATTAGTTGTTGTACCCGACCCCTTCATAAACCCTGTTTGATTTAGTGGAATGATGTTATTTGTGCATGGCCAAGAGGTTAGTTCAGCCAGTAGAAAGGACGCAAAATACTTCGCCTCTATATCCAATAAGGCTATGAGGCTGTAATGTTCTCATTTGGACTGATCTACACTTTTAAATATTGGGTTTAATATGGAACCACACCACCCATATGAAATTGTTCCTGAAATGGAGAGATGGTTAAAAAACACGGTGAATTTGTCAGGACAAAACTGGGGGCTTTTTTTTGCAAATGGGCGGTGGTATACTGTTTGGACCAGGCAACATCACACCTGCCCGTTCTGATACTTTTTTGAATTCAAGTTTGTGAAATTAGAATTTTGTCTGAGGCTCCCCTGGGTCGCAGGAACAGTGAATGCAATAGTTCGAGCTGAAGATGTTCTTTGGTTATATTTCATGCTTGGAGGTGCCGTCATATTAGATCGATTTTGGTGTGTACCTTCAACAATGGGTGAGCTTCTGGCAAATTCATCAGTCAGGTAGGCAGCCCAAATCTTTTTGGTTATATTAGAGTTGTTTATGTTGCAAGTTGGTCTGGTGATTTCATTAAATTTTTTCCAGAGATTTTTTGAGTTAATGGGGTTACTATCATGAAGTAGCTTAGCCAAATAAGAGTCTATTTGGAGTCTCCTGTCCTTCCATAGGTGCTTATTATATTATTTTTTTGGTTGTCCCTACCTTTTTAAGATGGCAGGTGGAGGATGGGAGCTTCCTGTAGACCCGTAATGCTTGGTTTAGTTTCTGTTTTGCTTCTCTATCGGCAGAAGTGACTTTCTTTCTGCCTTGGACTTGGCATTCATGCTGCTTGTTATTATCATGCTGCTTGCTATTAGTGCCTAATTTATCTTTACTATATAGTGTAATTAATTTTGAGCAGAATGCCTCCCACAGTTGTACCACTGGATAGTGTAGTGTTTTGTATCATGCCATTTGGTAACAAGCTTACTCTCAGGATGTGATCCAATGTGATGTGTCTTGGTTTGCTGTATGATATGCATTGTGTGGTGTAGGGCAGTGTGAAGAGTTATAGTGTGGTGTGTGTAGTCTGGTATGTTACCAAGAGATGTAGGGGCATATTCACAAGGACTTATCGCAGAGTTATCGGCACTTTAGCGCATCAAAAGTGGAGATAGATTTATTGCCCCATTCACAAGCGGGTGCAAACTGCAGACATGGCCAGTATTCCCGCGATAACTGCCGCAAAATTTATCTCCACGGGTGACACCACCAACTAACCCTAATGAGATGCAGAGTAGGCGTTCCCATGCAAAAACTCACGAAAACACCACTACACCACTTTCACAACGAACTGCCAGATCTGCGATGCGAACCAAAAACAGGCGAAAAGCCGCGGTAGCAGCAGGGATTTAACACCTGCCTTCTGCTGGTGTTAAGCAGGACGACTACCTGCAGTATGAAAGGGAGCCCAGCCCAGAGCCACATCTGAAGACCCACAGATGCCATGGAGACAATGATCTTGCAGCTCAGAGACGCAAGAGGGCCACAACACCCACCGCCACCACTCCCAGGCCCCCCCCGGACCACCCCCACCCCCAGAGAAACACATACCGTGCACGACACAAGAGCCACAAAAAGCGCATGATGTCGCACAATGACAACAAGAAACACACCTGTGTGGTCAGAAGAACGAGAAACAGTCACTTATCATTGAAGTAACAACCAAAAACTTTATTGAAATACAACACAAAACACCAATGCGGAGGACTCCTGTCGAGTCCGTCTGGGACAATCTTGATGTCACAGCCTGGAAAATAAAGCACAAAATAAGAACGTGTGTCATGCGCACATCAAAGGAGCGAGACACAGAGAAAGAGAGAAGGAAAGAAAGGCAGAGAGAGAAAGAGAGAGAAAGAAAGAAAGGGAGAGGGAGAAGGAGAGAGAGAAAGGAAGAGAGGGAGAGAAGAAAGAGAAGGAAAGGAAGGGAGAGAGAGAGTGAGAAGGAAAGGAAGGGAGAGAGAGTGAGAGAAGGAAGGGAAGGTAGAGAGAGAGAGAAGGAAAGGAACGGAGAGAGAGAGAGAGAGAGAGAGAGAGAGAGAGGGACACTGCCGCCCCGCGCACCCAGGCACCACTGCTCACCTGCTGCCACCGGTGTGTCTCCAACCACGTGCCGGCATACACTGCAAGCCACCAGGTCTGCAATCTGTAATCGAGGCCAGAGTCAATGATGGCAGAGTCCATCTCAATGCACACGGCTACAACGCCTGTCCGCCCCTGCGCACACATGCAGCCGTACCCTACCCCCTCCCGCCGGCCAGCGCTGGCTGTCCGCCCTTGCGCACCCAGGCCCCACTGCTCACCTGCCGCCAACGGTGTGTCGACCAGTCGGCACACCACGTGCCCGTGCAAGCTCCAGGCCCCAGTCCCGCGACCATGGCATGCTCCACATCATGATGACCCCCACCGCGGCCCAGTAGGTCCCACACATGACGCTGAGTCCTGAGGCATCAATGGCAGAGACCACATCAGTGCACACGTCATCATCTCAGGCTGCACACCCCCTCAGCAATTTCGGTGCTACTAACCCTGTGCAACCCTAGTCAGCGCCACCTGGTGGTAGGCCCGTGACGGCCGCATGGCTTCGGGTGCCACTAACCCTGTGCAACCCCAGTCAGCGCCACGTGGTGGTAGGCCCATGACGGCCGTATGGCTTCGGGTGCCACTAACCCTGTGCGCAACAACTCATGGGCCCTTTATGATTGAGAATCGTGGAATGTCCGTCATCCAGTCACCTCCGCCAGTGGGGAATGTGACGTTGTTGGCCCCTTATATTCGCGGGGTCACATGGCCTGTGACGCCTGTGCCAGATGGGTGTGGTGTGTGTGCAAACCTGCCCTCAGGGAGTGGCTGTGACATGCTGACAACTAGACCAGCGACCTGCAGACCACTAGCGTGTAAACCTGCGACATGTGGCTATATGGCTCCCCCCCTCGGAGCGTAAGCGGAGTGGTCTGGCCTGGCATACGCCGGACCAGCGCAGGGCTTGCAACAATGACTCGGGGGCTCTGGGCGTGGTTCAGTCCATGTCTGGACAAGGAAGTGACTAATGCGTGTGTCCCTGTTGTAGTGTCTACGGCACCCGGAACGCAATCGGCAATGTAGCACACTGTGACTGGAATCCCACTAGATGAGCATCATTGACGTTAGGGGGAATCACTGACCCTACATTCATCCACACATGCATACATGAATGATGAAAGGCATGACACAGCAGTGCGTTTCTGAATGTTTAATGCACATCCAGTGGAGTTTTGCAGCTGGAGCAGTACAGGGCCATGCCAATGCCACTTCACAATATGGGCCCGTGGAGGGCCAGCCAGAGTCCATCGGGGAATGACAAGTACAGTGGAAGAGGAAGAGTACAGTCCGCAGTCTGGTTGCCATGTCATTGGTCACCAAACAGGATATGGCAGTCCATGTCGCGGTCCAAGGTGAGTGCAGCAGAGTGTATCGGGGGTCAGTGGAAGGTCATGGGGCCATGTGCGGCACCAAGCAGCAACAGGCCAGGTGGCAGAAATGAATGCTAGTGCCTCCTTCTGATCTCAATCCCATCCACGTCCTCGTCCTTGGATGTGTGCTCTGCCTCACCTGTGGGTGGTGCAGTTCCGGCTGCAGCACTGTGTGCCACTGTAACATCAGGGGCCGAAGGTGGATTGTCGGCCGCACTGTGTGGCAGTGACACATCAGGTGCCGGAGTGGAAATGTCTCCCGCACTGTGAGGCACTGACACACCAGGGGGTGGAGATGTGGATGGTGTAGGAGCAGCAGCATTCATCTGCGCCACGCCTTGTGGCAGCAATGCCATGATGAAGATCTGCAGGGCATGGTAGATCCCAGCTACATTTTGCTGATGTGCAGCGGTGGCTGCCATCCTTTCCGCCTCCATCCGCACCATGTCCTCCATGAGCCTCCGCATGTGTGCCAGCTCAAGGCTGAGATCACTGGAGCCACTCTGACGGACAGGTGTTCTTGTCTCCGAGTCATGACTCCTTCGATGTCAGCCAGGGCTCATTGGAGACCATGGAGCGGCCTGTGGGTGTCCATTAGGGACTGGAGGTGGTCCTTGATGGAACTCAGACACCCATAGATGGCGTCAAGTTTGGTAGCCATGAGGTTGAACCCCACCCGCACCTGCTCAGCCATCTCCCTCTGGCCCTCCAACACACGGTGTTGGAAGGCCATGTGTTGTTCATGGGGGTCCTGGGAGACAGCCGGGGTTGTGGGTGCCTCCTGCTGGGTGGTTTGTGGAGTGGGTGGGGTCTCCTCAATGCAGCTGGGCTGCCCTGATCCTGGAGGTGAGTTGCGGATGAGTTCAATGATGTCTTGGAGGGCTTCGGTGTCAATGCTGGGTGTGTCCTCCTCGTCATCAGTGAAGAGTGGCTGGGACTGCTCCGCGGGAGGTGTTGACGGTGCCTCTGCAATGTGAAGGGGATATGCTGTATTACACTGTGTCCACATGTATGTAGCCGCATGGTACATGTTCACATTCAGACAGCATGGCAATGTACATTGTGACAGTCGGTAGATCAGGGCCATGATCCAGAGTCATTGTGGGTGTGCACTGTGCTCTGCTTGATTGTGCATGTGTGCCATTGTGGCCATCTCCCCCCCGTCCCCCCAGTGCCTGGTGGTTACTCACCCTGTTGCTGTTGTGTTGTGTCATGTCGAGTAGTGTCCGCTCCCCCAACTCCTGCCACGGTCTCCCACTGATGACTGTCGACACCAGCTCCTCTATGTCATCCAGCTCCAGCTGTGGCACTGGAATCCCACCTCCAGTCTGCATTGCTGCCTTCTGGTTGCCTGCGAGTTTCTCCTTGGTTTTGCGCTTGATGTCAATGCATCGCCTCTTGACCTCTTGTGCTCTCCGACGGCATTCAACTTGTCCACGATGGACCACTGTAGGAGAGTAGGATCTGCCTCTTATGTTGCCCCCACTTTTTTTTCTGATGTTTACACTGGTTTCTGGCTATAGTCTGGCTGGGTCCCTGCCAATCAGGGCCCCATCCTCTCTGTTCTCTCTAAACGATTTGGAGTGCACTCTAGGTGCACTAATGATTGGATACTGTGGTACCTTATGAGTCCCTAGTATATGGTACCTTAGGTGCCAAGGGCACAGGTACTTCACAGGCCTACCAGGGGCTGAAGCATGTATTATGCCACCCCTGGGAAGCAGACTAAATCTGACACCACAGGCCTGCTACTGCAGCCTGGGTGAGGTGGTGCTAGCACTCCTCACTGAGATATAGGTTCCCTATATCTCTCCTGCACACACATTTAAACCTATCAGTCACCCCTAAGGCAGGCCCTATCAATCCTGAGGGCAGGGTGCTTGGTTTCTAATGTGAGGGGGTGCCTCTGCCTGAGCAGGGCCCCTCTGCAGCTCTCAGAGTCCATTCTCTGGTGCTGTTTGTGGATGCGGTCAAACCATATACTCTTAAGTGCATTATATCCTCGCGGTAAATGCTAACTTTGGAATGGCTGCATCAAAACATGTTGTGTTTGATGTCAAACATCTTGGAATACTACCCTCCCGCCAGTTCTGGCGGCGGGGGTAGCATTCCACCCTTCTAGAGGGATAGACATGTACCCACTGTGGAAACACGGTAGAATCCTGAAGAGCCCTGGCATCACAAAATGGATGCCACCAGTCACAGACACTGGGCTGCCCTCCTGCTGATGACCGAAACTCGCAGTGGAGGAAGCCCAACAAAAGGTATCCTGTCACAGGGAGGTGTAACCACCTCCCAGACAGGGTTTAGTGTATTGGGGCTGGGTGGGTGCACTCTTAGAGTGCTTTGAAGTCCTGCACTGGGGGAGCAGTAGGCTCCTCTGTGCATATGCCAGTTCAAACCGGCTCAGGGGCTACCTACCCCTGCTCTGGCGCGAAACTGGACAAAGGGAAGTGGGTGTAGCCACCCACTCCCCTGACCCTCCCATAGGTGGGGTCATAGAGCTAGTCCCTCCCTTCTTTACAGTATAAGATAGGGAACCCTTGAACTTGAAGATTAGATATCCCTGGACGACACTCTGAAGACGAATCCTGGACCTTCGACGTTCCACTACCTTTGGAAGACTGAAGAATCTCCCTTGGAGTCAAGGAGTGACTCCCCTGCTTGGCAGGCACCAAAAACTACAATGACGGTCGCAAACTATGCCGCTCCCGCCAGAGTCCGAAGTCCCTGCAGCCCAAGATGTAGATTTCCTGACTTCCCAAAGGCCATCGTGAGTCCCCAGTGAAGCTGAGGCCAGTGGACCCCACGAGTGACGAGGAACCGCGACCCCTGGGTACTGTGCACTATTGTCGAGTGCAACCCCTTCACAACGTTCTACGAACCTGTGCTTTGGACCACGTGTGGTCCCAGCCTCCAGCAAAAACCTCTCCGAAGATCAGAGGCCTACTTTGTCCCGAGTGACCGTGGGCCCCTGTTGAGCAAATCCTCCCGAGGCATCTTTGCGATCCCTTGCCAGCCGGCTCGTGGGTCCCCTGAAGACTTTTCTACAGAACCAAAGGGCTCCCCTGGTTGCTCCAGGTCTGCCCTGACTTACCCTTGCTGGGTGAGTCCCACAGACCTTGCTGGTCTGCACCATTGCCTTTTCACACTTTCCACAAGACTTGCTGTTACCAAGGCTTGTTGGCTCCAATCGAGTCTTCGGCACCACAGTAAGCTGCAGACATTGTGGGACACGCCGAATCCAGCTCCTGGTCATCGTCGACGCCTCTTGGACCTTGTGGCCGAAGAGTCAAGGCACCCTTGAACGACCTGAACCTTGCGACGACGGTGGGCATCCATCTTCCTTGCCCCGAGTCACTGCCAAGTGACTTTGAACACTGTCCCCTCTGCTTTCAGGTCTTCCATCTTCTGAATCCAGGCTTGGATTCCACCGGACACTTCCCCGAACTTCACAAGCAGCAAGTCTTCTTTGTCCTCCATTGAAAACGACGCCACGACAAGACACCAAAGGACACCTATGCACCCGGCTTCCCTGGGTGAGGTAACTCCAGCACTACGGTGCTCCTGTGGGTGTGGGCCCTAGAACTACTTACCCTGTAAGTGACTTGCTTGTAGGTTCTCCCGAAGTATCCTAAAACTCTTTATTTCCAACCGCGACTTGCCCCATTGAAGTCAACGGCGATCCGCGCCTGTGTATCCACACTGCACGCGTCCCCCGTGGGTCTTTTACTTACCTGCCTTGGGTGGTTTCGTGAGGCCCCAGCACTTCTGAAGGCCCTAGGCCTTGTCTCCTTGCAAGTCGTTGTTTCTAAGTCTCTTTCTTAGTATATGGTCTGGTACGCCCCTAGGGCCCCAGCCATATTTGTGCTTAATTTATTGTGAAACGTTGATTTGTGCATATGTTCCTGACTTCTAATCTCATAAAGAGATTAGTAGAGAGTTGTTTAGTAATAAATACATATATATTTGATATATATACCTGTGTGGTGTCTTTTCATTTGGTGATTCAAGAGATTGTGTGGTAAAACAAGCTGCTTTACATTCCTTCAAGACTTAGCCTGAAGGCTGCTCTCCACAGCTACCACTAGGATAGCTTTCTATAAAGGTTGTCTTAAACCTATCTACCATAAGAGTCGATTTGTACTGGTGCAAGGTGTCCACTTTAATTAGTGAACAGCATATACCAGCCCAACTTCTCACATTGGTGGGCAGCGTGTGGGATTCCAGCTTGCTATTGTTTTACCAGAAAATCTCTATTTGAATTACTAACTGAAAACCACTATAGGTACTTAAGGTACATATAAAGTCAAGCTTAGTATCAATAAGTTCTACTGAACTTAGAGCTGTGTGCCAAGGGATAGCACACCCTTTCTACAGCTCAAGCTAGTATCAGTAGGCCACAAACTAGTGTAGGTAGTACAACACTGCACAACACTAGAATGTCCTCAAAGGGTGGACCCAGTGGATCCACTCAGCCTCAGTAAAAGGACATGGCTTTCTCTGACTTGAGAGCCATGTGTGTTGAAAGACACCTGAAGCTAGGACAGAGTCCCTCCACACTGCACCTGATAGATCTGCTGACAGCAGATGATCTTAGATTAGCTCTAGGAGCTAAGGGGTCTGAATCAGTGAGTGGGTCAATTACAGTGTCTGGGTCAGATGATGAAAATCAGACTGACCAGGACTCTGTGATTGAAGGGCCAGGCTCCAAGGGGCCTGAAAAGGACAGAGGAATTCTCCCTAAGAGAACTGACAGAGTGGATGAGAGGCACAGGTCCCCTTCCAGGGAATCTGACCACTCTTATCACTCTGGCAGAGAATTTGTCCACCAGAGGAACTCATACTTTCCCATAAGAGAGACCTCCTCTGAAAGAATGTGCAAACTGCTACAGTATGAGGAAGCAAGAGTAGCCCTCAGAACCAAGCAGTTGGCACTGGATAGAGAAGCCCTGGAGATCCAGAGAGCTTCTAGAAGAGAGGGGTTAGAACCCCTTGGTGGCAGCAAGAGTGTCCCTAGAGGCAGAGAATATATTCCAGACCATAGGAACCTGAGCAAGGTTGTTCCTCCCTACCAGAGTGGGGATGATATCCACAAGTGGATAACTGCTATGGAGAGGGCCTGTAGAGTACAGCAGGTCCCCCAAAAGCAGTGGGCAGCAATCTTATGGCTCTCCTTTTCAGATAAAGGTAGAGACAAGCTCCTCACTGTTAGAGAAGAGGATGCTGATGATTATGAAGTCCTGAAGAGTGCACTGATAGATGGGTTTGGCTTAACCACTGAGCAGTACAGGTTGAAGTTCAGAGACACCCAGAAGGCACAGACTCAGGACTGGACTGACTTTGTTGATTGTGCAACCAAGGCTCTGGAGGGTTGGCTGGTTGGCAGTAGGGTTACTGATTTCAAGGGATTGTATAATCTGATGATGAGAGAACAGATCCTTAATAATTGCCAGAACCAATTGTTGCATCAATACCTGGTGGACTCAGATCTGACCTCTCCCCAAGAATTGGGAAAGAAGGCAGACAAGTGGGTCAGAAACAGGGTGAGGCAGAAAACCCAGAACCAAGGGGGTGACACAAAGAAGCAGGATTCTAAGGGCTCTGAGAAAGGTGGGGATAAGTCAAAAGACCAGAAGTCTTCACAAGGGCCCCAAAAATCTGCATCTGGTGGGGAGTCACAATCCAACAAGGGAAAAGGCCAAAAGAAGTCCTGGTGCAAATTCTGTAAACAGAAAGGGCACTGGACTTCTGATTGTACCAAGTCCAAAGACCAAACCACCACCACTCCTGCCCCTAAGGCAACTGTTCCCCCTAGTCCAGCTACTGGTGGAGGTGGTAATCAGAATAAGGGTGTAGTAGGGTTGACCCTGGGTTCTGAAGTGGACTCTGACCTAGTCAGAGTACCCACTCAGGCAATGCTGATTTGTGATGGAGGCATTGACATGTCCTTCCTAGTAAGCCCCAGTAATCTGGGCAAATACAAACAGCAGCCTGTAATAAATGGCAAACAGGCTTTGGCATTTAGGGACACAGGGGCTAGTGTCACCATGGTGGCAGAGGATCTTGTGGACCCTGAACAGATCATCCTGGGCGAAATGTACCAGGTGACCAATGCAAGCAATGTCAGGACCAACCATAGTCTGGCAGTTGTGAATTTCTCCTGGGGAGGGGTAACTGGCCTCAAGAAGGTTGTAGTCAGTGCAGACCTCCATGTAGAATGTCTATTGGGCAATGATCTAGAGACTTCAGCCTGGCCTGAAGTAGAGTTATGGACTCATGCTGAGATGTTGGGCATCCCTGCAGAGGTATTTGCTGTGACCAGGTCACAAGCAAGAATGCATAACACTGAACCAGCTCTGGATCCTGAAACTATGGACCAGATGCTTCCCAAGAAAAGGAGCAGTAGGGTTAAGGCAGTGCCTTCCCCTCTGTCTCAGATCATTGATTCCCCTCTTAAGGGAGGAGGAGCAGACCCTGAAGAAGGAACTGCCCCAGAGGAACTTGAGCCTGATCAGGTTGAGTTCTTGGGGGCAGGGGGCCCTTCTAGGGAAGATCTGAGTAAGGAGCAACAGTGCTGCCCCTCTCTTGAACCCCTCAGACAGCAGGCTGCTGCTGAGGCTGCTGGGAGTGCTAGTGGGTCCCATAAAGTTTATTGGGATGAGGGACTCCTATATTCTGAGGGTAGAGACCCAGCCCCTGGAGCCACCAGGAGGTTGGTAATACCTCAGAAGTTTAGGGGGTTCCTCTTGACCCTAGCACATGATATCCCTTTAGCAGGTCACTTGGGCCAAAACAAGACCTGGGACAGGCTTGTTCCACATTTTCATTGGCCACATATGTCAGAGGACACAAAGGAGTTTTGTCGCTCCTGTGTCACATGCCAAGCCAGTGGTAAGGCAGGTGGCACAACAAAGGCCCACCTGATACCACTACCTGTGGTGGGGGTACCCTTTGAAAGGGTAGGGATTGACATTGTTGGTCCCCTTGACCCTCAAACTGCATCTGGGCACAGGTTTATCCTGGTGGTAGTGGATCATGCCACCAGGTACCCAGAAGCAATTCCCCTGAGGACCACCACTTCCCCTGTGGTGGCAAGAGCCCTCATTGGAGTTTTCTCCAGAGTGGGTTTCCCAAAGGAGGTCATATCTGACAGAGATACAAACTTCATGTCAGGATATCTGAAAGCAATGTGGAAGGAGTGTGGTGTAACCTATACGTTCACCACCCCCTATCACCCACAATGCAATGGGTTAGTTGAATGTTTCAACAAAACCCTGAAGGGAATGATTAAGGGACTCCCAGAGAAGCTTAGGCGGAAATGGGACCTTCTTCTTCCTTTCCTGTTATTTGCATACAGAGAAGTTCCACAGAAGGGGGTTGGTTACAGCCCATTTGAGCTTCTGTTTGGGCACCCTGTAAGAGGTCCATTGTGTTTGGTTAAAGAGGGCTGGGAGTTACCTCTCAAACCCCCCAAACAGGATGTGATGGACTATGTACTTGGTCTCCGCTCCCGGATGGCCGAATACATGAAAAAGGCAACTAAAAACCTGGAGGCCAGCCAAGAATTGCAAAAAGCTTGGCATGACCAAAGGCTGTGCTGACTGTGTACCAGCCAGGACAGAAAGTGTGGGTGTTGGAGCCTGTGGCCCCAGAAGCCCTCCAGGACAAGTGGAGTGGCCCCCATACCATAGTTGAACAGAAGGGAGAAGTCACCTATCTGGTGAATCTTGGAACTCCCAGGAGCCCCCTGAGGGTGCTCCATGTCAACAGATTAAAACCATATGTTGACAGGGCTGACATGGGCTTGCTCATGGCAACTGATGAGGAACAGGAGGAAGAGAGTGACCCACTCCCTGACCTGCTCTCTCAGAACCCTGATGATGGGTCAGTAGATGGTGTTGCTTTGGCAAGCAGCCTCACTGACCATCAGCAAACTGAGTGCAGACAAGTTCTGCAACAGTATAGACATATGTTTAGCCTGACCCCTAGTCAGACTACCTGGTGCACCCATGAGGTGGACACTGGAGACAGTCTGCCTGTCAAGGGTAAAATCTACAGGCAACCTGACCATGTCAGGGACTGTATCAGGACTGAAGTCCAGAAAATGTTGGAGCTAGGCGTAATTGAGCCTTCAGATAGCCCTTGGGCTAGCCCAGTAGTCCTGGTACCCAAGCCTCATACCCAGGGTGGTAAGAAAGAAATTAGGTTTTGTGTAGACTACAGAGGCCTCAATGCAGTCACTAGGACTGATGCCTATCCCATACCCAGGGCAGATGAGCTGATTGATACTTTGGCCTCAGCCAAGTATCTAAGCACATTTGACCTAACAGCTGGCTACTGGCAGATCAGATTAGCTGATGATGCAAAAGCCAAAACAGCATTTTCGACCCCTAGTGGGCACTACCACTTTGTGGTGATGCCCTTTGGATTGAAAAATGCACCTGCCACTTTTCAGAGGTTGGTGAATAAAGTTCTGGCAGGAATGGAAACTTATTGCTCAGCTTATCTAGATGATATTGCTGTCTTTAGTTCCTCCTGGCAGGATCACCTGGTCCACCTCAGAAATGTTTTGGAGGCTCTGCAGAAAGCAGGCCTCACTATCAAGGCCACCAAGTGCCAGATAGGGCAGAGTCAGGTTGTGTACCTGGGCCACCTTGTGGGTGGAGGCCAGGTTCAGCCTTTACAGAGCAAAATCCAAACCATAATGGAATGGGTTGCTCCAACCACCCAGACACAGGTGAGAGCCTTCTTAGGCCTGACTGGGTACTATAGGAGGTTTGTCAAGGGATATGGATCTATAGTGACCCCCTTGAATGATCTGACCTCAAAGAAAATGCCAAAAAGGTTCAGTGGACAGCTTGCTGTCAAAAGGCATTTGAAGACCTAAAGCAGGCCATGTGCACTGCCCCCATCTTGCAGAGTCCAGACTACACCAAAAAGTTCATTGTCCAAACAGATGCTTCTGAGCTGGGTGTGGGAGCTGTACTGTCTCAACTGAATGATGAAGGTCAAGACCAGCCTGTAGCTTTCATTAGCAGAAGGCTGACCCCTAGAAAGAAACGTTGGTCAGCTATAGAGAGGGAGGCCTTTGCTGTGGTGTGGGCCCTGAAGAAGCTGAGGCCATACTTGTTTGGCACTCACTTCATAGTTCAGACTGACCACAAGCCCCTCCTATGGCTTAAACAGATGAAAGGTGAAAACCCAAAACTTTTGAGGTGGTCCATTTCCGTACAGGGGATGGACTATACAGTGGAACATAGACCTGGGACCCAACATGCCAATGCAGATGGACTCTCAAGGTATTTCCACTTTGAACACGAAGACTCAACTGGTCAAGGTTAGTTTAGTGTCCCTGCGTTTGGGGGGGGTTGTGTAGGAGAGTAGGATCTGCCTCTTATGTTGCCCCCACTTTTTTTTCTGATGTTTACACTGGTTTCTGGCTATAGTCTGGCTGGGTCCCTGCCAATCAGGGCCCCAGCCTCTCTGTTCTCTCTAAACGATTTGGAGTGCACTCTAGGTGCACTAATGATTGGATACTGTGGTACCTTATGAGTCCCTAGTATATGGTACCTTAGGTGCCAAGGGCACAGGTACTTCACAGGCCTACCAGGGGCTGAAGCATGTATTATGCCACCCTTGGGAAGCAGACTAAATCTGACACCACAGGCCTGCTACTGCAGCCTGGGTGAGGTGGTGCTAGCACTCCTCACTGAGATATAGGTTCCCTATATCTCTCCTGCACACACATTTAAACCTATCAGTCACCCCTAAGGCAGGCACTATCAATCCTGAGGGCAGGGTGCTTGGTTTCTAATGTGAGGGGGTGCCTCTGCCTGAGCAGGGCCCCTCTGCAGCTCTCAGAGTCCATTCTCTGGTGCTGTTTGTGGATGCGGTCAAACCATATACTCTTAAGTGCATTATATCCTCGCGGTAAAATGCTAACTTTGGAATGGCTGCATCAAAACATGTTGTGTTTGGTGTCAAACATCTTGGAATACTACCCCCCCCCGCCAGTTCTGGCAGCGGGGGTAGCATTCCACCCTTCTAGAGGGATAGACATGTACCCACTGTGGAAACACGGTAGAATCCTGAAGAGCCCTGGCATCACAAAATGGATGCCACCAGTCACAGACACTGGGCTGCCCTCCTGCTGATGACCGAAACTCGCAGTGGAGGAAGCCCAATAAAAGGTATCCTGTCACAGGGAGGTGTAACCACCTCCCAGACAGGGTTTAGTGTATTGGGGCTGGGTGGGTGCACTCTTAGAGTGCTTTGAAGTCCTGCACTGGGGGAGCAGTAGGCTCCTCTGTGCATATGCCAGTTCAAACCGGCTCAGGGGCTACCTACCCCTGCTCTGGCGCGAAACTGGACAAAGGGAATTGGGTGTAGCCACCCACTCCCCTGACCCTCCCATAGGTGGGGTCATAGAGCTAGTCCCTCCCTTCTTTACAGTATAAGATAGGGAACCCTTGAACTTGAAGATTAGATATCCCTGGACGACGCTCTGAAGACGAATCCTGGACCTTCGATGTTCCACTACCTTTGGAAGACTGAAGAATCTCCCTTGGAGTCAAGGAGTGACTCCCCTGCTTGGCAGGCACCAAAAACTACAATGACGGTCGCAAACTACGCCGCTCCCGCTGGAGTCCGAAGTCTCTGCAGCCCAAGACATGGATTTCCTGACTTTTCAAAGGCCATCGTGAGTCCCCAGCGAAGCTGAGGCCAGTGGACCCCACGAGTGATGAGGAACCACGACCCCTGGGTACTGTGCACTATTGTCAAGTGCAACCCCTTCACAACGGTCTACGAACCTGTGCTTTGAACCACGTGTGTTTCCAGCCTCCAGCAGAAATCCCTCCGAAGATCAGAGGCCTACTCTGTCCCGAGTGACCGTGGGCCCCTGTTGAGCGAATCCTTCCGAGGTGTCTTCGCGATCCCTTGCCAGCCGGCTCGTGGGTCCCCTGAAGACTTTTCTACAGAACCAAAGGGCTCCCCTCATTGCTCCAGGCCTGCCCTGACTTACCCTTGCTGGGTGAGTCCCACAGACCTTGCTGGTCTGCACCATTGCCTTTTCACACTTTCCACGAGACTTGCTGTTACCAAGGCTTGTTGGCTCCAATCGAGTTGCCGACACCGTAGTAAGGTGCAGACATTGTGGGACACGCCGAATCCAGCTCCTGGTTATCGTCGACGCCTCCTGGACCTTGTGGCCAAAGAGTCAAGGCACCCTTGAACGACCTGAACCTTGCGATGACGGTGGGCATCCATCTTCCTTGCCCCGAGTCACTGCCAAGTGACTTTGAACACTGTCCCCTCTGCTTTCAGGTCTTCCATCTTCTGAATCCAGGCTTGGATTCCACCGGACACTTCCCCGAACTTCACAAGCAGCAAGTCTTCTTTGTCCTCCATTGAAAACGACGCCACGACAAGACACCAAAGGACACCTATGCACCCGGCTTCCCTGGGTGAGGTAACTCCAGCACTACGGTGCTCCTGTGGGTGTGGGCCCTAGAACTACTTACCCTGTAAGTGACTTGCTTGTAGGTTCTCCCGAAGTATCCTAAAACTCTTTATTTCCAACCGCGACTTGCCCCATTGAAGTCAACGGCGATCCGCGCCTGTGTATCCACACTGCACGCGTCCCCCGTGGGTCCTTTACTTACCTGCCTTGGGTGGTTTCGTGAGGCCCCAGCACTTCTGAAGGCCCTAGGCCTTGTCTCCTTGCAAGTCGTTGTTTCTAAGTCTCTTTCTTAGTATATGGTCTGGTACGCCCCTAGGGCCCCAGCCATATTTGTGCTTAATTTATTGTGAAACGTTGATTTGTGCATATGTTCTTGACTTCTAATCTCATAAAGAGATTAGTAGAGAGTTGTTTAGTAATAAATACATATATATTTGATATATATACCTGTGTGGTGTCTTTTCATTTGGTGATTCAAGAGATTGTGTGGTAAAACAAGCTGCTTTACATTCCTTCAAGACTTAGCCTGAAGGCTGCTCTCCACAGCTACCACTAGGATAGCTTTCTATAAAGGTTGTCTTAAACCTATCTACCATAAGAGTCGATTTGTACTGGTGCAAGGTGTCCACTTTAATTAGTGAACAGCATATACCAGCCCAACTTCTCACATTGGTGGGCAGCGTGTGGGATTCCAGCTTGCTATTGTTTTACCAGAAAATCTCTATTTGAATTACTAACTGAAAACCACTATAGGTACTTAAGGTACATATAAAGTCAAGCTTAGTATCAATAAGTTCTACTGAACTTAGAGCTGTGTGCCAAGGGATAGCACACCCTTTCTACAGCTCAAGCTAGTATCAGTAGGCCACAAACTAGTGTAGGTAGTACAACACTGCACAACACTAGAATGTCCTCAAAGGGTGGACCCAGTGGATCCACTCAGCCTCAGTATAAGGACATGGCTTTCTCTGACTTGAGAGCCATGTGTGTTGAAAGACACCTGAAGCTAGGACAGAGTCCCTCCACACTGCACCTGATAGATCTGCTGACAGCAGATGATCTTAGATTAGCTCTAGGAGCTAAGGGGTCTGAATCAGTGAGTGGGTCAATTACAGTGTCTGGGTCAGATGATGAAAATCAGACTGACCAGGACTCTGTGATTGAAGGGCCAGGCTCCAAGGGGCCTGAAAAGGACAGAGGAATTCTCCCTAAGAGAACTGACAGAGTGGATGAGAGGCACAGGTCCCCTTCCAGGGAATCTGACCACTCTTATCACTCTGGCAGAGAATTTGTCCACCAGAGGAACTCATACTTTCCCATAAGAGAGACCTCCTCTGAAAGAATGTGCAAACTGCTACAGTATGAGGAAGCAAGAGTAGCCCTCAGAACCAAGCAGTTGGCACTGGATAGAGAAGCCCTGGAGATCCAGAGAGCTTCTAGAAGAGAGGGGTTAGAACCCCTTGGTGGCAGCAACAGTGTCCCTAGAGGCAGAGAATATATTCCAGACCATAGGAACCTGAGCAAGGTTGTTCCTCCCTACCAGAGTGGGGATGATATCCACAAGTGGATAACTGCTATGGAGAGGGCCTGTAGAGTACAGCAGGTCCCCCAAAAGCAGTGGGCAGCAATCTTGTGGCTCTCCTTTTCAGATAAAGGTAGAGACAAGCTCCTCACTGTTAGAGAAGAGGATGCTGATGATTATGAAGTCCTGAAGAGTGCACTGATAGATGGGTTTGGCTTAACCACTGAGCAGTACAGGTTGAAGTTCAGAGACACCCAGAAGGCACAGACTCAGGACTGGACTGACTTTGTTGATTGTGCAACCAAGGCTCTGGAGGGTTGGCTGGTTGGCAGTAGGGTTACTGATTTCAAGGGATTGTATAATCTGATGATGAGAGAACAGATCCTTAATAATTGCCAGAACCAATTGTTGCATCAATACCTGGTGGACTCAGATCTGACCTCTCCCCAAGAATTGGGAAAGAAGGCAGACAAGTGGGTCAGAACCAGGGTGAGGCAGAAAACCCAGAACCAAGGGGGTGACACAAAGAAGCAGGATTCTAAGGGCTCTGAGAAAGGTGGGGATAAGTCAAAAGACCAGAAGTCTTCACAAGGGCCCCAAAAATCTGCATCTGGTGGGGAGTCACAATCCAACAAGGGAAAAGGCCAAAAGAAGTCCTGGTGCAAATTCTGTAAACAGAAAGGGCACTGGACTTCTGATTGTACCAAGTCCAAAGACCAAACCACCACCACTCCTGCCCCTAAGGCAACTGTTCCCCCTAGTCCAGCTACTGGTGGAGGTGGTAATCAGAATAAGGGTGTAGTAGGGTTGACCCTGGGTTCTGAAGTGGACTCTGACCTAGTCAGAGTACCCACTCAGGCAATGCTGATTTGTGATGGAGACATTGACATGTCCTTCCTAGTAAGCCCCAGTAATCTGGGCAAATACAAACAGCAGCCTGTAATAAATGGCAAACAGGCTTTGGCATTTAGGGACACAGGTGCTAGTGTCACCATGGTGGCAGAGGATCTTGTGGACCCTGAACAGATCATCCTGGGCGAAATGTACCAGGTGACCAATGCAAGCAATGTCAGGACCAACCATAGTCTGGCAGTTGTGAATTTCTCCTGGGGAGGGGTAACTGGCCTCAAGAAGGTTGTAGTCAGTGCAGACCTCCATGTAGAATGTCTATTGGGCAATGATCTAGAGACTTCAGCCTGGTCTGAAGTAGAGTTATGGACTCATGCTGAGATGTTGGGCATCCCTGCAGAGGTATTTGCTGTGACCAGGTCACAAGCAAGAATGCATAACACTGAACCAGCTCTGGATCCTGGAACAATGGACCAGATGCTTCCCAAGAAGAGGAGCAGTAGGGTTAAGGCAGTGCCTTCCCCTCTGTCTCAGATCACTGATTCCCCTCTCAGAGGGAGGAGAAGCAGACCCTGAAGAAGGAACTGCCCCAGAGGGACTTGAGCCTGATCAGGTTGAGTTCTTGGGGGCAGGGGGCCCTTCTAGGGAAGATCTGAGTAAGGAGCAACAGTGCTGCCCCTCTCTTGAACCCCTCAGACAGCAGGCTGCTGCTGAGGCTGCTGGGAGTGCTAGTGGGTCCCATAAAGTTTATTGGGATGAGGGACTCCTATATTCTGAGGGTAGAGACCCAGCCCCTGGAGCCACCAGGAGGTTGGTAATACCTCAGAAGTTTAGGGGGTTCCTCTTGACCCTAGCACATGATATCCCTTTAGCAGGTCACTTGGGCCAAAACAAGACCTGGGACAGGCTTGTTCCACATTTTCATTGGCCACATATGTCAGAGGACACAAAGGAGTTTTGTCGCTCCTGTGTCACATGCCAAGCCAGTGGTAAGGCAGGTGGCACAACAAAGGCCCCCTGATACCACTACCTGTGGTGGGGGTACCCTTTGAAAGGGTAGGGATTGACATTGTTGGTCCCCTTGACCCTCAAACTGCATCTGGGCACAGGTTTATCCTGGTGGTAGTGGATCATGCCACCAGGTACCCAGAAGCAATTCCCCTGAGGACCACCACAGCCCCTGTGGTGGCAAGAGCCCTCATTGGAGTTTTCTCCAGAGTGGGTTTCCCAAAGGAGGTCATATCTGACAGAGATACAAACTTCATGTCAGGATATCTGAAAGCAATGTGGAAGGAGTGTGGTGTAACCTATAAGTTCACCACCCCCTATCACCCACAATGCAATGGGTTAGTTGAATGTTTCAACAAAACCCTGAAGGGAATGATTAAGGGACTCCCAGAGAAGCTTAGGCGGAAATGGGACCTTCTTCTTCCTTGCCTGTTATTTGCATACAGAGAAGTTCCACAGAAGGGGGTTGGTTACAGCCCATTTGAGCTTCTGTTTGGGCACCCTGTAAGAGGTCCATTGTGTTTGGTTAAAGAGGGCTGGGAGTTACCTCTCAAACCCCCCAAACAGGATGTGATGGACTATGTACTTGGTCTCCGCTCCCGGATGGCCGAATACATGAAAAAGGCAACTAAAAACCTGGAGGCCAGCCAAGAATTGCAAAAAGCTTGGCATGACCAAAAGGCTGTGCTGACTGTGTACCAGCCAGGACAGAAAGTGTGGGTGTTGGAGCCTGTGGCCCCAGCAGCCCTCCAGGACAAGTGGAGTGGCCCCCATACCATAGTTGAACAGAAGGGAGAAGTCACCTATCTGGTGAATCTTGGAACTCCCAGGAGCCCCCTGAGGGTGCTCCATGTCAACAGATTAAAACCATATGTTGACAGGGCTGACATGGGCTTGCTCATGGCAACTGATGAGGAACAGGAGGAAGAGAGTGACCCACTCCCTGACCTGCTCTCTCAGAACCCTGATGATGGGTCAGTAGATGGTGTTGCTTTGGCAAGCAGCCTCACTGACCATCAGCAAACTGAGTGCAGACAAGTTCTGCAACAGTATAGACATATGTTTAGCCTGACCCCTAGTCAGACTACCTGGTGCACCCATGAGGTGGACACTGGAGACAGTCTGCCTGTCAAGGGTAAAATCTACAGGCAACCTGACCATGTCAGGGACTGTATCAGGACTGAAGTCCAGAAAATGTTGGAGCTAGGCGTAATTGAGCCTTCAGATAGCCCTTGGGCTAGCCCAGTAGTCCTGGTACCCAAGCCTCATACCCAGGGTGGTAAGAAAGAAATGAGGTTTTGTGTAGACTACAGAGGCCTCAATGCAGTCACTAGGACTGATGCCTATCCCATACCCAGGGCAGATGAGCTGATTGATACTTTGGCCTCAGCCAAGTATCTAAGCACATTTGACCTAACAGCTGGCTACTGGCAGATCAGATTAGCTGATGATGCAAAAGCCAAAACAGCATTTTCGACCCCTAGTGGGCACTACCACTTTGTGGTGATGCCCTTTGGATTGAAAAATGCACCTGCCACTTTTCAGAGGTTGGTGAATAAAGTTCTGGCAGGAATGGAAACTTATTGCTCAGCTTATCTAGATGATATTGCTGTCTTTAGTTCCTCCTGGCAGGATCACCTGGTCCACCTCAGAAATGTTTTGGAGGCTCTGCAGAAAGCAGGCCTCACTATCAAGGCCACCAAGTGCCAGATAGGGCAGAGTCAGGTTGTGTACCTGGGCCACCTTGTGGGTGGAGGCCAGGTTCAACCTTTACAGAGCAAAATCCAAACCATAATGGAATGGGTTGCTCCAACCACCCAGACACAGGTGAGAGCCTTCTTAGGCCTGACTGGGTACTATAGGAGGTTTGTCAAGGGATATGGATCTATAGTGACCCCCTTGAATGATCTGACCTCAAAGAAAATGCCAAAAAAGGTTCAGTGGACAGCTAGCTGTCAAAAGGCATTTGAAGACCTAAAGCAGGCCATGTGCACTGCCCCCATCTTACAGAGTCCAGACTACACCAAAAAGTTCATTGTCCAAACAGATGCTTCTGAGCTGGGTGTGGGAGCTGTACTGTCTCAACTGAATGATGAAGGTCAAGACCAGCCAGTAGCTTTCATTAGCAGAAGGCTGACCCCTAGAGAGAAACGTTGGTCAGCTATAGAGAGGGAGGCCTTTGCTGTGGTGTGGGCCCTGAAGAAGCTGAGGCCATACTTGTTTGGCACTCACTTCATAGTTCAGACTGACCACAAGCCCCTCCTATGGCTTAAACAGATGAAAGGTGAAAACCCAAAACTTTTGAGGTGGTCCATTTCCGTACAGGGGATGGACTATACAGTGGAACATAGACCTGGGACCCAACATGCCAATGCAGATGGACTCTCAAGGTATTTCCACTTTGAACACGAAGACTCAACTGGTCAAGGTTAGTTTAGTGTCCCTGCGTTTGGGGGGGGTTGTGTAGGAGAGTAGGATCTGCCTCTTATGTTGCCCCCACTTTTTTTCTGATGTTTACACTGGTTTCTGGCTATAGTCTGGCTGGGTCCCTGCCAATCAGGGCCCCAGCCTCTCTGTTCTCTCTAAACGATTTGGAGTGCACTCTAGGTGCACTAGTGATTGGATACTGTGGTACCTTATGAGTCCCTAGTATATGGTACCTTAGGTGCCAAGGGCATAGGTACTTCACAGGCCTACCAGGGGCTGAAGCATGTATTATGCCACCCCTGGGAAGCAGACTAAATCTGACACCACAGGCCTGCTACTGCAGCCTGGGTGAGGTGGTGCTAGCACTCCTCACTGAGATATAGGTTCCCTATATCTCTCCTGCACACACATTTAAACCTATCAGTCACCCCTAAGGCAGGCCCTATCAATCCTGAGGGCAGGGTGCTTGGTTTCTAATGTGAGGGGGTGCCTCTGCCTGAGCAGGGCCCCTCTGCAGCTCTCAGAGTCCATTCTCTGGTGCTGTTTGTGGATGCGGTTAAACCATATACTCTTAAGTGCATTATATCCTCGCGGTAAAATGCTAACTTTGGAATGGCTGCATCAAAACATGTCGTGTTTGGTGTCAAACATCTTGGAATACTACCCCCCCGCCAGTTCTGGCGGCGGGGGTAGCATTCCACCCTTCTAGAGGGATAGACATGTACCCACTGTGGAAACACGGTAGAATCCTGAAGAGCCCTGGCATCACAAAATGGATGCCACCAGTCACAGACACTGGGCTGCCCTCCTGCTGATGACCGAAACTCGCAGTGGAGGAAGCCCAACAATAGGTATCCTGTCACAGGGAGGTGTGACCACCTCCCAGACAGGGTTTAGTGTATTGGGGCTGGGTGGGTGCACTCTTAGAGTGCTTTGAAGTCCTGCACTGGGGGAGCAGTAGGCTCCTCTGTGCATATGCCAGTTCAAACCGGCTCAGGGGCTACCTGCCCCTGCTCTGGCGCGAAACTGGACAAAGGGAAGTGGGTGTAGCCACCCACTCCCCTGACCCTCCCATAGGTGGGGTCATAGAGCTAGTCCCTCCCTTCTTTACAGTATAAGATAGGGAACCCTTGAACTTGAAGGTTAGATATCCCTGGACGACGCTCTGAAGAAGAATCCTGGACCTTCGATGTTCCACTACCTTTGGAAGACTGAAGAATCTCCCTTGGAGTCAAGGAGTGACTCCCCTGCTTGGCAGGCACCAAAAACTACAATGACGGTCGCAAACTACGCCGCTCCCGCCGGAGTCCGAAGTCCCTGCAGCCCCAGACGTGGATTGCCTGACTTAGCAAAGGCCATCGTGAGTCTCCAGCAAAGCTGAGGCCAGTGGACCCCACGAGTGATGAGGAACCGCGACCCCTGGGTACCGTTCACTATTGTCAAGTGCAACCCCTTCACAACATTCTAAGAACCTGTGCTTTGGACCACGTGTGGTCCCAGCCTCCAGCAGGAATCCCTCCGAAGATCAGAGGCCTACACTGTCCCGAGTGACCATGGGCCCCTGTTTAGCGAATCCTCCCAAGGTGTCTTCGCGATCTCTTGCCAGCCGGCTCGTGGGTCCCCTGAAGACTTTTCTAAAGAACCAAAGGGCTCCCCTGGTTGCTCCAGGACTGCCCTGACTTACCCTTGCTGGGTGAGTCCCTCAGACCTTGCTGGTCTGCACCATTGCCTTTTCACACTTTCCACGAGACTTGCTGTTACCAAGGCTTGTTGGCTCCAATCGAGTTGCCGACACCGCAGTAAGCTGCAGACATTGTGGGACACGCCGAATCCAGCTTCTGGTCATCGTCGACACCTCCTGGACCTCGTGGCTGAGGAGTCAAGGCACCCGTGAACGACCTGAACCTTGCGACGACGGTGGGCATCCATCTTCCTTGCCCCGATTCACTGCCAAGTGACTTTGAACACTGTCCCCTCTGCTTTCAGGTCTTCCATCTTCTGAATCCAGGCTTGGATTCCACCGGACACTTCCTCGGACTTCACAAGCAGCAAGTCTTCTTTGTTCTCCATTGAAAACGACGCCGCGACCCGACACCAAAGGACACCTATGCACCCGGCTTCCCTGGGTGAGGTAACTCCAGCACTACGGTGCTCCTGTGGGTGTGGGCCCTAGAACTACTTACCCTGTAAGTGACTTGCTTGTAGGTTCTCCCGAAGTATCCTAAAACTCTTTATTTCCAACCGCGACTTGCCCCATTGAAGTCAACGGCGATCCGCGCCTGTGTATCCACACT
Source organism: Calotriton arnoldi (assembly GCA_963921515.1). Classification (NCBI taxonomy): domain Eukaryota; kingdom Metazoa; phylum Chordata; class Amphibia; order Caudata; family Salamandridae; genus Calotriton; species Calotriton arnoldi. Next base: position 1,054,021 of record CAWUFW010006490.1, read on the forward strand.
GCACGCGTCCCCCGTGGGTCCTTTACTTACCTGCCTTGGGTGGTTTCGTGAGGCCCCAGCACTTCTGAAGGCCCTAGGCCTTGTCTCCTTGCAAGTCGTTGTTTCTAAGTCTCTTTCTTAGTATATGGTCTGGTACGCCCCTAGGGCCCCAGCCATATTTGTGCTTAATTTATTGTGAAACGTTGATTTGTGCATATGTTCCTGACTTCTAATCTCATAAAGAGATTAGTAGAGAGTTGTTTAGTAATAAATACATATATATTTGATATATATACCTGTGTGGTGTCTTTTCATTTGGTGATTCAAGAGATTGTGTGGTAAAACAAGCTGCTTTACATTCCTTCAAGACTTAGCCTGAAGGCTGCTCTCCACAGCTACCACTAGGATAGCTTTCTATAAAGGTTGTCTTAAACCTATCTACCATAAGAGTCGAATTGTACTGGTGCAAGGTGTCCACTTTAATTAGTGAACAGCATATACCAGGCCAACTTCTCACATTGGTGGGCAGCGTGTGGGATTCCAGCTTGCTATTGTTTTACCAGAAAATCTCTATTTGAATTACTAACTGAAAACCACTATAGGTACTTAAGGTACATATAAAGTCAAGCTTAGTATCAATAAGTTCTACTGAACTTAGAGCGGTGTGCCAAGGGATAGCACACCCTTTCTACAGCTCAAGCTAGTATCAGTAGGCCACAAACTAGTGTAGGTAGTACAACACTGCACAACACTAGAATATCCTCAAAGGGTGGACCCAGTGGATCCACTCAGCCTCAGTATAAGGACATGGCTTTCTCTGACTTGAGAGCCATGTGTGTTGAAAGACACCTGAAGCTAGGACAGAGTCCCTCCACACTGCACCTGATAGATCTGCTGACAGCAGATGATCTTAGATTAGCTCTAGGAGCTAAGGGGTCTGAATCAGTGAGTGGGTCAATTACAGTGTCTGGGTCAGATGATGAAAATCAGACTGACCAGGACTCTGTGATTGAAGGGCCAGGCTCCAAGGGGCCTGAAAAGGACAGAGGAATTCTCCCTAAGAGAACTGACAGAGTGGATGAGAGGCACAGGTCCCCTTCCAGGGAATCTGACCACTCTTATCACTCTGGCAGAGAATTTGTCCACCAGAGGAACTCATACTTTCCCATAAGAGAGACCTCCTCTGAAAGAATGTGCAAACTGCTACAGTATGAGGAAGCAAGAGTAGCCCTCAGAACCAAGCAGTTGGCACTGGATAGAGAAGCCCTGGAGATCCAGAGAGCTTCTAGAAGAGAGGGGTTAGAACCCCTTGGTGGCAGCAACAGTGTCCCTAGAGGCAGAGAATATATTCCAGACCATAGGAACCTGAGCAAGGTTGTTCCTCCCTACCAGAGTGGGGATGATATCCACAAGTGGATAACTGCTATGGAGAGGGCCTGTAGAGTACAGCAGGTCCCCCAAAAGCAGTGGGCAGCAATCTTGTGGCTCTCCTTTTCAGATAAAGGTAGAGACAAGCTCCTCACTGTTAGAGAAGAGGATGCTGATGATTATGAAGTCCTGAAGAGTGCACTGATAGATGGGTTTGGCTTAACCACTGAGCAGTACAGGTTGAAGTTCAGAGACACCCAGAAGGCACAGACTCAGGACTGGACTGACTTTGTTGATTGTGCAACCAAGGCTCTGGAGGGTTGGCTGGTTGGCAGTAGGGTTACTGATTTCAAGGGATTGTATAATCTGATGATGAGAGAACAGATCCTTAATAATTGCCAGAACCAGTTGTTGCATCAATACCTGGTGGACTCAGATCTGACCTCTCCCCAAGAATTGGGAAAGAAGGCAGACAAGTGGGTCAGAACCAGGGTGAGGCAGAAAACCCAGAACCAAGGGGGTGACACAAAGAAGCAGGATTCTAAGGGCTCTGAGAAAGGTGGGGATAAGTCAAAAGACCAGAAGTCTTCACAAGGGCCCCAAAAATCTGCATCTGGTGGGGAGTCACAATCCAACAAGGGAAAAGGCCAAAAGAAGTCCTGGTGCAAATTCTGTAAACAGAAAGGGCACTGGACTTCTGATTGTACCAAGTCCAAAGACCAAACCACCACCACTCCTGCCCCTAAGGCAACTGTTCCCCCTAGTCCAGCTACTGGTGGAGGTGGTAATCAGAATAAGGGTGTAGTAGGGTTGACCCTGGGTTCTGAAGTGGACTCTGACCTAGTCAGAGTACCCACTCAGGCAATGCTGATTTGTGATGGAGACATTGACATGTCCTTCCTAGTAAGCCCCAGTAATCTGGGCAAATACAAACAGCAGCCTGTAATAAATGGCAAACAGGCTTTGGCATTTAGGGACACAGGTGCTAGTGTCACCATGGTGGCAGAGGATCTTGTGGACCCTGAACAGATCATCCTGGGCGAAATGTACCAGGTGACCAATGCAAGCAATGTCAGGACCAACCATAGTCTGGCAGTTGTGAATTTCTCCTGGGGAGGGGTAACTGGCCTCAAGAAGGTTGTAGTCAGTGCAGACCTCCCTGTAGAATGTCTATTGGGCAATGATCTAGAGACTTCAGCCTGGTCTGAAGTAGAGTTATGGACTCATGCTGAGATGTTGGGCATCCCTGCAGAGGTATTTGCTGTGACCAGGTCACAAGCAAGAATGCATAACACTGAACCAGCTCTGGATCCTGGAACAATGGACCAGATGCTTCCCAAGAAGAGGAGCAGTAGGGTTAAGGCAGTGCCTTCCCCTCTGTCTCAGATCACAGATTCCCCTCTAGAGGGAGGAGGAGCAGATCCTGAAGAAGGAACTGCCCCAGAGGGACTTGAGCCTGATCAGGTTGAGTTCTTGGGGGCAGGGGGCCCTTCTAGGGAAGATCTGAGTAAGGAGCAACAGTGCTGCCCCTCTCTTGAACCCCTCAGACAGCAGGCTGCTGCTGAGGCTGCTGGGAGTGCTAGTGGGTCCCATAAAGTTTATTGGGATGAGGGACTCCTATATTCTGAGGGTAGAGACCCAGCCCCTGGAGCCACCAGGAGGTTGGTAATACCTCAGAAGTTTAGGGGTTCCTCTTGACCCTAGCACATGATATCCCTTTAGCAGGTCACTTGGGCCAAAACAAGACCTGGGACAGGCTTGTTCCACATTTTCATTGGCCACATATGTCAGAGGACACAAAGGAGTTTTGTCGCTCCTGTGTCACATGCCAAGCCAGTGGTAAGGCAGGTGGCACAACAAAGGCCCCCCTGATACCACTACCTGTGGTGGGGGTACCCTTTGAAAGGGTAGGGATTGACATTGTTGGTCCCCTTGACCCTCAAACTGCATCTGGGCACAGGTTTATCCTGGTGGTAGTGGATCATGCCACCAGGTACCCAGAAGCAATTCCCCTGAGGACCACCACAGCCCCTGTGGTGGCAAGAGCCCTCATTGGAGTTTTCTCCAGAGTGGGTTTCCCAAAGGAGGTCATATCTGACAGAGATACAAACTTCATGTCAGGATATCTGAAAGCAATGTGGAAGGAGTGTGGTGTAACCTATAAGTTCACCACCCCCTATCACCCACAATGCAATGGGTTAGTTGAATGTTTCAACAAAACCCTGAAGGGAATGATTAAGGGACTCCCAGAGAAGCTTAGGCGGAAATGGGACCTTCTTCTTCCTTGCCTGTTATTTGCATACAGAGAAGTTCCACAGAAGGGGGTTGGTTACAGCCCATTTGAGCTTCTGTTTGGGCACCCTGTAAGAGGTCCATTGTGTTTGGTTAAAGAGGGCTGGGAGTTACCTCTCAAACCCCCCAAACAGGATGTGATGGACTATGTACTTGGTCTCCGCTCCCGGATGGCCGAATACATGAAAAAGGCAACTAAAAACCTGGAGGCCAGCCAAGAATTGCAAAAAGCTTGGCATGACCAAAGGCTGTGCTGACTGTGTACCAGCCAGGACAGAAAGTGTGGGTGTTGGAGCCTGTGGCCCCAGCAGCCCTCCAGGACAAGTGGAGTGGCCCCCATACCATAGTTGAACAGAAGGGAGAAGTCACCTATCTGGTGAATCTTGGAACTCCCAGGAGCCCCCTGAGGGTGCTCCATGTCAACAGATTAAAACCATATGTTGACAGGGCTGACATGGGCTTGCTCATGGCAACTGATGAGGAACAGGAGGAAGAGAGTGACCCACTCCCTGACCTGCTCTCTCAGAACCCTGATGATGGGTCAGTAGATGGTGTTGCTTTGGCAAGCAGCCTCACTGACCATCAGCAAACTGAGTGCAGACAAGTTCTGCAACAGTATAGACATATGTTTAGCCTGACCCCTAGTCAGACTACCTGGTGCACCCATGAGGTGGACACTGGAGACAGTCTGCCTGTCAAGAGTAAAATCTACAGGCAACCTGACCATGTCAGGGACTGTATCAGGACTGAAGTCCAGAAAATGTTGGAGCTAGGTGTAATTGAGCCTTCAGATAGCCCTTGGGCTAGCCCAGTAGTCCTGGTACCCAAGCCTCATACCCAGGGTGGTAAGAAAGAAATGAGGTTTTGTGTAGACTACAGAGGCCTCAATGCAGTCACTAGGACTGATGCCTATCCCATACCCAGGGCAGATGAGCTGATTGATACTTTGGCCTCAGCCAAGTATCTAAGCACATTTGACCTAACAGCTGGCTACTGGCAGATCAGATTAGCTGATGATGCAAAAGCCAAAACAGCATTTTCGACCCCTAGTGGGCACTACCACTTTGTGGTGATGCCCTTTGGATTGAAAAATGCACCTGCCACTTTTCAGAGGTTGGTGAATAAAGTTCTGGCAGGAATGGAAACTTATTGCTCAGCTTATCTAGATGATATTGCTGTCTTTAGTTCCTCCTGGCAGGATCACCTGGTCCACCTCAGAAATGTTTTGGAGGCTCTGCAGAAAGCAGGCCTCACTATCAAGGCCACCAAGTGCCAGATAGGGCAGAGTCAGGTTGTGTACCTGGGCCACCTTGTGGGTGGAGGCCAGGTTCAACCTTTACAGAGCAAAATCCAAACCATAATGGAATGGGTTGCTCCAACCACCCAGACACAGGTGAGAGCCTTCTTAGGCCTGACTGGGTACTATAGGAGGTTTGTCAAGGGATATGGATCTATAGTGACCCCCTTGAATGATCTGACCTCAAAGAAAATGCCAAAAAGGTTCAGTGGACAGCTAGCTGTCAAAAGGCATTTGAAGACCTAAAGCAGGCCATGTGCACTGCCCCCATCTTACAGAGTCCAGACTACACCAAAAAGTTCATTGTCCAAACAGATGCTTCTGAGCTGGGTGTGGGAGCTGTACTGTCTCAACTGAATGATGAAGGTCAAGACCAGCCAGTAGCTTTCATTAGCAGAAGGCTGACCCCTAGAGAGAAACGTTGGTCAGCTATAGAGAGGGAGGCCTTTGCTGTGGTATGGGCCCTGAAGAAGCTGAGGCCATACTTGTTTGGCACTCACTTCATAGTTCAGACTGACCACAAGCCCCTCCTATGGCTTAAACAGATGAAAGGTGAAAACCCAAAACTTTTGAGGTGGTCCATTTCCCTACAGGGGATGGACTATACAGTGGAACATAGACCTGGGACCCAACATGCCAATGCAGATGGACTCTCAAGGTATTTCCACTTTGAACACGAAGACTCAACTGGTCAAGGTTAGTTTAGTGTCCCTGCGTTTGGGGGGGGTTGTGTAGGAGAGTAGGATCTGCCTCTTATGTTGCCCCCACTTTTTTTCTGATGTTTACACTGGTTTCTGGCTATAGTCTGGCTGGGTCCCTGCCAATCAGGGCCCCAGCCTCTCTGTTCTCTCTAAACGATTTGGAGTGCACTCTAGGTGCACTAGTGATTGGATACTGTGGTACCTTATGAGTCCCTAGTATATGGTACCTTAGGTGCCAAGGGCATAGGTACTTCACAGGCCTACCAGGGGCTGAAGCATGTATTATGCCACCCTTGGGAAGCAGACTAAATCTGACACCACAGGCCTGCTACTGCAGCCTGGGTGAGGTGGTGCTAGCACTCCTCACTGAGGTATAGGTTCCCTATATCTCTCCTGCACACACATTTCAACCTATCAGTCACCCCTAAGGCAGGCCCTATCAATCCTGAGGGCAGGGTGCTTGGTTTCTAATGTGAGGGGGTGCCTCTGCCTGAGCAGGGCCCCTCTGCAGCTCTCAGAGTCCATTCTCTGGTGCTGTTTGTGGATGCGGTTAAACCATATACTCTTAAGTGCATTATATCCTCGCGGTAAAATGCTAACTTTGGAATGGCTGCATCAAAACATGTTGTGTTTGGTGTCAAACATCTTGGAATACTACCCCCCCGCCAGTTCTGGCGGCGGGGGTAGCATTCCACCCTTCTAGAGGGATAGACATGTACCCACTGTGGAAACACGGTAGAATCCTGAAGAGCCCTGGCATCACAAAATGGATGCCACCAGTCACAGACACTGGGCTGCCCTCCTGCTGATGACCGAAACTCGCAGTGGAGGAAGCCCAACAAAAGGTATCCTGTCACAGGGAGGTGTAACCACCTCCCAGACAGGGTTTAGTGTATTGGGGCTGGGTGGGTGCACTCTTAGAGTGCTTTGAAGTCCTGCACTGGGGGAGCAGTAGGCTCCTCTGTGCATATGCCAGTTCAAACCAGCTCAGGGGCTACCTGCCCCTGCTCTGGCACGAAACTGGACAAAGGGAAGTGGGTGTAGCCACCCACTCCCCTGACCCTCCCATAGGTGGGGTCATAGAGCTAGTCCCTCCCTTTCTTACAGTATAAGATAGGGAACCCTTGAACTTGAAGATTAGATACCCCTGGACGACGCTCTAAAGAAGAATCCTGGACCTTCAACGTTCCACTACCTTTGGAAGACTGAAGAATCTCCCTTGGAGTCAAGGAGTGACTCCCCTGCTTGGCAGGCACCAAAAACTACAATGACGGTCGCAAACTACGCCGCTCCCGCCGGAGTCCGAAGTCTCTGCAGCCCAAGACATGGATTTCCTGACTTTTCAAAGGCCATCGTGAGTCCCCAGCGAAGCTGAGGCCAGTGGACCCCACGAGTGATGAGGAACTGCAACCCCTGGGTACTGTGCACTATTGTCAAGTGCAACCCCTCCACAACGGTCTACGAACCTGTGCTTTGGACCAGGTGTGTTCCTAGCCTCCAGCAGGAATCCCTCCGAAGATCAGAGGCCTACACTGTCCCGAGTGACCGTGGGCCCCTGTTGAGCGAATCCTCCCGAGGTGTCTTCGCGATCCCTTGCCAGCCGGCTCGTGGGTCCCCTGAAGACTTTTCTACAGAACCAAAGGGCTCCCCTGATTGCTCCAGGCCTGCCCTGACTTACCCTTGCTGGGTGAGTCCCTCAGACCTTGCTGGTCTGCACCATTGCCTTTTCACACTTTCCACGAGACTTGCTGTTACCAAGGCTTGTTGGCTCCAATCGAGTTGCCGACACCGCAGTAAGCTGCAGACATTGTGGGACACGCCGAATCCAGCTCCTGGTTATCGTCGACGCCTCCTGGACCTTGTGGCCGAAGAGTCAAGGCACCCATGAACGACCTGAACCTTGCGACGACGGTGGGCATCCATCTTCCTTGCCCCGAGTCACTGCCAAGTGACTTTGAACACTGTCCCCTCTGCTTTCAGGTCTTCCATCTTCTGAATCCAGGCTTGGATTCCACCGGACACTTCCTCGGACTTCACAAGCAGCAAGTCTTCTTTGTCCTCCATTGAAAACGACGCCGCGACCCGACACCAAAGGACACCTATGCACCCGGCTTCCCTGGGTGAGGTAACTCCAGCACTACGGTGCTCCTGTGGGTGTGGGCCCTAGAACTACTTACCCTGTAAGTGACTTGCTTGTAGGTTCTCCCGAAGTATCCTAAAACTCTTTATTTCCAACCGCGACTTGCCCCATTGAAGTCAACGGCGATCCGCGCCTGTGTATCCACACTGCACGCGTCCCCCGTGGGTCCTTTACTTACCTGCCTTGGGTGGTTTCGTGAGGCCCCAGCACTTCTGAAGGCCCTAGGCCTTGTCTCCTTGCAAGTCGTTGTTTCTAAGTCTCTTTCTTAGTATATGGTCTGGTACGCCCCTAGGGCCCCAGCCATATTTGTGCTTAATTTATTGTGAAACGTTGATTTGTGCATATGTTCCTGACTTCTAATCTCATAAAGAGATTAGTAGAGAGTTGTTTAGTAATAAATACATATATATTTGATATATATAACTGTGTGGTGCCTTTTCATTTGGTGATTCAAGAGATTGTGTGGTAAAACAAGCTGCTTTACATTCCTTCAAGACTTAGCCTGAAGGCTGCTCTCCACAGCTACCACTAGGATAGCTTTCTATAAAGGTTGTCGTAAACCTATCTACCATAAGAGTCGAATTGTACTGGTGCAAGGTGTCCACTTTAATTAGTGAACAGCATATACCAGCCCAACTTCTCACATTGGTGGGCAGCGTGTGGGATTCCAGCTTGCTATTGTTTTACCAGAAAATCTCTATTTGAATTACTAACTGAAAACCACTATAGGTACTTAAGGTACATATAAAGTCAAGCTTAGTATCAATAAGTTCTACTGAACTTAGAGCTGTGTGCCAAGGGATAGCACACCCTTTCTACAGCTCAAGCTAGTATCAGTAGGCCACAAACTAGTGTAGGTAGTACAACACTGCACAACACTAGAATGTCCTCAAAGGGTGGACCCAGTGGATCCACTCAGCCTCAGTAAAAGGACATGGCTTTCTCTGACTTGAGAGCCATGTGTGTTGAAAGACACCTGAAGCTAGGACAGAGTCCCTCCACACTGCACCTGATAGATCTGCTGACAGCAGATGATCTTAGATTAGCTCTAGGAGCTAAGGGGTCTGAATCAGTGAGTGGGTCAATTACAGTGTCTGGGTCAGATGATGAAAATCAGACTGACCAGGACTCTGTGATTGAAGGGCCAGGCTCCAAGGGGCCTGAAAAGGACAGAGGAATTCTCCCTAAGAGAACTGACAGAGTGGATGAGAGGCACAGGTCCCCTTCCAGGGAATCTGACCACTCTTATCACTCTGGCAGAGAATTTGTCCACCAGAGGAACTCATACTTTCCCATAAGAGAGACCTCCTCTGAAAGAATGTGCAAACTGCTACAGTATGAGGAAGCAAGAGTAGCCCTCAGAACCAAGCAGTTGGCACTGGATAGAGAAGCCCTGGAGATCCAGAGAGCTTCTAAAAGAGAGGGGTTAGAACCCCTTGGTGGCAGCAACAGTGTCCCTAGAGGCAGAGAATATATTCCAGACCATAGGAACCTGAGCAAGGTTGTTCCTCCCTACCAGAGTGGGGATGATATCCACAAGTGGATAACTGCTATGGAGAGGGCCTGTAGAGTACAGCAGGTCCCCCAAAAGCAGTGGGCAGCAATCTTATGGCTCTCCTTTTCAGATAAAGGTAGAGACAAGCTCCTCACTGTTAGAGAAGAGGATGCTGATGATTATGAAGTCCTGAAGAGTGCACTGATAGATGGGTTTGGCTTAACCACTGAGCAGTACAGGTTGAAGTTCAGAGACACCCAGAAGGCACAGACTCAGGACTGGACTGACTTTGTTGATTGTGCAACCAAGGCTCTGGAGGGTTGGCTGGTTGGCAGTAGGGTTACTGATTTCAAGGGATTGTATAATCTGATGATGAGAGAACAGATCCTTAATAATTGCCAGAACCAATTGTTGCATCAATACCTGGTGGACTCAGATCTGACCTCTCCCCAAGAATTGGGAAAGAAGGCAGACAAGTGGGTCAGTACCAGGGTGAGGCAGAAAACCCAGAACCAAGGGGGTGACACAAAGAAGCAGGATTCTAAGGGCTCTGAGAAAGGTGGGGATAAGTCAAAAGACCAGAAGTCTTCACAAGGGCCCCAAAAATCTGCATCTGGTGGGGAGTCACAATCCAACAAGGGAAAAGGCCAAAAGAAGTCCTGGTGCAAATTCTGTAAACAGAAAGGGCACTGGACTTCTGATTGTACCAAGTCCAAAGACCAAACCACCACCACTCCTGCCCCTAAGGCAACTGTTCCCCCTAGTCCAGCTACTGGTGGAGGTGGTAATCAGAATAAGGGTGTAGTAGGGTTGACCCTGGGTTCTGAAGTGGACTCTGACCTAGTCAGAGTACCCACTCAGGCAATGCTGATTTGTGATGGAGACATTGACATGTCCTTCCTAGTAAGCCCCAGTAATCTGGGCAAATACAAACAGCAGCCTGTAATAAATGGCAAACAGGCTTTGGCATTTAGGGACACAGGTGCTAGTGTCACCATGGTGGAAGAGGATCTTGTGGACCCTGAACAGATCATCCTGGGCGAAATGTACCAGGTGACCAATGCAAGCAATGTCAGGACCAACCATAGTCTGGCAGTTGTGAATTTCTCCTGGGGAGGGGTAACTGGCCTCAAGAAGGTTGTAGTCAGTGCAGACCTCCATGTAGAATGTCTATTGGGCAATGATCTAGAGACTTCAGCCTGGCCTGAAGTAGAGTTATGGACTCATGCTGAGATGTTGGGCATCCCTGCAGAGGTATTTTCTGTGACCAGGTCACAAGCAGGAATGCATAACACTGAACCAGCTCTGGATCCTGAAACTATGGACCAGATGCTTCCCAAGAAAAGGAGCAGTAGGGTTAAGGCAGTGCCTTCCCCTCTGTCTCAGATCATTGATTCCCCTCTTAAGGGAGGAGGAGCAGACCCTGAAGAAGGAACTGCCCCAGAGGAACTTGAGCCTGATCAGGTTGAGTTCTTGGGGGCAGGGGGCCCTTCTAGGGAAGATCTGAGTAAGGAGCAACAGTGCTGCCCCTCTCTTGAACCCCTCAGACAGCAGACTGCTGCTGAGGCTGCTGGGAGTGCTAGTGGGTCCCATAAAGTTTATTGGGATGAGGGACTCCTATATTCTGAGGGTAGAGACCCAGCCCCTGGAGCCACCAGGAGGTTGGTAATACCTCAGAAGTTTAGGGGTTCCTCTTGACCCTAGCACATGATATCCCTTTAGCAGGTCACTTGGGCCAAAACAAGACCTGGGACAGGCTTGTTCCACATTTTCATTGGCCACATATGTCAGAGGACACAAAGGAGTTTTGTCGCTCCTGTGTCACATGCCAAGTCAGTGGTAAGGCAGGTGGCACAACAAAGGCCCCCTGATACCACTACCTGTGGTGGGGGTACCCTTTGAAAGGGTAGGGATTGACATTGTTGGTCCCCTTGACCCTCAAACTGCATCTGGGCACAGGTTTATCCTGGTGGTAGTGGATCATGCCACCAGGTACCCAGAAGCAATTCCCCTGAGGACCACCACTGCCCCTGTGGTGGCAAGAGCCCTCATTGGAGTTTTCTCCAGAGTGGGTTTCCCAAAGGAGGTCATATCTGACAGATACAAACTTCATGTCAGGATATCTGAAAGCAATGTGGAAGGAGTGTGGTGTAACCTATAAGTTCACCACCCCTATCACCCACAATGCAATGGGTTAGTTGAATGTTTCAACAAAACCCTGAAGGGAATGATTAAGGGACTCCCAGAGAAGCTTAGGCGGAAATGGGACCTTCTTCTTCCTTGCCTGTTATTTGCATACAGAGAAGTTCCACAGAAGGGGGTTGGTTACAGCCCATTTGAGCTTCTGTTTGGGCACCCTGTAAGAGGTCCATTGTGTTTGGTTAAAGAGGGCTGGGAGTTACCTCTCAAACCCCCCAAACAGGATGTGATGGACTATGTACTTGGTCTCCGCTCCCGGATGGCCGAATACATGAAAAAGGCAACTAAAAACCTGGAGGCCAGCCAAGAATTGCAAAAAGCTTGGCATGACCAAAGGCTGTGCTGACTGTGTACCAGCCAGGACAGAAAGTGTGGGTGTTGGAGCCTGTGGCCCCAGAAGCCCTCCAGGACAAGTGGAGTGGCCCCCATACCATAGTTGAACAGAAGGGAGAAGTCACCTATCTGGTGAATCTTGGAACTCCCAGGAGCCCCCTGAGGGTGCTCCATGTCAACAGATTAAAACCATATGTTGACAGGGCTGACATGGGCTTGCTCATGGCAACTGATGAGGAACAGGAGGAAGAGAGTGACCCACTCCCTGACCTGCTCTCTCAGAACCCTGATGATGGGTCAGTAGATGGTGTTGCTTTGGCAAGCAGCCTCACTGACCATCAGCAAACTGAGTGCAGACAAGTTCTGCAACAGTATAGACATATGTTTAGCCTGACCCCTAGTCAGACTACCTGGTGCACCCATGAGGTGGACACTGGAGACAGTCTGCCTGTCAAGGGTAAAATCTACAGGCAACCTGACCATGTCAGGGACTGTATCAGGACTGAAGTCCAGAAAATGTTGGAACTAGGCGTAATTGAGCCTTCAGATAGCCCTTGGGCTAGCCCAGTAGTCCTGTTACCCAAGCCTCATACCCAGGGTGGTAAGAAAGAAATGAGGTTTTGTGTAGACTACAGAGGCCTCAATGCAGTCACTAGGACTGATGCCTATCCCATACCCAGGGCAGATGAGCTGATTGATACTTTGGCCTCAGCCAAGTATCTAAGCACATTTGACCTAACAGCTGGCTACTGGCAGATCAGATTAGCTGATGATGCAAAAGCCAAAACAGCATTTTCGACCCCTAGTGGGCACTACCACTTTGTGGTGATGCCCTTTGGATTGAAAAATGCACCTGCCACTTTTCAGAGGTTGGTGAATAAAGTTCTGGCAGGAATGGAAACTTATTGTTCAGCTTATCTAGATGATATTGCTGTCTTTAGTTCCTCCTGGCAGGATCACCTGGTCCACCTCAGAAATGTTTTGGAGGCTCTGCAGAAAGCAGGCCTCACTATCAAGGCCACCAAGTGCCAGATAGGGCAGAGTCAGGTTGTGTACCTGGGCCACCTTGTGGGTGGAGGCCAGGTTCAGCCTTTACAGAGCAAAATCCAAACCATAATGGAATGGGTTGCTCCAACCACCCAGACACAGGTGAGAGCCTTCTTAGGCCTGACTGGGTACTATAGGAGGTTTGTCAAGGGATATGGATCTATAGTGACCCCCTTGAATGATCTGACCTCAAAGAAAATGCCAAAAAAGGTTCAGTGGACAGCTAGCTGTCAAAAGGCATTTGAAGACCTAAAGCAGGCCATGTGCACTGCCCCCATCTTGCAGAGTCCAGACTACACCAAAAAGTTCATTGTCCAAACAGATGCTTCTGAGCTGGGTGTGGGAGCTGTACTGTCTCAACTGAATGATGAAGGTCAAGACCAGCCTGTAGCTTTCATTAGCAGAAGGCTGACCCCTAGAGAGAAACGTTGGTCAGCTATAGAGAGGGAGGCCTTTGCTGTGGTGTGGGCCCTGATGAAGCTGAGGCCATACTTGTTTGGCACTCACTTCATAGTTCAGACTGACCACAAGCCCCTCCTATGGCTTAAACAGATGAAAGGTGAAAACCCAAAACTTTTGAGGTGGTCCATTTCCCTACAGGGGATGGACTATACAGTGGAACATAGACCTGGGACCCAACATGCCAATGCAGATGGACTCTCAAGGTATTTCCACTTTGAACACGAAGACTCAACTGGTCAAGGTTAGTTTAGTGTCCCTGCGTTTGGGGGGGGGGGTTGTGTAGGAGAGTAGGATCTGCCTCTTATGTTGCACCCACTTTTTTTCTGATGTGTACACTGGTTTCTGGCTATAGTCTGGCTGGGTCCCTGCCAATCAGGGCCCCAGCCTCTCTGTTCTCTCTAAACGATTTGGAGTGCACTCTAGGTGCACTAATGATTGGATACTGTGGTACCTTATGAGTCCCTAGTATATGGTACCTTAGGTGCCAAGGGCACAGGTACTTCACAGGCCTACCAGGGGCTGAAGCATGTATTATGCCACCCCTGGGAAGCAGACTAAATCTGACACCACAGGCCTGCTACTGCAGCCTGGGTGAGGTGGTGCTAGCACTCCTCACTGAGATATAGGTTCCCTATATCTCTCCTGCACACACATTTAAACCTATCAGTCACCCCTAAGGCAGGCACTATCAATCCTGAGGGCAGGGTGCTTGGTTTCTAATGTGAGGGGGTGCCTCTGCCTGAGCAGGGCCCCTCTGCAGCTCTCAGAGTCCATTCTCTGGTGCTGTTTGTGGATGCGGTCAAACCATATACTCTTAAGTGCATTATATCCTCGCGGTAAATGCTAACTTTGGAATGGCTGCATCAAAACATGTTGTGTTTGGTGTCAAACATCTTGGAATACTACCCCCCCCCGCCAGTTCTGGCAGCGGGGGTAGCATTCCACCCTTCTAGAGGGATAGACATGTACCCACTGTGGAAACACGGTAGAATCCTGAAGAGCCCTGGCATCACAAAATGGATGCCACCAGTCACAGACACTGGGCTGCCCTCCTGCTGATGACCGAAACTCGCAGTGGAGGAAGCCCAACAAAAGGTATCCTGTCACAGGGAGGTGTAACCACCTCCCAGACAGGGTTTAGTGTATTGGGGCTGGGTGGGTGCACTCTTAGAGTGCTTTGAAGTCCTGCACTGGGGGAGCAGTAGGCTCCTCTGTGCATATGCCAGTTCAAACCGGCTCAGGGGCTACCTACCCCTGCTCTGGCGCGAAACTGGACAAAGGGAAGTGGGTGTAGCCACCCACTCCCCTGACCCTCCCATAGGTGGGGTCATAGAGCTAGTCCCTCCCTTCTTTACAGTATGAGATAGGGAACCCTTGAACTTGAAGATTAGATATCCCTGGACGACGCTCTGAAGACGAATCCTGGACCTTCGACGTTCCACTACCTTTGGAAGACTGAAGAATCTCCCTTGGAGTCAAGGAGTGACTCTCCTGCTTGGCAGGCACCAAAAACTACAATGACGGTCGCAAACTACGCCGCTCCCGCCGGAGTCCGAAGTCTCTGCAGCCCAAGACATGGATTTCCTGACTTCTCAAAGGCCATCGTGAGTCCCCAGCGAAGCTGAGGCCAGTGGACCCCACGAGTGACGAGGAACTGCGACCCCTGGGTACTGTGCACTATTGTTGAGTGCAACCCCTTCACAACGTTCTACGAACCTGTGCTTTGGACCACGTGTGGTCCCAGCCTCCAGCAGGAATCCCTCTGACGATCAGAGGCCTACTCTGTCCCGAGTGACCGTGGACCCCTGTTGAGCGAATCCTCCCGAGGTGTCTTTGCGATCCCTTGCCAGCCGGCTCGTGGGTCCCCTGAAGACTTTTCTACAGAACCAAAGGGCTCCCCTAGTTGCTCCAGGCCTGCCCTGACTTACCCTCGCTGGGTGAGTCCCACAGACCTTGCTGGTCTGCACCATTGCCTTTTCACACTTTCCACAAGACTTGCTGTTACCAAGGCTTTTTGGCTCCAATCGAGTTGCCGACACCGCAGTAAGCTGCAGACGTTGTGGGACACGCCGAATCCAGCTCCTGGTCATCGTCGATGCCTCCTGGACCTTGTGGCCAAAGAGTCAAGGCACCCTTGAACGACCTGATCCTTGCGACGATGGTGTGCATCCATCTTCCTTGCCCCGAGTCACTGTCAAGTGACTTTGAACACTGTCCCCTCTGCTTTCAGGTCTTCCATCTTCTGAATCCAGGCTTGGATTCCACCGGACACTTCCCCGAACTTCACAAGCAGCAAGTCTTCTTTGTCCGCCATTGAAAACGACGCCGCGACCCGACACCAAAGGACACCTATGCACTCGACTTCCCTGGGTGAGGTAACTCCAGCTCTACAGTGCTCCTGTGGGTGTGGGCCCTAGAACTACTTACCCTGTAAGTGACTTGCTTGTAGGTTCTCCCGAAGTATCCTAAAACTCTTTATTTCCAACCGCGACTTGCCCCATTGAAGTCAATGGCGATCCGCGCCTGTGTATCCACACTGCACGTGTCCCCCGTGGGTCTTTTACTTACCTGCCTTGGGTGGTTTTGTGAGGCCCCAGCACTTCTGAAGGCCCTAGGCCTTGTGTCCTTGCAAGTCGTTGTTTCTAAGTCTCTTTCTTAGTATATGGTCTGGTACGCCCCTAGGGCCCCAGCCATATTTGTACTTAATTTATTGTGAAACGTTGATTTGTGCATATGTTCCTGACTTCTAATCTCATAAAGAGATTAGTAGAGAGTTGTTTAGTAATAAATACATATATATTTGATATATATACCTGTGTGGTGTCTTTTCATTTGGTGATTCAAGAGATTGTGTGGTAAAACAAGCTGCTTTACATTCCTTCAAGACTTAGCCTGAAGGCTGCTCTCCACAGCTACCACTAGGATAGCTTTCTATAAAGGTTGTCTTAAACCTATCTACCATAAGAGTCGATTTGTACTGGTGCAAGGTGTCCACTTTAATTAGTGAACAGCATATACCAGGCCAACTTCTCACAACCACCATATTCCATTCTTGGTGCCCAATGACACGTTGGAGGTGACAAACAGTTCTTGATGGTGTTCCATCACCTCCGTGACCAGGATCCTATTCTCCTGCGGACCGTACCGCCTCTTCCTCTTCTTCTTGTCCTTGCCCTTGCCCTTCCCTGTCTCCGAGGTCCCAGGCTGGTCGTCCGGGGTGCTTGTGGGGTTCCGCTCGTCCTCTGCGCCTGCTCCGGCTGCCTCCATGGTGCTTCGGTGTTGGTTATTTTGTGTTTGTGGGTTTTTTCTACTTTTGTAGTGATTTTCCCGCCTGCCGTGTGTGTATTGGAGGCCTGGCGCTTCTTCTCGCTGATTTCCTCATCGCGGTTTGGGCCATCGCATGATTTTTCGCATTGGGGTTTATGTTTTTATCGCCGTCGCAGAGGTTGTATCACGGACATTGGCCGCGTTTTCGGGAAACTATCGCATGGTACCGCCGCATTGTGAATTCCACGTTAAGACGGGGTTATTTTCCCGCGATAGACTGCGATGTGTAAAGTTGCGTTAACCTTTTTTGGCGATATTTAGTGCACGTTCTTGTGAATATACCCCATAGTGTATCCTGTGGTGGAGCTGAATTGTGTTAAGTTATGAGATGTTGAGTAGTGTGTTCTGTCATTATGCTGTTTGGAATATGAGGTTGGTTAGATTGTGAGCTATGGTAAGTTGTGAAGTGATGTTAGGTTGTGATAAAAATGTGTGGTGGAATGTGGTGGAATAAAAGGTTGGGATGAAAAATTATGGTCTAATGTGGTGGGATATATTGTTGCATGGTTTTGTTATATGGGGTTATGTGGCCCTTAGATACATTATCGACATTGCTAAGTTAGCATGAGTTTTGCTTGCCCTATGCTGCTGCTTTTGCACACGCCTCTGCTAACAGTTTGTTTTCGCGACACTTTGCCTCTGCCCTGTACATGATAACAGATTGTTTTTCACGTTCTCAGCCTTCCCTTCAATTCTAGCTGAACATAATGTGCAAGGTCGATCAACAATGTCTCTTGTTATTCTGTTCTGGTCAGTCCCTATTACCTAGACATAACATGTTACCAACAGCTGCAGTATGGAAGAATCGAGCTTTGATATAACGTTGTTGCATGTTTTTGAAACACACTCGAAGAAAGCCGTTCCATGGAGCTGAGCTCTGCTGTTCCTACGATGTACACCTTTGTGTTTAGGCTTTCAGGTAGGGGGTCTGCTAATAGCGCCTAGAGATCTTCTGTTATATAAAATAGCTTCTTACTATCAAGGGGAGGGTGATTAGGTCCAGTTATTTAGCCTTTTTCAGTCTTTATAAAATGACGACTCCTTTTGTATTCTATGGTATTGTAACAATGCTAATGGTGCTTGCGGTATGCATTTTGCTGCTAGTCGTGGTTCGCATACTGTTTTATGAATCACTATAGTCAAAATAAACATTTTGAACTTATTTAGTGACTCTGATTATTCTTATTGTGGACAAGTACGTGAGAGCGAAAGATTGTCTTGTTCCCGCGACTCTGAGGTGAGTCGGGAGTGCTCGTGTTCTGAGTTGTCTAAACATTCGTAGCTTCTTAATATTTGTAGGAGACCGAATGAGACACTATTGCTAGTCGGTTGGGATTTTGGGTACTAAGGTGATAGGAGGTACACCCCTATTTACTGAGGTCCTGTTTTCTTGTGCATAGTTCTGTGTATGAGCAGAATCCCCGCAACATGGCGCCCAACGCGGGACCCAGGTAAAAAACTTCAAACTGGTGAGCCGGATCGGCTTCCACCACGAAAATAAGTGTGGCCCCAGCATCAGGGACTGCATAACGAGTCAAGTGCACCCTCAGCGCGGCTCTGCTATGAGCCGGAATGTCTACTACAGCCATTATGGAGAAGACAGTAGAACAACTTAAAAAGAGGCAGCGCAAATTCGGGTTATAAGAAAAGAAATACCGTTTAAAACTTCAAGCTTGAATAAACCTATAAAAATGTCAATATAGGAGGTTACTCCGTCACAGCTGTCTCCGGAAACAGAAGTGAGGGTATTGCGGACCAGCACGAGCACTACTCAAGCGTCTCGCAGATAAGAACCAGAGCAAACGTTGGCGGTGCCATGTTGTGGAATTCTGCTCATACACAGAACTATGCACAAGAAAACAGGACCTCATTAAATAGGGGTGTACCTCCTATCACCTTAGTACCGAAAATCCCATGACCCTGAGATTAAGAGTTTTAGAGCTCCCTTTCAATGGAGTAGGACAATGTTCCCATTGGGTAAAATTAAAAACAGGTCTTAGCGTATGTTGATGACATCTATTTGACTGACGATGACCTCGCCCCGCATCTTGACTGAGTCGACCACATAATATTGTCTTTTGCCGACTACGGTTAGAAGTTCAATTTTGCAAAGTCACACATTGCACAACTGGCAGTGCTCTTTTTGGGCTATGAGCTCAATAATGAGGGAAAGGGTTTAGCACCTCACTTCCTGGAGAAATGGGCACGTTTGCAATCTCCAATTTCTTTGAAAAAGTTACAATCCTTGCTGGGTTTTTTTAATTTCGGGAGGACCTACATTCCCGATTATGCCCAGCGTATCAAACCGCTTTATGCGTTGATACAACCTAAGTTTTCGTCTGCCAGCTGGCTTCCAGAACATTCTTCCGTTCTGCAGTCTTTGCAGGCGGATCTGTTTGCGACTCACTTCTTAATGACTCGTGATAACACCACCAACCTGGTAATACGTATCGTTTCAGGGGCAGTGGGTTTCACGTACTTAACATTCAATGAAGGTGACACAATACCTATTGCCTACAAATCACACTTGTACACTGCGGCTGAAATGCGTTTTTCCTCTGTTGAAAAAATCTTGACGGCAGTGCAGATGGCGATTCTGAAGGAACGCTCACTGGCGCAGGGCAAACACATTCTTATGGTCACCCCCTTCCCTGCTTTGGAAGCGGTGACTAAAGCAAGTGTGCCTAACTCGAAAGCTTTACACCCATGTTGGATTCAGTGGGCTACTTCTTTGATGTCCTCTGATGTCACGTTTGTCTTTGATTCATCACTTCAGAGAATTTTTGAAGTATGAATTTGTTCATCCGCCTCCTTTGTCGCTTCTTCCTCTGAGTGAATACAAATGCATCATTTATACCGATGGCTCGGCGCAGCTGGCCACGGATTCCAAACATGCTTATTCAGCAGCTTGTGCTATTGTGGCTGGCTCCATTGAAGATGGAGAGTTTAAGTCTTCCATTGTGCATACACAGGCACTTGGAGACTGTACAGCGCAATTGGCGGAGCTGCGTGCTCTTGTTCTAGCTTTAGAGTTTGCTGATCCTCTTGTGCATACCTTAATTATGTGCGATTCTTACTATTGTGTCCAGTCGTTGAATGACAACTTATTCTTTTGGTCTCAAAATGATTACCGCAATTCTAAAGGCAGCGCAATTAAGCATAAAACGCTTTGGGTTCGAGTGGCAGATCTTAAACAATGTCTGCCTCTCACACATGTTATTCACACTTTTGGCCACCAGCGTGTCGGAACGCACGCTCTTGGTAATTCTTTGGCTGATGAAGTAGCCAAGTCTGCAGTAGCCACGTGTTCTGTAGCAGCAGTTACAAGATCTATGAGTAAGATTGATAATGAGATTCTGGCAGCGGTCGCTGCGACTAGGGAGGGAGGTAATTATCCTGCAGGTTACCCTTCTAAGTACTCTTATCATGTCACTCCCGAACAGGTTCCTTATGCTACCATTCCTTCGGTTGGGGATCGGCTGATTCCCAACTCTGACCGCAGACAGGCTTTGATCAAGGCCGCACACGAAGGCCTCACTTCGGCCCATGCTGGTGTGTCAGCAACAGTCTCTATTCTTCAGCAACGTTACTGGTGGCGTGGTTTATATAAACAGACTCGTAACTATGTTCTTTGCTGCGATGTTTGTCAACAAATCAAACCTTCTACAGTCCCACGTCCTCCACAAACTCAGCTATGTATTTCTAATAGACCTTTTGGCTGTGTCTATTTTGATCACTGCGGTCCTCTTTCTTCTGATACTGCATACAAGTATATCTTAGTTGCGGTTGATTCGTGCACTCGATTCCTGTGGGTCTGGCCACAACGTAGTGCTAACGCTCGAAATGTCATCAGGGATTTGCGTGTCTTTATCGGGCTGTTTGCCTGTGGTACCTTTCATTCTGACCAAGGTCCAGCGTTTGCCTCTAAGGCTTACAAGGATGCGATGAAGTCATTGGGGGTATAGGTGCAGTTTTCATCTCCATACAGGCCTGAGGGCAATTCAGTTGTGGAGCGAATGAACCGTGACTTAAAGCAATCCTTGACAGCTAGAGCCTTAGGTACTGGAAGGGACTGGCTGTCCCACTTGTATGGGGTCCAAAGTGCACTAAATAATGTCCCTAGAAGATCTCTGGGTGGGCGGACCCCTTACGAAATGCTTTTTGGCTTTCACATGTTTGTTCCTGACCTTGATGGTCTGGACATTGTGACGGCTGGCTCTAAGTTTGACGTAGATGATCATTCTGCTATGTTGCAGGATCTACAAAAGGCACGTGATACTCTGGCGACTGAGCATTTACCATCTTCGCCTGCTGATGCACTACTGATTCCTGTTACCGGTTGGCTTCCTAAAATTGGGGATCTGGTGAGGGAGAAGATTGAACACAAAAAAGAATTTGGTCCCTCTTACCGGGCTCCGGTTTCAGTACTTGGACTGAAGGGTACTCGTACTGTCATTCTTCCACCGTTGCCAGGTCGCAAAGACAACAGGTACATCTCTGTGGACCATGTCAAGTTACAGTGTGTGGCCGATTCTGAGTAGTGTGACACCTGCAGTTTCGTGCACCGCAATTTCCTTGGCGCCTTTGCCTTTGACTTCATCTGCTGCCACAAGGATGTCTGCTCATATGATGGACACTGTAATTGATCTTCAACCTTTGCGACAATCCTATTCTGCAATGGATATTGTGTGTCCTTTTCCGGCTATTGATTCCGTGAGTGAGATGCCGTCTAGCCCACGAGTTCGAATGGACGATTCGACCCTTTCACCTTTGCTTGCAAGTCCAGTGAGTGCCTGTGATGTAGATCAGGCACACCTTTCTTCTACCTCGTGCACTTCATCATCCAGCTTGTCTGACGCACCCCCATCTAAATTGTGTATTTTTTACTCCTGGTTCAAAAAGACATACTTCGTTCCCCCATGGACCTACATTTGGTTAATATTGATCCTGAATACCCCCTCCATTCCATCATTAGCTGAATATGACAATTGGCGGTTATATACTAACCACACCATTGAGGCTTTACAGGCTCTTCTTCAAAATGCCTCCTTTAATGTTTCTGAGGTTGATTCCTCTGGATGGTTGGTGTGGCAAACTAATGCAAATGCATGCCAGTTGCGCTTCTATAATATTACACCTGGTTTTAAACAGACTAAGCCTGACCCTCGTTATCCACCTAATCATTCTGTGACCACATACTGGGTGGGTAAATTGTGCCAGCAGTGGTTACAACACTCTACCCTGACATCTGTGAAACAGCACCTTTCTCTCTTATCGAATGATATCAATTTGGCTGATTTTCTCCTAGGCCCACGTAATCCAAGGGCCAGGTGATTTGTTTATGCCGCTTATAATAAAATTTGGAAACTTTCACATATGGAAGCGGCCTTCCGTCTGCGTCAAATTGATCAGGAAATTTGAAAAAAGTCCTTGCTGTGGTGGACAACAGCATTAATACACTTTCGTCACACATTTACACCTTAGACAATATTGTTTCTTCTGTAATAGATATTGTACAAAGTGATGTTTCTGTGTTGTATCATGGTCAGAATCAGTTAAGGTCGGTCATGCAATTTGCTTGGACTTTGCAGACCCTGAAAATGGGTAAAGTGCCTTGGGATTATTTGAATGCCACTGCTTTATTTTTGCCTTTTAACCTAACTGATAAACAGAAGTTTATGTCCATGAAAGATGCTGTGTACACCCTGTTACATATTGAACAATTGGAACCTTTACCGTTTTCCGTGGCGGAAACGGACTCTGCTGTGTGGTTAATTCATGGGGTTATCGCTTTGCCCTTTTCGCTTTTTCATTTTACATCTTGTATGCAACACTTTCCTGTTGGCCGCTTTGACCCGCTTGGTAGTGCTTTTCTGCATGAATTATGGGTCCTGCCCTTTGCTTATCGGTGTCTGAGGGAGGATAAAGAGGTTTTCCTAACAGGGGAGGAGTGCAATTCGGCAGTGGGTCACTCTCTTGTGTGCAAACACATAAAACTGCATGGCGAGTGCAACGTGTCAGCTCCGAATCTGGCTTGTTGTTTGAAGGGGACCCCAGTACCATCCATCACACCTGTCTTTACATTGCTTACTAACTGCAGCTATCTCATTTTAAACAATCAAGACTGCTGTGGGTTGCGGGCGGGAGTCCCATACTTGGTAACAGTTTCCCAGCGAGTAACTTGCTGTAGCAATGTCCTTTTCCCACCCCGCAGGGGAGTTTAGATTTTTCTCTTTGGCCTTCAATTCCAACTTTGAAAACAGAGTTCAACAAGTTGAGCAGGCTCAAAGCCCTTTTATTCCAGCAGGAGGTGGCCCTCACTTCCGCCCGTGAAACATTCAGATTGCAGGTGGCTCGGACCTCGAGTGACATACAGTCCCTTCTTAACACTAACCTCCCACTTCATTTTGGGGAACTAATTCACCAAATATTTAATGCATCTAAGACGACAGGCCTTGCACATTTTTTTAAGTGTGTGGGATCTGGCCTGGTCTCTTCCTTTCAAACTATATTCGGGGTAATACCGGCTTTTATCCATTCTATTTTTTCCAGCGGTTTCGGCGGGTTTCCCTTAATATTGGCGCTGGCAGCTGGTGTCCTGCTTCTCCTCCTTGTGCTTCGTAATGGATGCTCACTTTGTGGCTCTGCACATGCCGGCCCAGCTACAACTGTACCGTAATCGCCTATATGAGTGTCACGATTCCATTGATGAGCTGCGGACCTTGTTGCCCTTCGACACGGACAAGACATTTACTGGCATTATATCGCCCTCTATGCAGGCAGGTCTGGAGCCCTTTAAGAGAAAACACCAGGAAGTGTCCTCGGGGGCGTGGCCCGTGACGCTGCCAGAAGCCGGCCTATCAGAGAACCAGGTGGACAAAACAAGAGGGCCAGGCCGCTGGCCAAAGACGGAAGTTGGAGTCCCCGGAGGAGGAGAGTTTGTGGCGTGGACAGAGAGCAAGGAAGGAAGCGGGATCCCTGACAAGACCGGAGGAGCGGCCATAGAGGAAGACGCTAAGGCGGG
Organism: Calotriton arnoldi; assembly: GCA_963921515.1. Taxonomy (NCBI): domain Eukaryota; kingdom Metazoa; phylum Chordata; class Amphibia; order Caudata; family Salamandridae; genus Calotriton; species Calotriton arnoldi. Next base: position 1,077,685 of record CAWUFW010006490.1, read on the forward strand.
AGCTGTTGCAGCAGATGAGGACATCAAGCCAGGAGGCCAACCGGACCACACTTCGCCTGCCACCCTCCAGGAGGGGGGTGGTTTGCCAAGGTACGGGCGCGACTCCAGGGGTTTACGGGGCACGGGAGGGGCAGGGCGACGCTATAGAGGGAGGTCACGACAGGCTCCACTTGGTGTTAGGATTAGCGGTGACGACTTCCCTCACTCCTGTTTCCCTGAGATAAGAAGCATCTCCTTCCTATCCACTGACCCCGGTATTGTTTTCCTTCTATACATGCGGAGTGTCCACAACCGACAGCGACTTGACGGAAGAGGGTGGAACCAGAAGAGACCCTTAAGCCGAAGAACGGTCCTGGTGAAGACGGGAGCAACCCAACCAGGACCCCTGACATGTGAACTGTGTAACGCTTGCCTATTGGAAATAAACCCTTTGCATCCTATTGCCCGCCTCCTCGTTCTTTGCGGTTGCCTTCAGTACCGATAGCGATCCATATATCTGACAATGAGGCTTTTGGATGCTTGCCTTTAGCAACGCTTGGCGTAAGTTACGACTTGACGTTCCGCTTTGCCTATTTTACTTGCGTGCAGCCAGTGCTTAATTGCAAAAGATGCCACTTCTCCTGGGCGATGGAACTTTGCTTGTCGAACACGTGCTGTCCAATCCCTGATTTCTGCCAGTTGATGGGTCCCTTAGAGGCGCATGATGCGGCTTGTTCTGTGGATGGTCAAATGACGCGTGCAGCTTTCCTTGAATCTTGGATCAATGGGATATCTGTGTGGCTGCGCAGACTTTCCTACTACGAAGTTTCATTGAATATCAAGCAAGTTTCCCATTTTTGCTTTTGGATGCTCCTGCTTGTGAGGAACACGATTGTTCCTTCGACTTACTAAATTGGATGTCATCGCTTTTTTCTACCAATCACAATGATGACCTATTGGAAGGAATTGCATTCCTTTGCACTCAAACCTTCATGGATTGACTACTTGGGTCGTCCCTGCTCCGCTGTCTGGAATACAGACTCTTTTTTCTAGCTCAAAGTGCCCTTAGCATTTTCTTCTAACTTTCCCATTTTTTCTCATTTTTTTAATTTTTTTTTTACAAAAGTCCCTCAAACATTTTCTAAACACTGCCTGACTTTTGAACTCTGTTTTTGTTCTTTTGTCTATGTCCTACTGACTTACCAGGGGGAGGGTGTTATTTGGGGTAATGTGGCCCTTAGGTACATTGTCTACATTGCTAAGTTAGCATGAGTTTTGCTTGCCCTATGCTGCTGCTTTTGCGCACGCCTCTGCTAAGAGTTTGTTTTTGCGACACTTTGCCTCTGCCCTGTACATGATAACAGATTGTTTTTCACGTTCTCAGCCTTCCCTTCAATTCTGTCTGAACATAATGTGCAAGGTCGATCAACAATGTCTCTTGTTATTCTGTTCTGGTCAGTCCCTATTACCTAGACATAACATGTTACCAACAGCTGCAGTATGGAAGAATCGAGCTTTGATATAACGTTGTTGCATGTTTTTGAAACACACTCGAAGAAAGTCGTTCCATGGAGCTGAGCTCTGCTGTTCCTATGATGTACACCTTTGCGTTTAGGCTTTCAGGTATGGGGTCTTCTAATAGCGCCTAGAGATCTTCTGTTATATAAAATAGCTTCTTACCATCAAGGGGAGGGTGATTAGGCCCAGTTATTTAGCCTTTTTCACAGTCTTTATAAAATGACGACTCCTTTTGTATTCTATGGTATTGTAACAATGCTAATGGTGCTTGCGTTATGCATTTTGCTGCTAGTCGTGGTTCACATACTGTTTTATGAATCACTATAGTCAAAATAAACATTTTGAACTTATTTAGTGACTGATTATTCTTATTGTGGACAAGTACGTGAGAGCGAAAGATTGTCTTGTTCCCGCGACTCTGAGGTGAGTAGGGAGTGTTCGTGTTCTGGGTTGTCTAAACATTCGTAGCTTCTTAATATTTGTAGGAGACCGATTGAGACACTATTGCTAGTCGGTTGGGATTTTGGGTACTAAGGTGATAGGAGGTACACCCCTATTTACTGAGGTCCTGTTTTCTTGTGCATAGTTCTGTGTATGAGCAGAATCCCCGCAACAGTTTGTTATGGATGTGAAGATGTATGCTCTCATTTGTTAATGTGTGATATTTTGAACACCAGAAGTGGTGATCATTGTGCGGTGTACTGAGATCTAGTGTGGAGTGGCAAGTTATATTATGTTGTAGACTGGTATGCTTAGTTGTGAGTTTAGTAGGTGTGGATGCTGAGCTAGTGAGGCATGGACTAAATCTTATTGTTCTAATTTGAGAGACACACAAAATGTGATTGGTGGAATGCTTGCAATTTGTCTAACCACTGGCCATTGTACATGGTAGCATCCCAACTCATTGTTCTCTTGCTCACCATGCCACCTCCGTTTGTACCCATCCATATGCAAACCATTCTTGAACCTGCTCCTCATGGGAACAGTCCAGCTCAAACTATCAGGCCAGGTCCTCCCTGTACCGGAACTCAAGCAACCTAGGACCAGCTAGTTATGGGCTCATGAGCCGGATACAGCTTGGTTCCAGGGACACAGTGAGCATGGGGTCCACATCTGGGCATAGTCATGCCACTTAAGGCAGTACATGAAAAATACAAAAGGTGGTGCGAGCATTGCTTTCAATTTGTCTTACCACTGGCAATCGTTCGGGGTAGCATCCCAACCCATCGTTCGTCTACTCACCATGCCAACACACTTTAGAGCCAGCCATTTGCAAATCAGTCTTGACCCTGCTCCTTATGGAAACAGTTAAGCCAGAATTGCCAGGCCAAGCTCTTCAAAGGTTTACTAAATATGAGAGCACTTAACCTTAATGTGTTCAAGAATGGCTACCTAAATGGGAGTGCTTAGTCTCTTGGACACACAAAGGTAAGGGCAGAATTCAGAGCACAGAGATGTAATACGTTTACTGGGAGAAAAATAGTCACTCAGATAGAAAATGTCAAGGCCATAGATGATTTAGGGCATCAGGCAGAGGACCTTAAAGATAATCGTTGCATGCATTGGTAATATGGTTGCCACATCAGCCATTTCTTACCAGCCTAGGCTAGTATTTTCCATGGAGGCCAGCAAATAAAGGTGGAAACTTTAACTGGTAACCAATGAAGAGTGCTGGGTTCTGGATCCTCTGCAGCTTCTTCAGTGCTGCTTGCAGGAGACACAGATAAAGGCTAATGCAATAGTTGATTTTAGTGAGAACACAGGTAGCATCCACCTTAGAGTTGAGATCAGATGGTGAAAGAAAGAACCTCATCCAGAAGTATTCCAGATACTTCCTGCAGTGTGATAGGTCTCATTTAATATTTGAAGTCCATGCATTCAATCATGGCCCTAGAATCTCTCAAATTGACTAACTGACTGTCTTACAGCATCACAGACAATACCTGAAAGGTCCCTTGGTTCTGAGAGGCAACAATATCCAAGGGAAATTCTATTTAGTATGTGGGCATACTTAGGAGAGCTTATTTTTGGAATAGAGGATACAAGAGGATAAATCAAAGTAAGAGAAGAGGGAAAAGACAGGAGAAAGGAGAGATAGGATGTGTAAGTGAATAGAGGCCCATAGGGACCTTAAAACGCAAGTAAAAATGGGATGCAAGAGTCATGTACTTGCTGAATAATTAAACTTAGAAAAATAAATTGAAAATACATGGAGAACTCTGGATGCTGGCATTCCACAGTGCTTAGGAAACCAGAAAGCAGAGCTAATGTAGATGTAACAAGAGGCTGGGCTTCAAGTGACGAGGTCACAGATCCTTCATATTTGATGTGACCTTGAAAATCCACTAAATTGGACAGCTGCTTTTACTGCTCTGAAATTTCCTTTGGTGGCCTAGGCATTATACAAATTACTAATGACATAGAGCATGACAATATTTAGACTGAACAGTATATGGCAAATTAGCTTAATTCTATGACATTCTACTCTTTAAAAACATTAAATCCACAACAGTAGTGCCGAATGATATAAGTATGGTACTTACATTAGCATTACAAAGTCATTTCCAGGTTTAATGACAGACATGAACCAGACCTTTTTGGTGAAAAAAACACATTGATCCCGGGAGAGCCTGGTCCACCATGAGAAGAAGTAAATACATGATTGGGAGGGCTAAAGTGATAACACTCCAAAAGGAAATATCTCCACACTCAACTTGCACTGCTGTCAGGATATACAAATATAATTGTGTATAGTTTGGCAAGGCACAGACAATATCACTGATTTTGGCATCTCATACTGAGCTTCCCCAGTCTGCAAGTTATTTATCAGTTTGATTTCTACCTGAATTACATTCCTTTTCTGTCTTTGCAGCTGCCTCTTTGATCTCAACCTTTGGTGTTCTTGGAGGTGTTGCAGCTGTCATTTTCCTAATTTTGCTGCTACTCGTGATTTTCATTATAATAAGGTACAGTGCTCCCAGAACACTTGGAACTGTGACGCTGGTTTCTGATAAACATCATCATCTCAATGTCTGTGTCTTCCTTCATCAGGGGCAGGAAGAAAAAGGTGGCAATGGCAGTGAAAGAAAAAGACCCCACTGCAGCTACTGGACACAACAGAGTGAGTAGTAGAGTCCTTGTATAGTACTATCATTAGTCAGGTCAAATGAACTACAGGCCCCTAGTTCATATAGTACATGTGGCTACACAAGCCTATTTTTCAGGGCCAAGTAGCTTTAATATATGGAGGCAGCATTTAACATGGGTGGGACTTCCTGTGTGACGCCTTAGCCACTTCCACCTGTGTTCCCCCCCATTTTCATGTGAAATGGAATAATGGGGAGCATTATTCTAGAGCCACAGTCTCTTAGCAGTAGTCAGAAGCTCACTTGAAATGTTGGTTTGTTAAGTCTCGGCTACAGACAGTTTTAGCTCTCTGTTGGCTAGACTTGTTGTATTAATATATATATAGTGGGCTTTGGGTCAGCCCCTTGCTCATGAATGGATGGCTTTGTTCTCTATCTCAATTGGTTGTTCTTAATGTAATGGCTTCCGTCCCACTTTTTGTGTGCAGCTGACCCAGGAGCATTTCAGTCTCATGGTTTTCTGATTAGTTTATTTGTATCCTTTACATGATGACATTGATTGCATTAGGGGAGCTATCGCTTTTATTTCCTTTTTGTACTCCATAGCATGTGTTTTCTTGCTCTCTCCCTCGTGTTCTATTTCCGCCTTCTCTTTGCTCCTACTACCTCTTGCTCTCCGTGTTGTTTCCCCTCTCTACACTCAGCAGGGCCATTTCCAATGATAGGCTGCCTTGAAATTAGTTACCACGCTCCTGTGATTCTTTTAAGACATTTTGTAAAGCTCACTTTGAAAACAGAGCTGTGCTTGTTTATTTAGCCTTCATTCCTGCCCCATAAAAGCACTGCAGATCCTGGCCTTGGTTTTTAACTTAGTCATGTTGGTTTTATTTTGAGATGTCTTGACTGTGGTGCACTTTTTAACCTGCAAAGATTTAGGCCAAGATTTACCTGAAGATGTGTCCGGGTGTCACTTTTCATTTATCCCAAAAGTTTCAGAATGAATTGTAAAACATTGCGTTGTGGTACTTTGTGCCTGGGAGGTGTTATGTAGGTGAAGCATGGGCGTTCCTGTGCATCCATCCATGTATTTTGACGTAAACCCATACTTACTAAAGTCACTAAACAGGGGTTTGCGCTGAACTGGTGCACCTACTCAAGGCTGGCACAACAAGGAGAAATAACATTATTTCTACTTGGTACTTCCACTTTGCATGACTGCTGCATTCAAAGGATAGTTTTGGTGCAGGAAGTTACCCCTTCCTGCACAAAAACTATACTGAACTTGGTACAGGCACCCTTGCTCCATGGCATCAAGGTGCCTGTATTGGTGGTAGGGAGCCCAAAGTGAACCAACTCAAGGAGAGTATTAAACTGTACCAAATCTTTTTAAATATTGTGCAGGTGTGATCTCACTGTGTTGGGGGGAATCTTCGTAAATCCAGTACTTAGCATTTAAGGTTGACAGCACAGCTTTGAGAAAATTAACTTTAATAAACCACATGATGCTAAGGAACTCTTTTTGCTTAATTTCTGATTTGCAACCAATGTTGTTATATCCCGTATAGAGACCCTAATGTAGGCACGTTCATACATGTCCTAAAATAGACGTATTCATATTTACCCTAATATGGTCATATTCGTACTTGCCCTATTATGTTCACAGCCGCATATGCCCTATTACGGTCATAACCATACATGCCCTATTATAGTCATGATTCCTTATATAGGCATGCTCTTTCACCTACATTGGTCCCATCCAGTACACAACGTGCTCTGAGGGCTGAACCTTATCTGCCTTGTGGTTTTGCAGCCACCAGGGTTTTCCCAAACACAGGCCCACACTGTACTCATAAATTATGCATGACTCTCTAAGAATATTCCACCTGCATAATATGTATGTACAGAGTTCACCCCTGACATCTTCCTAAAGCCTAATGGAGGACCAATACAAACCTTGCACGAAGATCAGTGTCTTCAGGGTATAAATACACCACATCTTGCCCCGGTAAGACAGAGGGAACCGAGACTTCCATGCTGACACACTGACCAGAGACGTTGAGGCTCCTGCATGCAGTCGCTCAAGCTGACAGTGGTCTGACACAACCCGGATGGGGTGTCCAACTCGAGACCAGGACGGGGTCCCACACTCTCTCTATTCAGGTTTGGGGGTTCGACTAAATCCTAGGAGGATTCTTGGCTCTTAGCTTCTAAGACCTACACACATATGCTAGGTACACACAGGTACATCTAGGTAGGCATCGTAGGAGTACGCGCACTTGCATAATGCTTTTATATTCATGTATGTACTCATGATTATCGCAATATAGTAGAACTGTTCTATCCCTTTGCTTTTATCGTACTGCTGATAATATATCTCTGCTATTGTCTGCTGGTTACCGCAGCACATATATTTTACACTAGAATAACAACTGTTCAATAAATACTTATTGAAACGCCCGACTGTTTATTCTGTGTACCTCTCTAAGACAAACCGAATAAGTGAGCACGAGTGACTGAGCGAAAGGTAGTACATTGTTTCCACGATTCTGAGGGAATAAGGGTTGTCATGTTCTAAGGTTGCCAGAAACTAATCTCTCCCCGATAAGAAGAGACACTAGTGGCACTGCGAGCTAGCTAATGCAAACCAGGCTAACATATACGGTGGGGGTGCTCGGAGCCAGTCTGCCACCAAGCCCGCAGTATATGTTATCCAAACGAGCAGGTCCTGCAGGGGTAATATAGGAACTACACAACATGGCGCCGCCAACGTTGGTTGAGTACTTATTTAACAGTAGAATCTGAGTAGTTCAGTCGTGCTATTCTCAGAGAGCCTACTCACAAAACCCCAGAGACGTCTGGAGTTGGTGGGCACAAACTCCGCTGCAGCTGAGTAGTACGAGAATACTATATATTGGCTGTTGGTTATTCAAGCTTGAAGGACATTTAGTTCCTACAATTGTGCATTTACACCTTATCTTAAAAATTCTTTAACCTCCCTTCTTCCAATTAAAAATGGTAGAAGAAAGAGAAGCAACAAGGAGAGTTGAAACAGATCTCTTCGGCTTAGGAGAAGACCCTGAAGATGCAATACAAATTGCACCAAATTACAGAAGGGCAGTCACCATAAAACTCCTAGAACATGACTTAAGAGCCAGGGGTGGTAAAGTAATTTTCGTGATTGAGGCCCACGAATCCAATAAAACAGAGGTGTTCTATTCATGGGTTACATTCTCAGCAGCGAATCCAGTTACAGATGTATTTCACTACTACCTACAAGGTGAAGCACCAGCGGACTATACTCCTTTTGAGGAGTTAGAGGTTACGCTCACTTACCAGGAGCATAATTACTGGTTTAAAGGCGCCCTACCCCACGTACATGGAAGAGCAAGATTAGGCCCGCTCGGAGGAGCAGGAGCCACATGGCCCATATTAGCGGCACACACACCACATCCTGATATTGGCACAATGCCACAGCCAAACTTACTCGTACAACACAGAGATTTAATTAAAATCTACAGAAACCTCACACAATTTGTGATGAGAACTTTAACAGTTCAACCTGCACCAGCTGCAGCACAAGATACTCTGGTCCAGAGTACAGTTAATAAAATTACTCCACAAACATTACACGCGGTAATGGGCAAAACGCCAGCAAAGCGCGAACAAATCCCATTCTGGATAGCTCAGAAAATAACTCAGCTTGAAGCAGTATTCCCAAATACTACAACCAGTGATAAACACAGAATTCTAACAATCTGCTTGCTCATGGGGATCACACCACAACTAGAGGATTGCACCTCTTGGGGTTCAGTCTTTGCTGCCATATATACCAAAACACATGGTATCCCGTCAATAGCAGTAGTACCTGAAGTATTGAGACAGATACAAAATGAGTACGGAGCAGAACCTGCCCTTAACTTAGGGATGAAGTTGCTAAACAACTTTGAACAGGTCTCAGCCATAATACTAGCTAACATTAAGGGGGAAGCAGCTTCAGTGGCGATCCACCAACGCCTAAGGGAGTTCTGTCCAGTAGATCAACAACACGAACTACCCAAAATAATTGAAACTTCATATGCAGAACTAGCAGAGACAGTCTAGGTGGGAAAGCATTAAAACCACAACTGGTGGGCAGTCCTGAAAAGGACACTACAAAGCAGACACCTACTTCTTCTAAAAAGAAGAGGGAAAATAAAACACAATAAAAGTCTAAAGATACCAGATCTCAATCCAGAGGTAGGTCTCCTCAACAGGAGCCCTCTGAAAGGAGGTATAACCTCAGGAATAGGGATAATATTAAAAAACCTGACAGGTATCAGGATACTGATACTCGTTCCTCTCGTTCCTTTCAGGGTTCGTCAAGAAACTCCGAGAGGGAAGGACGGTCAGAACACAGACAAGAGGAGCATACAAAGTCCAGAGGCACACAACGCACTGCGGACTACGCACCTAAAAAAGAGGATAAACAAAAACAGAAACCTCAATTCAAAAAGAAGAAGGTAGCAGGACTCCAGATCAGACATGCCCAGAATTCTGAGGACACAGCTTCTGAACGGGGAATGGGCTCTGACGATGCTAGACAGCGCGGCAGAAGTAACGATAGCTCGCCAGAACCTAAAGGAATTTCTGGTGACAGCGGAGTTGAGTGAATATATCACGGTGGAAACACCTGATACTTGGGTAAGCGTCCCACATAAGTTACATGAGATAACACTCCGGATGGAGGGGAACAAGCCCAGGAAAGTTAAAGGTCTATTTTGGGAGAATTTGTCATCTGGTTATGACATCCTATTAGCAGAGCAAGACTGGCTGCCAGCATCCGTCATGGAGTGTCCTAGGGGAGAAACTGTAATTTTTCCAGCCTTTTCTGACCTCGTTCCCATACATCTTAAACATGCATATGCGCAGGAGTGGGCGGTTGCCCTAGCTCCAGCATTGTACAAAAATCATACTGGTTGGGATGAGGATTCAACCCACCACGTGATCCCGTTAAAAGTTTCCCCAAATGCTCAAAGGCAATACCCTATAAAGCAGGAAGCTAAAAGACAAGTCAGGGAGATCCTAGAGCAACTAGAATACCAGGGGGTGATAGAAAATTGCACTTCACCTATGAACAATCCTTTGTTCCCCGTAGCCAACCCTGACAATACATATCGTCTAGTTTTAGATTACAGACATTTAAACACTTGCACAAAGACATTTGCAGTTCAAAATGCACACAGTGCCGCATTAATGAATAACATTGTGCGACAAAAATACAAAACAACACTTGATATCTCAAATGGATTTTCTGCCAAAATATAGCGCCTGAAAGCAGGTATCTGACCGCATTCAGTGCGTTGGGGTCACAACGGCAATTTTGTCGACTCCCCCAAGGGTATAAGAATAGCCCGGGGTTGTTTTTAGCAAGGGTAACAGAGTTACTCCAAAATTTGGATGAAGAAGCATTGTCCTATGTGGATGATATTTATCTGACGGACGATGACTTACCGAGGCACTTGACCAGGGTGAGCACCATTATTATGGGATTCGCCTCTGAGGGCTACAAATTTAACTTTAAAAAATCAAAAATTGCCCACCTCAGTGTCCTGTTTTTAGGATACAAGCTGTCAAGTGAGGGAAAAAGCCTAGCAGCTAACTTTTTAGAAAAGTGTGCGCTGCTCCAACCTCCTAAATCATTAAAGAATTTACAATCGATTCTGGGATTCCTAAATTTTGGTCGAACATACATTTTGGATTACGCAGAAAGAGTAAAACCTTTCTACGATTTAATAACACCTGATTTTTCAGTCATACAGTGGACACAGGAACATACAAATATCCTGTGTTCCCTACAGGAAGACATGATAGCTTCTAAACATTTACAGACACACGTAAACGCACATAATTTGGTGATCCGAGTAATAGCGGGTCAATGCGGGTACACTTATTTAACTTTTAATGAAGGTGAAACGGTACCAATCGCATACAAATCACATCTGTACGCAAACGCAGAAATGCGTTTCACTTCAACAGAAAAAATCCTGACAGCAGTGCAGACCGCTGTAGCAAGAGTAATAGCTCTGGCTCAGGGAAAGTGCATAATTGTCGTGACCCCAGTACCAGCTTTAGAAGCTGTTACAAAAGCTAGCATTCCAAATGCTAAAGCCTTACATCCAAGATGGATACAATGGGCTAATTCCCTTACTGCAACGGATGTTTAATACAGATTTGATCCAAGTTAAAAAACACAGGCATTCCTGCAATACGAACAAGAATATCCTCTACCAAATGAAATTTTGCCTCTCGATCAGTATGAATATATTATTTACACTGACGGATCTGCTCAACCAGCCACAGGAAGCAAGCAAGCTTACAGCGCAGCGTGTGCAATCGTTAAAGGTCGTATGCGTGATGGCAAGTTCCATCCAAGCTGTACTAAAACGCAATCTCTAGGAGACTGCACGGCTCAGTGGGCAGAACTCAAAGCACTTATACTGGCACAATACGGAATGTGAATTCCCCACACTAATTGTGTGTGATTCCTTTTACTGTGTACAGTCGTACAATGAATATCTACATCATTGGGAACAAAACGTGTACAAAGATGCAAAAGGTGGCACAATTAAGCATAAAATGCTATGGGAACAGGTAGTGGAGTTGAGAAACGAACTACCAAGGGCTCACATGATACATACACTGAGTCATCAGCGTGATGGCGTTCACGTTGAAGGGAATTCATTGGCTGATGAAGCCGCAAAGCGGGCTGTACGCACAGCCACCGTAGCTACAGTTACTCGTTCAAGAACGAGAATAGACGGCGAGATAATGGTAGCTGTCAATGCTTCGCGCAAAGGCAGCATTGCAGTACCAAAGAAATTTCCACTCAAGTACTCCTACAAGTTAGATGCACAAAACATTCCATATGCTCAGATTCCTGGAGTGGGAGTTAGAGTAATACCAAATATGGATCGTAGGCAAGGCTTAATTCTAGCAGCACACGAGGGTTTGGGTTCTGCGCATACAGGCGTTACAGCGACTATTTCTTTATTGAAACAGCGCTACTGGTGGCCAGGGTTAACAAAGCAGACTAAAGACTTTGTCTTGAAATGCGACATCTGCCAGCAGATGAAAGGCTCCACCGTAACACGCCCAGCACAGACACCATTACTAAAATCAGACAAACCTCTCGCATGTGTATATTTGGACCACTGCGGACCCCTACAATCTGATGGGTCCAACAAATATATCATGGTTGCAGTGGATTCCTGCTCTAGATTCCTTTGGGTTTGGCCTCAGCGCTCGGCTGACGCTCGACCTGTTATAAAAGATTTGCGATTCTTTATCGGCACATAGGCAGTTGGCATGTTACATTCTGACCATGGTCTGGCGTTTAGCTCTCGGGCTTACAAAGAGGCCATAGAAGGAATGGGTGTAGCATTGCGGTACTCCTCTCCGTACCATCCCGAGGGAAATTCTGCTGTGGAGAGGAAAAACCGGGACTTAAAGCAATCTTTAACAGCTAGGGTATTAGGCAAGGGCGGTAGATGGGTCGATCACCTTTATGGGGTACAGCGCACAATCAATAATCAGCCAAGAGGCTGTCTAGGGGGTGTCACTCCTTACGAGGTCCTATTTGGGACAAGAATGTGGGTACCTGATCTTGATTGTGAAGGCGCAGTGGCGGATCAAAAACAATTTGATATCCATGATCGTTTGGCTGTTTTACAGGATCTAAATGAATCCAGGACACAACAAAGTAACGTGCTCCAGAAACAGACCGCCACTGAGGAAGTCAAGGCAGTAACGGCAAGACCTATCTGGATCCCAAAAATCTGGGATCTGGTCAGATTGCTGACAAGAAAGAATTTGGACCATCTTACAGACAGCCTGTACCGTTCCTAGCAATCCAAGGCACAAGAACAGTACTGTTGCCGCCTCTTGCCGGGAAAAAGGAGAAAATATTTGTCTCAATTGACTTAATCAAACCACACTATGTGGCCGATACTAAGCAGTAGGCCTCGTGGACTCCAAAGAAGCAGACGCCCTCCTCTTGCTACAATCCAAGGAGTTCAAACAGAAAGACTCATCACTTTTGAAGAGCCACCTGTACGGAATGAAGGACTAAGCAACAATGCTATGGAACTCATTGCACTTCAACATGAAGCACATCAACAAGAAAAAAATCAACTTAACAACCAAGTTGCAATCAGACCTAATACAGACATCTACGTCAACATGCCTCGTCAAGAGCAAAATCCAATTTCTACAAATCCCGATGCAATTCCAACAATTGATCAAACTGCTTCTGGCGATTTCATGAACTTTGATACGTTTTCACTGGACCCAAGTGAGCCGGAAACGACGCCAGCCAAAAAAGCACTCAAGCAGAAACTCACAGACTTTTTGAACTTTTTTAGAAAGACTTACCTGGTGTCACCTTGGATAGAACTATGGTATATCACTGGGATTTTATTTTTCATTTTCTGGCTAGGTTTAATAATACATTTTAGTATGCTTATTAATGGACGATACCTCCAACAAAGCTCTACAGCCCAAAGAGTCAATTTGATTTTAAAACCACACCAGTCCTCACATCGTGAACCAAGAGACTTGTCTTCAGTGAACATCACAGCAGTTCCTATAACGGACGGTATAGTATGGGACAAGATTGATTATGATGTATTCGGTCCGACTGAACTTTTAAAGCTTAAACATGTATTTAAAATTTCTTTAAGTGATATCATTACCTCCAGTACATTTTCTGATGATTGGGACACTGATACTGTGAATAATTTGATGTCTGATTTAGAAAAAACTGCCGCTTTCCGAACAATGAAATGTTAGAAGGTACTTCAGACTATGATACATTGTACTGTTACCAGCAATATGGTCATCATTTCTTACACAAGTCTATAACACCTAGAAATGTATTTGAGTACCACCAGTGGGAACACTGCCCAACACCACCGAAAGGTAGTTCGCAAGCATTTGCACAGAAATTCACATACTTCTCAGGGTTTAACACATCCAACCCGAAGTCATTTTATTATAAAGTGGTGAAAATTTCAGCTCAGAAAATTATGTTAACAAACACCAAACATATTTCCTCTGCATCCTTTCTGAACCAGTTGTCTAAACAGGGTTTCGATCTATGGAAAGACACAATGGATTCAAAATCAATCTGGGGTTCTAGGGACTGGCAAGTCCAGGGAATAGAAGAACTTTTTAGAGCATTCATCATTCCACAGCAGATAATCTTTCTGAACAAAACTGTGCAACAAACATCCTGTCTAGGATTAGCCAAAGGCAAGGAGATGAACACACCGGGGTTTCCAACACCATCACAGATGGGTGAGGGGCAGAATTCAACTACACATGGGGTGAAATTAGATGACATTTTCCAGTACAACAGATCAGATCCTGATTGGACAGAATGGCTGGTCTGGCCCATTGACACAAACAAATGTCAGCAGAGATTTATGAATACAACCGAAGGGTTTAGTATCCATAGGCCAGATCCACGCGATGTACAGAGACATCACCCAGGGGTAGTGACATCCTATAGTGTTGGGAAGTTGTGCCTTGATTGGCTAGAGACCTCAACACTCACAGAAGTGAAGCACCACTTGACCTTACTCACACCTGACATGGATCTTAGAGATTTTCTACTGGGACCCAGGAAACAACGTCAGAAACGTTTCATATATGCAGGCCTTTATGCCTACTATAATGAGAACTGGAAAATATCCCAACAAGAGGCCGCAGAGAGAATACGGGAAATAGACCGTATTAACTTAGAGAAGGCATTAGCTGTAGTGGATAATGGGTTAACAACTTTGACCTCCAGGATTTACTCCTTAGGCAACATTGTGTCTTCGGCGATCGACATACTAGAACAAGATTTAGCCTTGTTACAGCATGGGCAATCTCAACTACGTTCTATTATGATGTTAAGCTGGACGCTACAATCTTTGAGTGCAGGCTATGTGCCCTGGCGTTTTATAAACACCACGTCTCTGTTTTCAGAATACAATCTAACTGATAAGCAGACAGAAATGGCACAAAGGGGAGCCAAATACACAATGCTGCGTATTGAGAAACTGGAAAGGTTACCATTCACTGTAGCCGAATCACCATCAACTGAATGGTTAATCCATGGCCAAATCACTCTACCGGTCACTACGTTTCAGTTTCAATATTGCCTTGAGCAAAGGCAGGCAGGCAGATATGAAAAAATGGGTAAGGGATACATTAAGGAATCTTGGGAGTTAGCATGAAGATATTGATGCCGGAATAGGGATCGAGAAGTGTATCTGAGCGGTACAAACTGCAAGAACGCTTTAAGCGGTTCTCTCATGTGTCAGGATATTTCTCTACACGGAGCCTGCAGTGGTTCAGTAGCGAACCTATCTTGTCACATGTCAGGGACCCCAGCGGCCATGATCACACCGGTTTTCCAGCTGCTCTCGTATGGGAGTTACTTAATGCTAAATGATCAAGGTTGCTGTGGGATGCTTCCGGGCGTCGCCAATCTGGTCACTGTTAACTCCAGGGTTACTTGCTGTATGCAAGTATTGTTTCCGCCACTGAACACAGTCAGGGAGGTGCCGCTATGGCCTTCGCTGAATGTTTCTTTCATACAATTTGATACTCTGAGCAGATTGAAAGCCATGCTTTTACAGCAACCCGTGCCCTTAACCTCCGCTCGAGAAACATATGAACTTCAAGTTGCAAGGACCTCGACTGAGATACAGGCACTCATACGTACAAACTGCCTCATTCATTTAGCAGAAATGGTTAGTCGTATCTTCAACATGTCTGATACGAGCGGTATTGTACACCTATTTAAGACCATAGGGTCAGGACTGTTAAGCACCTTTCAGACAGTCCTCGGAGTAATCCCAAATTTTATACACTCCGTATTGGGAAGCGTATTTGGAGGATTCCCGCTCATCTTGTTCCTAATTGCAGGAATCCTGATTGTAATATTGCTGCTATGCAGTGGACGGCCCACTTCCCGAGGGAATGGTGAACACGCTCCTGAAGCGTAAATACCGTGAGCGCATGGTACAACTTCTGGGCATTCATTGCCTGCGAGAACTCAATGCCTCCTGGTTTCTATCATTTAGACCAGTCTGGGTTGACTGCATCTTACCTGTTCTTCGATGCCTGTTCTGCGGAGAAGAATGCACGTTGGATCTTTGTCTAACTTTTCCATCAGATGGGCCTCCGGACACGGATGCAATGCTGGACCCCATAAAGGCCCATGCTCTGCGTTGTCCCCAGCGGCTTCCGATTCTGATGAACGCATTCCTGGAGAATCCACAGGTGCCGTTTGCTCCTGCTGGGTTAGGTGACTCCTCCACAGGCACCCAGGTAACAACTGCCGCACAAGCTGCCGCAGCTCCGACTGTTAGCAGTGCTACATTCCATCTATGTGCGATTGACGTTCTCTGTGAGGAGTTGGATTTGTCGTCTGCAGCAGCTAACACCGATAATACTGAACTTCCCAGCCAGGACGTTTAATCTCGAATTGGCTCATCACGTCCTGGGAAAGAATTCGGCTTCTTTGCTCATTTCAAAACAAACGATCTAAATTTGGAACATTTTCTTACATTGACACTTTCGCTTGAGAAAAGCATGGCCTTCTCCTGCTTATGGTAATGCAACTTTTATAGAGAGACAATATTGACATTTTCAAGTGGCAACTAGAAATAGCTGAATTTTAACATTTCTTTTTAAACACCTAATTTTTAAACGATTTTTTAAAACCATGTTTTTACTTGCTTTTAAAAATATTTTTAAATTGTCCAGATTTTAAGTATGGTCATTTTTATCCAATTCGGAAGAGGAGTGGGTGTTATATCCCACTTAGAGGCCCTAATGTAGACCCGTTCGTACATGCCCTAAAATGGACGTATTCATATTTACCCTAATATGGTCATATTCGTACTTGCCCTATTATGGTCATAGCCGCATATGCCCAATTATGGTCATAACCGTACATGTCCTATTATAGTCATGATTCCTTATATAGGCATGATCTTTTACCTGCATTGGTCCCAGCTAGTACACAACGAGCTCTATCCTTTGGTTTTGAATACAGCAGGGTTTTTTCCCAAACACAGGCCCACACTGTTCTCATCAATTATGCATGGCTCTCTAGGAATACACCACTTGCATAATATGTATGTACAAAGTTCACCCCTAACATCTTCCTCATGTCCAATACAAACCATACTTTAGGGTATAAATACACCACATCTTGCCCCGGTAAGACAGAGGGAACTGAGACTTCCATGCTGACACACAGACCAGAGACGCTGAGGCTCCTGCATGCAGTCACTCCAGCTGACAGTGGTCTGACACAGCCCTGATGGGGTGTCCAACTCGAGACCAGGACGGGGTCCCACACTCTCTCTCTTCAGGTATGGGGGATCGACTAAATCCTAGAGGGATTCTTGGCTCTTAGGCTTTAGACCTACACACATATGCTAGGTACACTCAGGTACATCTAGTTAGGCATCGTAGGAGTACGCGCACTGGCATAATGCTTTTATATTCATGTATGTATTCATGATTATTACAATATGGTAGAACTGTTCTATCCCTTTGCTTTTATCGTACTGCTGATAATATATCTCTGCTATTGTCTGCTGGTTACCGCAGCACATATATTTTACACCAGAATAACAACTGTTCAATAAATACTTATTGAAACGCCCGACTGTTTATTCTGTGTAACTCTCTGAGACAAACCGAATAAGTGAGCACGAGCGAAAGTTAGTACATTGTTTCCACGATTCTGAGGGAACCAGGGTTGTCATGTTCTAAGGTTGCCAGAAATGAATCTCTCCCCGATAAGAGGAGACACTAGTGGCACTGTGAGCTAGCTAATGCAAACCAGGCTAACATATACGGTGGGGGTGCACGGAGTCAGTCTGCCACCAAGGCCGCAGTATATGTTATCCAAACGCGCAGGTCCTGCAGGGGTACTATAGGAACTACACGACATTAGTAGTGAAAATGTCAACCAGGTGTTTGTGATCCACCCGAACCATAAACTTGGTGCCTCAGAAGTAATGCCGAAAATTATTTTTGCCCCATCAACACGCTAAAGCCTTGTACCCCATCACCACTCGCCACCACTGACGGCATCCGCTCCCTCCTCGACCAGGGCGAAAGGGCAGCCCTCATCCTCCTGGACCTCTCAGCAGCCTTCGACACCGTCTCGCACCGCACCCTAGCCACCAGACTCCACGATGTCGGCGTCCGAGGCAAGGCCTTCAACTGGATACGCTCCTTCCTCACCGGCAAAACTCAGCACGTCTCAGTCCCTCCCTTACTCTCAGAACCAACAGAGAGCAACTGTGGAGTGCCCCAGGGCCCCTCCCTCAACCCAACCCTCTTCAACATCTACAAGGCCCCCCTCGCAACCATCGTCAGGTATAACGGACTTAAAATCGTCTCCTATGCTGACGACACCCAGTTGATCCTCTCCCTCACCAATGAACCCAACATCATGAGACATAACTTCCAAGAAGGGATGAAAGCCATCGCCACCTGGATGAAGAACAGCTGCCTAAAACTCAACTCTGAGAAAACAGAAGTCCTCATCCTTGGCTCCAACCCCTCAGCTTGGGACAACTCCTAGTGACCCCCTGCCCTCGGGAAATTCCCCCACCCTGACGACCACGCACGAAACCTCAGCATCATACTAGACTCATCACTCACGATGAACCGCCAGATCAATGCCGTATCCTCGACCTGCTTCAACACCCTCCGCATGCTTCAAAAGACGTTAAGATGGATCCCTCCCGAATCCAGAAAAACTGTCACTCACGCACTTAGCAGCAGACTGGACTACGGCAACGCTCTCGGCGGCTGAAGTCAATAGGAATTAAAGAGATGGCCCAAACCCTACTCACCTCTTTACTTACGTCTAGGGAACAGATGGTGTGCTCGAACAACTTTAAATCTGAGAGGTTCTCCCTCCCATGCGGAGTCCCCCAAGGTTCAGCATTGTCGCCGACCTTGTTTAACATCTATGTTACTCCTCTGGCCAAGCTAACCAAGGCTCACGGTTTCTCGTTGGTCTCCTATGCCGACGACACTCAGATAGTTATATCTATTTCTTTGAGTGAAACTGTGGCTGGGAGATTTCACAACTGTCTGAAGCACATCATGGGGTGGATGTATCTGAACCACCTCAAACTAAATACAGATAAAATGGAGTACATGGAGTTTGGAAAAGGACCACCCCTATGGAATCAACTATGGTGGCCAGCAGAGGCAGGTCTCTGCCCTGACCCGTCGTTAAAGGCTAGGAACTTAGGATTGATGTTCGATGATCAACTGAACTTTGCAGGTCAGATCAATCTCTTGACTTCCTCTTGCTTCTTTTTATTAAAGATCCTGCGCAAAATTCTGCCTTCTATTCCCCAGGATCTCAGGAAACCTGTAGTAGTTGCATTAATTCTTTCGAGAATAGATTATTGCAACACCCTTTTCCTGGGCATTGACAAGCGCCATCAATTAAACTTCAGTCTCTACAGAACGCCGCAGCGCAGGTGCTGCTTAATATGCCTAAATACCACCCTATTTCCAGCAGCATCAGGGAGCTTCATTAGCTTCCGGTCCAGCAGCGCATTGGATTCAAGTCTCTATGCCTGGTGCATAAAGCACTGTATGGGGGGATCTTCGGACATGCAGAAACTGTTCCGATGGCACTCCACGCAGCGGAACCTTAGATCTGCCAACATAGGACTAGTTCAGGTCCCCAAAATTCGAAAGGCCTGGTGGGGGGCAGAAGCCTCTCCTATCAATCGCCTAAGCTCTGGAACGAATTGCCGGTTACTACTAGGTTACAACCTAGCAGGCCCCTGCTTAGGAAAATGCTCAAGACCTGGCTATTCCCCTCGTAGGGAAAAGAAACAGTTCCCTACCTGAAACAGTACACGTTACAGGTTACATTAAGCACCAAGACGCCTCGGCATTCGTTCGCTCTATAAATCTTTTACTTACTTACTTACTCTATGCTAGAATCAACAAGAAACTCCTTCACAAACTCCAGAATGTCCAGAATGCCGCAGCCAGAATAATCCTCGACATCCTCCGTTGCAGTCTCATCACCCATCACCTCCGCGACCTCCACTGGCTCCCAGTCAAAAGAAGAATAACCTTCAAACTTTTCACCCACGCATTACCTGAACAACCACCTCTCCTTCCACGCACCCAAAAGACACCTCCGTTGAGCCGAGCTCTTTCTGGCCACTATCCCACGTATCTATAAGACCAGAACGGGATGAAAGTCCTTCTCCTACCTCACAGCCAAAGCCTGTAATGACCTCCCCCACCACCTCCAGCAAGCTCCAGCATTGCCCCAGTTCAGGAAGGACCTCAAGACCTGGCTCCATGTGGTGTCCATACTTTCTGGGTTACTAACTCAGACCTGGCTTTTTGGATGACCTCAATACTCAACGGAGCCACCCCCTCTCTCCCCAGTGCCTTGAGACCCTCGCAGGTGAGTAGTTGCACTTTACCAACCCTGATTGATTGACTGAATAAGAACACTTAGCCCCTCTGACTGGCAAATGCCGCTACATCCTCTCTACTATTCCTCCTTTGTAACAAAACCGCCGCTAGGCCATGCTGACTAGCATCCGTGACCACTGCACCAGCATCTTTAGTATCAAAAGGTTTAGGAGGTATAACCTAGGCAATACAATTCTTTATTGTACTAAATAACACTGTGCACTCCATCCTCCAGACAAATATTTCCCCTTTTTTGAGTAGACTGAGCATAGAGTGAGTTTTTCCCACACAACTGGGAATAAATCTGGAGTAAAATTACATCAAACCCAAAAATGAGCTTAACTTATCCTTATTCTCTGGAACAGGTGCTCCTACAATAGCTTTCAGCAAATTATCCTTCGGTTCAACTCAACGTTCGTACAACTTGTTACAGAGGTGCTCAACACTAGACTCTCCAAACTTGCGATTATCCACCTTCAACCTAATGCCTTTCTTCTCAAATGTGGCAAATTCCAACCTTCGGTCATGAGATACCCTATCTATCTTCAGCATAAATAAACAAATCATCTTGAAAACAAATGATTACTTCTACATCTCTGAACATCATATCCATTAAATGCTGAAAAACTGCAGAGGCCGAAGCAATGCCTAATGGCATTCTTTAAAATGAAATGCCCCTTCAGGAGTAACAAATGATGTTAAGTGACGAGTCTCCTCATCCAGCACAACCTGGTGATATGCCATATGATATCCATATCCAAACTAGAACAAATCCTTGCACCTTTTATCCTGGTTGACATCTCTGTGATGTTCGTCATCGGGTGCCTGTCCCCCCCAATGCTTGAGTTTAGATCTCTGAGGTCTACACACATTCTTAAACTTCCTTTGGCTCTCTGGGCTAGCACAACAGGGGACAACCATTTGGAACATTCAATAGTTTTAATAATCCCTTGAGCACATAACTTATCAAACTCCTTGCGTAAATCTGGTCGAACCGCTAAGGAAACTCTTCTGAGCTTATGTACAACAGGTTTTGCACCAGATTTGAGTTGTATTCTGTGCTTAAAAGCCTTCAACTTGCCTATCACATTGGTGAACACCTTGGGAAATGTCATCTCCCATTCCAATGTCTGCACAACCCACACACCATACATTCCTTCTTAAGGAGTACTTACTCATGATTGTTGGGATCCACTTTTATGCCAAGATTCCTTCGCTTCAACCATTCCAATAAGACGACACATATGCCACCACATATACAGTGGCTTGAGAACTACTACCTTTGAAATCTACTTTGACATCAAATTCACCCAAAACCTCAATGGGTTTTCCTACATTTGCGATTGGTTTAACATTCAAATTTCCTAAGTTGACGTTTTTTATTTTTTCCAATCATTCGTTCCAATCAAACTGAAAGGTGAGCCAGAATCAGCCATTACATCCACAAAAACATCTCCAGTACTCACCAAACAACATAGTCATTTTAAAGAAACGCAACTCAGTTGCAGAACTTGTCCCACCCATACTCAACTTCCGAAGGAACCATAGCCATTTCTATGTACATCACTACACTCTCAGCACTGGAATCAGAAACTTCCTGTACCATGTCATTTTCACTGACTGAACTGACAAGCTTAGATTTTTTACCCTTGCCTGAGTTGCACACCTTGGCAAAGTGTACTTTCTTTTACATTTCATACAAACTTTGTCAATTGCTGGACATGATTTAGAGTTTCCAAGTGATTTTTGTTCCCACATCTATAACATCTGAGATTCTTAGCATGGATGTCAATTCACCAAAATGCAAGGGGTAGCGGAAATGACATCAAATGCACTTTGACCCTGTGTGACATCACGTAACCTTTAGACCCGATGACATCATGGGAAGTGACGTGTGATGTTGGGCCCTGAAGGAGCCACAGAAATTGACTTTAAGGAAGTGGATGTAGCATTATTAATATAATTTTGAAATCTTATGCTAGATTTGAATGGCCTGTCAGCTGCAAAGCTGGAGGCTGCACAGGGCCTCTATGGCCAGCAAAAAAGGTAAAGATCAGTCATACATCACACATATGAGGTCATCAATGCCTAGAGAGTAAACCAGGATGATTTATTAAGATGCATTCTCTTATTGCCCATTTACAGGCTAGGGTATCCTTCTTTGAATCCAGACAAAAAGAGAAAAACACTCAATCTAACTAGCAATGACCACGTCTTGGGACATGATAGTTTAGAAAAGACCTAACAGTGGTTAACATGACCTTCATCAAGTTGAAGATAAAATAACAGCGCTTGTAAGCTGCACACTTCTGGCAGTAAGTGCTATGTAAATGCTGTATAATGAATGCTCATTGTTTATATTTTTTAATCGAAGAAGACAGTGATGTTACGAAAATCCCACTGAAACATGTTCCAGAGAAGGTGTCTGGATGACGGTTCCTGGGAACAGGGGGCACATCTTCCTGAGCTTCGTGAAATCAAGGAGCAGTTGAAAGACAGAGACGAGGGTTAACAAACAAAGGGGTGTTCTTCTCCCTCTCCTGTCTCACTTTTGTGTTCTTTCTATCTCTCAAACTTTGTTACCCTTCCCTTCCCATCTCACCCTCCTTCGCTATCCCATCTCTCTCTATCTGTATGCCTAACTCTTTTCTCTCTAACTCTATCTCTCTGTTTAGCTGTCAGCCTTCTGATGAGGGGTGAAACCCTGACACCGGTCACAGGATGCTTGTTTCTGGTCCAGGGAGGACCTGGCCTGGCAGTTCGGGCTGGACTGTTCTCATGGGGAGCAGGGTCAAGACTGATTTGCATATGGCTGGGTTTAAACTGGAATAGCATGGGGAGCAAAATAATGATGGATTTAGACCCTGATCTCTGTACTGGGGGAACTGTTTGACATTGTTCAACATTCTGTCCATCAATGTTTCTTTTTGCTTTTTTACATACAGCAGATTTATTTCCAAATGAAAATGTGCCGCCTTTGAAAACAGGAGCCAAGGCAGCACCAGGGGTAGCAAAGGACAAGCCAGGGTTCGCAACTGCGACCCTTGGCAACCCCTAAATGATGTCCATGAGTCTTAGACTTGGAAACATCCAACTTATTTTTCTTTTGCCCTTAATATTTGCCACCATGTCTTGAGAAGTTGACCCTTGTGAAGAAATAGACCTTTCTGCTAAGTAAGGCGGTGTTCTCTCAATTGCAACCGCAACTTCCAATTTGGTCTCTTACTATTTCCACCTGAAAAATTCTCATACTCAGAAGTAGAAGCTAGCCCTCTTAGAGCACGAACAAAACTTTGAATGGATTCACAAGGCAGTTGATAACGCCTATAAAACGTGTGCCTTTTGAGGATTACGTTCTTGTGAGGTTTAAATCTAACATCCAACATTTTTATAGCCGATGCATGCTCATCTTCAGTCTCATCATCCCCAATAACAAGTAGACAAGGTAAATGTTTGAGAACCTTTTTACCTGCAGAACCAAAGCAATTACTTAATAACGCATACTTTTTCTTCTGTGTGAACGCATCAGCATCAATAGCATCCATATAGCTTCAGAATCTTCTTTCCATTGTTCCCACTCACTACCAGAAGTACCAGGACTTGGAACAAATGGAGGTGGAAGTTCAATGCTCTGCTGCATTGTGAATAGTAATCCTGCTCAATTCTAAACATCAAAATACAACTAATGCTCATAAGCTACATAAATCATAGATAGCTTACAAAGGTCACAAATATAATTCTAAAGTACTGCACACATGGTATTCATATCACTTAGGGGTCTATAAGCTTAATGCAGAGAACATAACACTACAAAACATATTAAAAACAATGACATGAAGGTGTGCACATCACCGCAAGTCAATATTTTAGCGCAGTGTGCATGTCACTGTGAAATTATAACTCACTCCAATAATGACATGCAAGGTGTGTAGGTATGTACCTACTTCATATGTAACCCTGTACCACTGTGAATCTGTGTTACGGTGATATGCAAGGTGTGCAGATCACCGTAGAATAGAAGGATTTGCACCAAAAATGGAAAAATATTCAATTTCGCCACATATCGGAAACCCAAATGTGCAAATACTCTGAGCGGTGGACGGACCTCAAAGATGGCTGTTATTGACGTATAGAATGTGTTAACTTCAGCGGTACACTCTACTTACATAGGCAATGAAAGTAGCACCAAGCATGGCAGCACCCGCTGCAATGTTAAAATGCAAGATGCGACCGCCATGGTGGCGGAAGCATCCTAATTTGGTGTGCGGAACCGCCGCATGTATTGCGGACGGTCCCGGTCACCACCACGATGGCAGACGGACTCCAGTCCAACCGCCATCTTAATCGGGCCCTACATCTTTTAAATTTACCATTTACAATGCAAACTTCATCTTCTGAGTTTTCTTTTAGGGTACTCTTCAGCAAAGGGACTATACACCAAGCTTCTACATTGTTGTAGCCTAAGCTAATTCTTTATTATGGGATTTTCTTTATAGGACAGCTGGGGGAAACATAAACAAGTTGCCTAAGTATTACCATGCAGTTCCCCTAAAAAAAGGGCAGACCTATGGCTTTGAAAGAGCTTCTTCATGGCTATTGTGAACTTAGTGTTCTGTAAAGTGATGATTTCAACAACAATGCTTTCATGTTTTGTCAGGACAATTAGGCTTTAACTCGTGATTACATTACTCGTTTTGCTCCCATGTATCATAACTATGTTGCTATTATTGCATTGTTTATAACCAGCATAAAAAGGCTGTGTATTCTGTTGAACAGCATGTTGAAAATCATGAAGAGATACCGATGAAGGAGCATCTCTATGGAAACATAGATAACTACATCCATGTGAGAGGCCAGGATCAGAGGAGACCCATGCAAGAGTGAGTATCTGTGCATCAATCAATCAATCAGTACATTTGTAGAGCGCACGACTCACCCATGAGGGTCTCAAGGCGCTGGGGGGGTGGGGTGGCAGGGGTGCTGCTACTGCTTGAACAGCCAGGTCTTGAGGAGTCTCCTGAAGGCCAGCAGGTCCTCGGTCTGTCGTAGGCGGATGGGGAGGGTGTTCCAGGTTTTAGCGGCGAGGTGGGAGAACGATCTGCCGCCGGCGGTCGCTTGACGATGCGGGGGATGGTGGCGAGGGAGAGGTCAGCGGAGCGAAGCTGGCGGTTCGGGGTGTAGAAGGTGAGTTGTTCGTTGAGGTACGCTGGTCCGGTGTTGTGGAGAGCTTTGTGAGCGTGGGTGAGTAGCTTGAAGGTGATCCTCATGTTGACAGGGAGCCAGTGAAGGTCTTTCAGGTGTGCTGAGATGTGGCTGTGGCGGGGGATGTCGAGGATGAGGCGTGCAGAGGCGCTCTGTATGCGTTGTAGTCGTTTCTGGAGTTTGGCTGATGTTCCTGCATAGAGAGTGTTGCTGTAGTCCAGTCTGCTGCTGACGAGGGCCTGGGTGACTGTCCTTCTGGTACCGGTGGGGATCCATCTAGATTTTGCGGAGCATGCGGAGGGTGTTGAAGCCGGAGGAGGAGACGGCGTTCACTTGCTCGGTCATTGACAGTGCGGAGTCCAGGATGACTCCCAGGTTGCGTGCGTGGTTAGTGGGCGTCGGTGCAGCCCCCATTGCGGCCAGCCACCATGAGTTGTCCCAGGCAGAGGGGGTGGATCCGATGATGAGGACCTCCGTCTTGTCCGAGTTCAGTTTCAGGCGGCTGATCGTCATCCATTCGGCGATGGCCTTCATTCCTTCGTGGAGGTTGGATTTGGCGGTGGTGGGGGCCTTGGTGAGGGAGAGGATCAGCTGGGTGTCGTCGGCGTATGAGACGATGTTGAGGTTGTGTTATCTGGCGATGTTGGCGAGTGGTGCCATGTAGATGTTGAAGAGTGTCGGGCTGAGGGACGATCCTTGGGGTACGCCGCAGATGATCTTGGTGTCTTTAGAGTGGAATGGGGGGAAGCGGACACTCTGGGTTCTGCCGGTGAGGAAGGAGGTGGTCCAGTCCAGTGCTTTGTCGCGGATCCCTGCGTTGTGGAGGGTGTGGTGGCAGACGGTGTCGAAGGCGGCCGAGAGGTCCAGGAGGATGAGGGCTGCAGTTTCTCCGTTGTCCATCATGGCTCTGATGTCATCGGTTGCAGTGATGAGGGCTGTTTCGGTGCTGTGGTTGCTGCGAAATCCCGATTGGTACAGGTCCAGGATGTTGTTCTTTTCGAGGAAGGAGGTCAGTTGCCTGTTGACGATCTTCTCGATGACTTTCGCCGGGAACGGGAGGAAGGAGATGGGCCGGAAGTTCTTGAAGTCCTTGGGGTCAGCTTTGGGTTTCTTCGGTAGGGCATTGATCTCGGCGTGCTTCCAGCTCTCCGGGAAGGTGGCGGTCTCAAAGGAGCTGTTGATGATCTTGCGGAGATGGGGTGCGATGGTGGAGCTTGCTTTGTTGAATATGTGGGTCGGGCAGGGGTCGGATGGTGAGCCGTCGTGGATGGTGTTCATGATTTTGATGGTGTCTTCATCGTTGACGTGGGTCCAGGAGAGCAGGGGGTCGATGATGATGTGGCTGGGGAGCGGTGCGTCTGAGGTGTCTGTGTCTGTTGGGGGGGCCTGGTTGCTGAAGCTGTCGTGGATGTCTGCGATCTTGCGGTGGAAGAAGGTGGCTAGGGAGTCGCAGAGGTCTTGTGATGGCGGAATGTCGTTGGAGTTGGAGCTGGGGTTGGAGAGTTCCTTCACGATGTTGAAGAGCTCTTTGCTGTTGTGCGCGTTGTGGTCAATGCGCTCTTTGAAGGAGGTCCTTTTGGCGGTACGGATGAGTTGGTGGTGTCTGCGGATGGCGCTCTTGTAGGCTGTGTTGCTGTCTGGTGACTGTTCGTGGTGCCACTTCTTCTCGAGCCTACAGCAGGCCTGCTTGGATGCCTGGAGGTCGGCGGTGAACCAGATGGCTTTTCTGTCAGTGCGTCTGTTCGAGGGTTTCTTGATCGGGGCGAGGGTGTTGGCGCAGTCGTCGATCCATTGCCTGAGGTTGCGGGCAGCGGAGTCGGTGTCGGTAGTGTCCGTTGGTGGGTTTTGGGCGAGGGTGGTGACTAGCTGGTTTTCGTGACTTTGCTCCAGCTGCGGTGGGGGGTCCGTTGTGTGCGGTAGTGCATGGTGGGCTTCTCGAAGGTGAAGTGGACGCAGCGGTGGTCGGTCCAGTTGAGTTCGGTGGTGTGGCTGAAGGTGACGTGGGTGCTGCCTGAGAAGATGGGGTCGAGCGTGTCTCCGGCGGAGTGGGTGGAAGTCGTGACGAGCTGTTTGAGTTCGAGGTTGGCAAGGTTGTCGAGCAGGGTGGTGGAGTTGCTGTCGTTGGTGTTCTCGAGGTGGTAGTTCAGGTCTCCGAGGAGGATGTAGTCCGTGGACACAAGGGCATGCGTGCTGACGAGGTCAGCGATGGAGTCGCTGAACTGCGGCCGGGGGCCGGGTGGTCTGTAGATGAGGGTTCCTCTGAGGGTGGTGTTGGGGTCGGTGTGGTTATGGAAGTCCAGGTGTTTGGCGGTGATAATCGTGCCGTCGGTGCTGGTCGAGATTCTGAGGGTGTTTCTGTGGACGATGGCGATTCCTCCTCCTGTTCCGTTGGTGCGGTCCCTGCGGGTGATCTTGTAGCCGTCAGGGATGGCTATGGCAATGTCAGGTGCCGAGGAGGGGTTCATCCAGGTCTCCATCAGGAAGGCGATGTATGGGGAGGTGGAGTCGAGTAGGTCCCAGTGTTCGATGGCGTGTTTGCGGGCAGAGCGGGTGTTGAGTAGAAGGCATCGGAGGCTGTTGCGTCCTAACCCGGTGGGCGTGGTGGTGGTTTGGATGCTGGTGTAGCGGCAGTTCCGGCAGGAGAAGGGTCCATGGGTTCGCTTCGGGGTGGCCTGGAAGCAGGTGTGTGATCGGCCGGCGTTGAGAGCGTGGAGGGTGCAGGCGTCGTAGCGGCGTCGGGTGTCGTGGCATTCGTGGGGGCCAGGGGTTCTGGCGCTGGGCGCGGTCCAGGCGCGGACGGGCGCAGACGGGCTTGCCTTAGGCGCGCCTTCGGCTCGCCAGCGAAGCGGCCGCCATAAGAAGGGAAGGTGGGAGGGAGGAGCAGCTGGGAGGCGGGGAGCGGGACAAATGGGCAAGTGGGGGGTGGGGACACAGGGGACGCAGGGGCGGGAAACGAGAGAGCAGAACGGGCGGAGAAATCAAGGGCACAACAATGCAGGGAAATACAGGGAATAAAACAAACAGAATACAAGCACAATATTACAGACTACAATCAAAATACAGAGCGCAGAGTCAAACGGAGGGCAGACAGGAAAAGGGGCAGATCGAGCGCACAATTACCTACGACCTACCACTGGCCACTAGGGATGAGGCGCAGGTGGTAGCCTGCGGGTGGAGGAGGGCCTCGATCTTGCGGCAGTAGCAGCAGCAGCGGGCTGGGAGACACGGGCAAACAGGTGGTGCTGTTGCTGCGTGGGGCGCGACCTGCCTGGAACAGGGTCAAGGGTCGCTCTCCTCACCACGCAGCGGCTGCCATAAGAAGGGGAGGTGGGAGGGAGGAGCAGCTGGGAGGCGGGGAGCGGGACGAATGGGCGAGCAGGGGGGCGGTGACGCAGGGGACGCAACGGCGGGAAACGAGAGAGCAGAACGGGCGGAGAAATCAAGGCACAACAATGCAGGGAAATACAGGGACAATATTACAGAGTACAATCAAAATACAGAGCGCAGAGTCAAACGGAGGGCAGACAGGAAAAGGGGCAGATCGAGCGCACAATTACCTATGGCCTACCACTGGCCACCAGGGATGAGGCGCAGGTGGTAGCCTGTGGGTGGAGGAGGGACTCAAACTTGCGGCAGTGGCAGCAGCAGCAAGCTGGGAGACACGGGCAAACAGGTGGTGCTGTTGCGGGGTGGGGAGCGACCTGCCTGAAACAGGGTCAAGGGTCGCTCTCCTCACCGCGCAGTGGACGCCATAAGAAGGGGAGGTGGGAGGGAGGAGCGGCGGGGAGTGGGACGAATGGGCGAGCGGGGGGCGGGCCGCAGGTGACGCAGCGGCAGGAAAAGAGAGAGCAGAACGGGCGGAGAAATCAAGGGCACAACAATGCAGGGAAATACAGGGAATAAAACAACACAATACAAGCACAATATTACAGAGTACAATCAAAATACAGAGCGCAGATTCAAACGGAGGGCAGACAGGAAAAGGGGCAGATGGAGCGCACAATTACCTACGGCCTACCACTGGCCAGCAGGGATGAGGCGCAGGTGGTAGCCTGCGGGTGGAGGAGGGCCTCGAACTTGCGGCAATGGCAGCAGCAGCGAGCTGGGAGACACGGGCAAACAGGTGGTGCTGATGCGGCATGGGGAGCGACCTGCCTGGAACAGGGTCATGGGGAGCGACCTGCCTGGAACAGGGTCAAGGGTCGCTCATATGTACTTGTACCGCAGTGTAAGAATGTGTTCACCTTCATTCATTCGGCTACTTCCACAAGGGGAGGCTGTCTCCATCCAGTATTGATCTTTGAAAAGATGCCATTAGAGAAATACAAAGGAGGCTTAATTGCCAATTTTAAATCGGGCGCAATTGTCTGCAGCCATTACCTCTATGAAAAGACTGCGAGCACAAAACCCACCCTGACCTATTGTTGACATGAAATAGTTAAGCTGATGTTTTATTCATTATTAAAATAAGCTCAAACTTTCCAAAGTCAGGCTGCAGATTCAATAAAGACACATTGACAGCACTGTGCCTCTTAAACTTAGTTGTCAGACCATTTCCAGTTTGATGCCATCTAAATCAGCGTATCACCATGTTTATCACTTGCAGAGCTTTTCATGTTTATCCATTGGTGTCATACAAGTTATGATCGCTAGAAGGCTTGGCTCTGAATGTTGTACATTTCCCCAGATGTTTTAACAGGGCGAACCAGCTCATATGTATGCAAAAATGCGATGGATGCTTCATGACCGAAACAGCTCAGCGCTGAAATGTTTTTTTACATGTTTGTCTGCTGCAGGTATCCAGAGCTCATTGATCCTAAATACAGTGATGGAGACGAAGGTTACAGCCAGCTTCCAGGAAGACAGCGGGAAGAGCAGGTAAGGAGCATTGCTTAGAGTGCGTGATGGGGGTACATTTCTCTTCAGTGGGGATCTCTGGCAGCAGACATTTTGACCTAACAGGGTACCTGAGGTAGAAACGGCTAGAGGCAGCAAATTCACCTATGCCGCATTTCTGTACGTTCAGGAGCAGATTCTACGATCCTCATTAGGATGTAGGTATCTTAAATAATAAAAGTTAGGGTTTTCTCCACATATGGGAATCACTTTCATTGGCTGCGGGTTAATGTTTGTCTCATCATGATTTGCAGTTTATGGCACACCCCACTTGTACATAAAAGATATACTAGACCCGCATCAGCTCCCTGGGACGATAATATAACAGGACAACTGCCAGGCCATAGCTGATAAGTTCAAATCATCGAAAGTATGAGGTTCTTGTAGCAGGCATGCAAAGACAAACCAACGAAGATCTGGAGTAAGTAGGCTCTACTGATAAGTGTGAGAAGTTGGCCTGGCATATGCTGTCCACTAATTATAGTGGGCACCTTGCACCAGTCCAAATCGACTCTTATGGTAGGTAGGTTAAAGACAACCTTATTGAAAGCTATCCTAGTGGTAGCTGTGGAGAGCAGCCTTCAGGCTAAGTCTTGAAGGAATGTAAAGCAGCTTGTTTTACCAGTCTATAATCTCTTGAGTGACCAAATGAAAGAGCACCACACCAGGTATATATTCAAAATATATGTATTTATTACTAAACACACCCCTCTAGTCTCTTTATGAGACTAGAGTTCGAAGTACATAGGTTATAAGATCTTAAATCACAGTAATAGCACAAATACACGTTTGGGCCCTAGGGGCGTACCAAACCATATACCAATAAAGTGGTATGCGAACCACGACTGAACTAGACACTAGGCCTAGAGCCTCTAGAAGTGCTTGGACCACAAGGAACCACCCAAGGTAGTGACACAGGGGACCCACGGGAGACGCGTGCAGTGTAAATACACAACCGCGATACGCCGTTAACTTCTATGGAGAAAGTCGGGATCGGGAAAATAGAGGAAAGGGACACTTAGAAGAGGACTAGGACAAAACCCTTTGAGATCTAGGACTTTGAAGAGTCTCTACCCACGGGAGCACTGGAGTACTCGTGTTACCTCACCCAGGGAAGCCGGGTGCATAGGTGCCTTTCGGGGTCGGGTTTCGTCGTCGGTTCTTATGGCGATCTGCTGCAAAGTGCTGCTGGCGACCAGGAGAAAAGTGTCCGGGTGGATCCAAGAGTGGATCGGAGTTCTGAAGAACCTGAAAGCAGAGGGGACAGAGTCTGGGTCACTAGCCAGTGACCAGGGAGGCGATGGACAGATGCCCACCGATGTCGAGTGCTTCAGATTCGATGACGGTCGTCTTGACTCTTCAGCCACGAGGTCCGGGAGGCGTTGTCGGCGACCAGGAGCAGGATTCGGGCTGTTGCTCGATGTCTGTCGAGTGCAGAGGTGTCGGCGACCAGATTGGACCCAACAAGCCTTGGCAACGGCAAGTCTCGAGTAAGATGTAGATCGTCGATGATGCAGACCAGCAAGGTCTGGGGAACTCACCCAGCGAGGGTAAGTGAGGGCAGGCCTGGAGCAACCAGACTGCCAAGTAAAGAAAAGATTGGCCTTCGTTAAGGGCTACTAGCCAACGGGCTAGCGACCGCGAAGGAGCCTCGTGACGCCGCACGTGGAGCTGGCTTACAGGACACTCGTGGAGTGGGGGCCAGTGATCTTCGGTGCAGGTGGTGCTGGAGGCTAGGGCTACTCGGAGCCCAAAGCACGACTTCTTGGGAGACCCAGAAGATGGTGCACTTGCAAATGTGCTCGGTGTCCAGGGGTCACGGTCTCACGTTACCCACGATAGCCACGGGCCTCAGCTTTGCTGGGGACTCAGGGTAGCCTCGGGGAAGTCTGAGAATCCACCTCTGGTGATGCGATGACTTCGGCGTCCGACGGGAGCTTCAGTGATGCGAACCGGACAGATGCTTCTTTGGTGCCTGCCAAGCAGGGGAGTCACTCCTTGACCCCAAGGGAGATTCTTCAGTCCTCTAATCGTGAGTAGAGCGTCGAAGGTCCAGGATTCTGTTTCAGAGTTTCGTCCAGGTATAATCTAAAGTCCTAGGGACTGGGTTCCTACCTTTATTCTAAAAATAGGGGATGGACTACTCTGTGGCCCCACCTATGGGTGGGTCAGGGCAGAGGGGTGGCTACACCCCTTTCCCTTTGTCCAGTTCGCGCCAAAGCAGGGGCTGCAAGCCCCTGATCCGGTTTGAACTGGGGTATGCACAGGGACACCAAATGTGCCCCCAGTGCAGGACTTCAAAGCACCCGAAAGTGCTCCCGCCCAGCCCCAATACACATTGTCCTGTCTGGGGAGGTGGTCACACCT
The DNA here is from genome assembly GCA_963921515.1 of Calotriton arnoldi. NCBI lineage: Eukaryota > Metazoa > Chordata > Amphibia > Caudata > Salamandridae > Calotriton > Calotriton arnoldi. Next base: position 1,110,249 of record CAWUFW010006490.1, read on the forward strand.
CCCTGGGACAGGAAACCTATTGTCCAGGCCTCCCCTGCCGGAGTTTCGTCCAGCAGCAGGAGGCCAGACTCGTGTCTGTGGCAGCAGCATCCATTTTGTGATGCCAGGCTCTGGAAAGAAGTTACCGGACTCGTCAGAGTTAACATGCCTTTCCCTCTAGAAGGGTGGAATGCTACCCCCGCCGCCAGGATTGGCGGGGGGTAGTATTCCAAGATGTTTGACACCAAACACGACATGTTTAGGTGCAGCCATTCCATAGTTAGCATTTTACCGCGAGGATATAATGCGTTTAAGAGTATATGGTCAGGCTGCACTACAAACAGCATCAGAGATGGTCTCCGAACGCTGCAGAGGGGCCCTGCTCATGCAGGGGCACCCTCTCACATAGGAACCATGCACTCTGCCTTTAGGATTGATAAGGCCTGCCTTAGGAGTGACTTATAGGTTTATATGTGTGTATGCATTTAGTGATATAGGTAACCTATACCACTGCAAGGGGTGCATGCACCACCTTACCCAGGCTGCAGTAGCAGACCTGTGGTGCCAGTTTGGATGGCCGACCAGGGGTGGCATAATACATGCTGCAGCCCCTGGCAGGCCTCTGAGGTGCCTATGCCCTTGGTACATAGTATACCATATACTAGGGACTTACAAGGGCACTCCAGATCCCAATCAGTGATGTGCCTAAGGCACATGGAGACCCTTTTAAAGAGGAAACAGCTAGGCTGGGGTTCTGAATAGCAGGGCCCCAGCCAGACTAATGTCGAAAACCAGTGAAGTATCAGCAAAAAGTGGGGGTACCCCTGTGAAGCAGATCCTACTCTCCTACACAACCCCCCCAAACGTAGGGACATTAAACTAACCTTGCCCAGTTAAGTCTTCATGTTCTAAGTGGAAATACCTAGAGAGTCCATCTGCATTCGCATGGTTACTCCCAGGCCTATGTTCCACTGTAAAGTCCATCCCCTGTAGGGAAATGGACCACCTAAGCAGTTTGGGGTTTTCACCCTTCATTTGTTTTAGCCATAAGAGGGGCTTATGGTCTGTCTGAACCAGGAAGTGTGTACCAAACAAGTATGGCCTCAACTTCTTCAGAGCCCAGACCACAGCAAAGGCCTCCCTCTCTATGGCTGACCAACGTTTCTCTCTAGGGGTCAGCCTTCTGCTAATAAAAGCTACTGGCTGATCCTGACCTTCTTCATTCAATTGTGACAGTACAGCCCCTACCCCCAACTCAGATGCATCGGTTTGAACAATGAACTTCTTGGAGTAATCAGGACTCTGCAGAATTGGAGCAGTGCACATGGCCTGCTTGAGGTCATCAAATGCCTTTTGACAGCTAACTGTCCACTGAACCTTTTTGGGCATTTTCTTAGAAGTTAAGTCATTCAAGGGTGTCACTATTGATCCATACCCCTTGACAAATCTCCTATAGTACCCAGTCAGGCCTAAGAAGGCTCTCACCTGAGTCTGGGTAGTGGGAGCAGTCCAGTCCATGATGGTCTGGATCTTGCTCTGCAAAGGTTGAACCTGGCCTCCACCCACAAGGTGGCCCAGGTACACAACCTGACTCTGCCCTATCTGGCACTTAGTGGCTTTGATAGTCAGGCCTGCCTTTTGCAGGGCCTGTAAAACATTCCTGAGGTGGACCAGGTGATCCTCCCAGGTGGAGCTAAAGACAGCAATATCATCTAGATAAGCTGCACTATAGGCTTCCAGTCCTGTGAGAACTGTGTTCACCAACCTCTGGAAAGTGGCAGGTGCATTTTTCAGACCAAAGGGCATCACCACAAATTGATAATGCCCACTAGGGGTTGAAAATGCTGTTTTGGGCTTTGCAGCATCAGCTAGTCTGATCTGCCAGTAGCCAGCTGTTAGGTCAAATGTGCTGAGATATTTGGCAGAGGCCAAAGTATCTATGAGCTCATCTGCCCTGGGTATTGGATGGGCATCAGTCCTAGTGACTGCATTGAGGCCTCTGTAGTCTACACAAAACCTCATCTCTCTTTTCCCACCACTGGTGTGAGGTTTAGGTACTAGGACTACTGGACTAGCCCAAGGGCTATCTGAGGGCTCAATCACTCCCAATTCCAACATCTTCTGGACTTCAGTCCTGATACAGTCCCTGACATGGTCAGGTTGCCTATAAATCTTGTTTTTGATAGGCAGACTGTCCCCAGTGTCCACTTCATGAGTGCACCAGGTGGTCTGACTGGGTGTCAGTGAAAACATATGTCTAAACTGATTGAGGACTTGCCTGCAATCAGTTTGTTGCTGGGTAGTGAGGCTGCCTGCCAAGGCTACACCATCAACTGACCCATCGTCAGGGTTCTGTGAGAGCAGGTCAGGGAGTGGGTCACTCTCTTCCTCCTGCCCTTCATCAGTAGCCATGAGCAAGCCCATGTCTGCCCTGTCCACATATGGCTTAAGTCTGTTGACATGGAGAACCCTTTGGGGACTCCTGGGTGTTCCCAGGTCTACTAAGTAAGTGACCTCACCCTTCTGCTCAACAATAGTGTGGGGTCCACTCCATTTGTCTTGGAGAGCTGCTGGGGCCACTGGCTCCAACACCCACACCTTCTGTCCTGGCTGGTAAACAGTCAGAACAGCCTTTTGGTCATGCCAGGCCTTCTGCAGTTCCTGGCTAGCCTCAAGGTTTTTGGTTGCCTTTTTCATGTACTCAGCCATCCTGGAGCGGAGACCAAGTACATAGTCCACTATATCTTGCTTTGGGGGCTTGAGAGGTAACTCCCATCCTTCCTTCACCAAGCACAGTGGACCCCTCACAGGGTGGCCAAACAGAAGTTCAAAAGGGCTGTAACCAACCCCTTCTGAGGCACCTCCCTATATGCGAATAAAAGGCAGGGCAAGAGTATGTCCCATCTACGCCTAAGCTTTTCTGGGAGCCCTTTAATCATGCCCTTCAAGGTTTTGTTGAATCTCTCAACTAAACCATTGCATTGTGGGTGATAGGGTGTGGTGAACTTATAAGTAACTCCACACTCCTTCCACATTGCTTTTAAGTAACCAGACATGAAGTTTGCACCCCTGTCTGATACTACCTCCTTAGGAAAGCCCACTCTTGAGAAGATTCCCAGGAGGGCCCTTGCCACCACAGGTGCTGTAGTGGTCCTGAGGGGAATAGCTTCTGGGTACCTGGTGGCATGATCCACTACCACCAGGATAAACCTGTGCCCAGAGGCTGTTTGGGGATCCATGGGACCAACAATGTCAATCCCTACCCTCTCAAAGGGCACCCCCACCACAGGTAGTGGTATCAGGGGGCCTTTGTAGTGCCACCTGCTTTGCCACTGGCTTGGCAGGTTACACAGGAGCGACAAAACTCCTTACTGTCTTCAGACATGTGGGGCCAGTGAAAGTGAGGGACAATTCTGTCCCAAGTCTTGTTCTGGCCCAGGTGTCCTGCTAAGGGAATATCATGGGCTAGGGTCAATAGGAAGCCCCTGAACTTCAAAGGTATTACCAACCTCCTGGTAGCACCAGGCTTGGGGTCTCTACTCTCTGAGTACAGGAGTCCATCATCCCAATACACTGTATGGGGACCACTAGCTTTCCCAGCAGCCTCAGCAGCAGCTTGCTGTCTGAGGGGTTCAAGGGAGGGGCAGCTCTGCTGCTCCTGGCTCAGATCTGCCCTAGAAGGTCCCCCTGTCCCCAAGAACTCAACCTGTTCAGGTTCAAGTTCCTCTGGGACAGTTCCTTCTTCAGGGCTGAGATCATCCCCCTCAAGGGACTGATCTTCCTCCTGAGCCAAGGGGGAAGGCACTGCCTTAACCCTACTACTCCTCCTCTTGGAAGGCACTTGGTCCATTCTTCCAGAATCCAAGGCCTGTTCAGTTTTAGACAGTTTAGCTTGTGACCTGGTCACAGCAAACACATCTGCAGGGATCCCCAGCATTTCTGCATGGGTCCTGAGCTCCACTTCTGCCCAAGCAGAAGTCTCTAAGTCATTGCCAAGCAAGCATTCGACTGGTAGGTTTGCACTTACCACAACCTTCTTAAGGCCAGTTACCCCTCCCCAGGAGAAGTTAACAACTGCCAGAGTATGGTCTGTTCTGACATTGCTAGCATTGGTCACTTGGTACATTTCACCAAGTATAACTTGCCCAGGTAGCACAAGGTCTTGTGTCACCATTGTGACACTTGCCCCTGTGTCCCTAAATGCCAAAGCCTCTCGTCCATTGATTAAAGGCTGTTGTCTGTACTTGCCCAGATTACTGGGACTCACAGTGGAGGTCACATCCATGCCTCCATCACAGACTAACACAGCCTGAGTCAGTTCCCTGACTAAGTCAGAGCCCAACTCAGTTCCCAGGGTGAACCCTACTAAACCCTTTGCTGGAGCACCTCCACCAACTGTACTAGGGGGAACAGGTGCCTTAGGGGCATTGGTGGGTGCTGGACTGGAGTCTTTGGACTTGGTGCAATCACTGGTCCAGTGGGTCTTTTGCTTACAGACCTTGCACCATGGTTTTCTTTGGCCTTTACCCTTGGTAGACTGGGAATCCCCACCAGAAGAAGATTTTTGGGGGCCTGATGAAGACTTTTGATCTTTACCCTTCTCCCCACCCTTGTCAGAGTTCTTAGCATCTTGCTTCTTGGTTTCCCCACCTTGGTTCTGTACCTTCTGCTTCACCCTGGTTCTGACCCATTTGTCTGCCTTCTTTCCCAATTCTTGGGGAGAGGTCAGATCAGAGTCAACCAGGTACTGATGCAACAGCTGGTTTTGACAGTTATTAAGAATCTGCTCCCTCATTATCAGATTATACAATCCTGAGAAGTCACACACCTTACTGCCCATCAACCAGCCTTCCAGAGCCTTGGCAGAACAATCCACATAGTCTACCCAGTCTTGAGTCTGTGCTTTTTGGGTGTCTCTGAACTTCAACCTGTACTGTTCAGTGGTTAGGCCAAACCCATCAATAAGAGCACTCTTCAAGACCTTGTAATTATCAGCATCCTCCTCTCTAACAGTGAGGAGCTTGTCTCTACCTTTGTCAGCAAAGGAGAGCCACAAGATTGCTGCCCACTGCTCCTGAGGGACCTTCTGTACTTTACAGGCCCTCTCTAAAGCAGTTATCCATTTGTGGATGTCATCCCCACTCTGGTAGGGAGGGACAATCTTGCTCAGGTTCCTATGGTCATAGGACCTTTCCCTATCTCTAGGGACATGGCTGCCACCATGGGACTCTAGTCCCAACTTTCTTCTCTCTTTAAGGAGATCTAGGGATTCTCTATCTAAAGCCAATTGCTTCTTCCTGATCTCCAGTTGAGTTTCCTCATACTGGACCAGTCTCTTTCTTCTCTCATGAGAGGATTCCCTCCTGTGAGAAGAAACAGAGCTCCCTATTGAGGTGCCAGAGTGGTTAGACTCCTGAGAAGGAGACCTAGACTTTCTGAGCACACTCATAATCCTTCCTGGGGGACAAAGGTGTGGTTCTCAAGATCCTCATCTTCATCTTCCCCAGAAGGGATTGGGTTTTCCAGGTCAGGGTCATTGTCACCCTCCTGGTCAGTTTCAGAGGGGGGCTGGGGGTAGTAGTACCCCTGGCCCCTTCCTCATCTGCTGGCCCACCCTCTGCTCCTACCCCTTCAGTCTCTGAAGACTTACTAAGATCATAAGCCACCAACAACTCCTGGAGGTGTTGGGTGGTGGGACTTTGGCCTGTCCTTAATTTCCTCACGTTACACAAAGCTCTCAGTTCCAAGAATGGGAGTGTGTCATACTTGGAGGGGGAAGCTCAATGGCTTCCTGCAGGGCATCTCTAGATCCTGCTTTTAAAGACATTACTAGTGTGGTGTGGTGTATGCACTACCTACTCTAGTGTGGCCTACTAAACTCTCTTGAGTTGTAGAAAGGGTTGTGCTATCCCTTAACACACAACTCTAAGTTCAGTAGAACTTACTGATATTCTAAGCTTAAATTATATGTACCTTAGGTACCTTTAGTGGTTTTCAGTTGATCAATTCAATTGAGATTATCTGGTAAAACAATAGCAAGCTGGAATCCCACACGCTGCACACCAATGTGAGAAGTTGGCCTGGCATATGCTGTCCACTAATTATAGTGGGCACCTTGCACCAGTCCAAATCGACTCTTATGGTAGGTAGGTTAAAGACAACCTTATTGAAAGCTATCCTAGTGGTAGCTGTGGAGAGCAGCCTTCAGGCTAAGTCTTGAAGGAATGTAAAGCAGCTTGTTTTACCAGTCTATAATCTCTTGAGTGACCAAATGAAAGAGCACCACACCAGGTATATATTCAAAATATATGTATTTATTACTAAACACACCCCTCTAGTCTCTTTATGAGGCTAGAGTTCGAAGTACATAGGTTATAAGATCTTAAATCACAGTAATAGCACAAATACACGTTTGGGCCCTAGGGGCGTACCAAACCATATACCAATAAAGTGGTATGCGAACCACGACTGAACTAGACACTAGGCCTAGAGCCTCTAGAAGTGCTTGGACCACAAGGAACCACCCAAGGTAGTGACACAGGGGACCCACGGGAGACGCGTGCAGTGTAAATACACGGTCTCAAGTCACCCACGATAGCCACGGGCCTCAGCTTTGCTGGGGACTCAGGGTAGCCTCGGGGAAGTCTGAGAATCCACCTCTGGTGATGCGATGACTTCGGCGTCCGACGGGAGCTTCAGTGATGCGAACCGGACAGATGCTTCTTTGGTGCCTGCCAAGCAGGGGAGTCACTCCTTGACCCCAAGGGAGATTCTTCAGTCCTCTAATCGTGAGTAGAGCGTCGAAGGTCCAGGATTCTGTTTCAGAGTTTCGTCCAGGTATAATCTAATCTTGCTGTGGCAAGGGTTCCCCATTTTAACTAGTAAAACAGGGAGGGACTAACTCTATGACCCCACCTATGGGAGGGTCAAGGGAGGGGTGGCTACACCCACTTCCCTTTGTCCAGTTCTCGCACAGAGCAGGGGCAGGTAGCCCCTGAGCTGGTTTGAACTGGCATATGCACAGAGGAGCCTTTTGCTCCCCCAGTGCAGGACTTCAAAGCACTCTAAGAGTGCACCCGCCCAGCCCCAATACACATTATCCTGTCTGGGGAGGTGGTCACACCTCCCTGCAACAGGAAACCTATTGTCCAGGCCTCCCCTGCCGGAGTTTCGTCCAGCAGCAGGAGGCCAGACTCGTGTCTGTGGCAGCAGCATCCATTTTGTGATGCCAGGGCTCTGGAAAGAAGTTACCGGACTCGTCAGAGTTAACATGCCTTTCCCTCTAGAAGGGTGGAATGCTACCCCCGCCGCTAGAATTGGCGGGGGGTAGTATTCCAAGATGTTTGACACCAAACACGACATGTTTAGGTGCAGCCATTCCATAGTTAGCATTTTACCGCGAGGATATAATGCGTTTAAGAGTATATGGTCAGGCTGCACTACAAACAGCATCAGAGATGGTCTCCGAACGCTGCAGAGGGGCCCTGCTCATGCAGGGGCACCCTCTCACATAGGAACCATGCACTCTGCCTTTAGGATTGATAAGGCCTGCCTTAGGAGTGACTTATAGGTTTATATGTGTGTATGCATTTAGTGATATAGGTAACCTATACCACAGCAAGGGGTGCATGCACCACCTTACCCAGGCTGCAGTAGCAGACCTGTGGTGCCAGTTTGGATGGCCTACCAGGGGTGGCATAATACATGCTGCAGCCCCTGGCAAGCCTCTGAGGTACCTATGCCCTTGGTACATAGTATACCATATACTAGGGACTTACAAGGGCACTCCAGATCCCAATCAGTGATGTGCCTAAGGCACATGGAGACCCTTTTAAAGAGGAACCAGCTAGGCTGGGGTTCTGAATAGCAGGGCCCCAGCCAGACTAATGTCGAAAACCAGTGAAGTATCAGCAAAAAGTGGGGGTACCCCTGTGAAGCAGATCCTACTCTCCTACAGTGTTGGTTTGGATAAGTGTGCTATTGAGGAGGTTGGTGTGGTTGTGGTGCATGTGGTTGTCTGTTCTGCAGTTGCCTGTTGGTCTGGTGTATGTTTTGGATGTTTCTCATGTGTTTTGTATTTGGGTGAGTGTGTGCATTTGGTTGGTGTTGTTTTGCGAGTAGGTGTGTGTTTAGATGATTGTGCTGATTTGGCGGTTGGTGTTGTTGTGGTGCTTGTGGATGTGGTGGTGCTTGTGACTGTGGTGGTTGTGGTGCTTGTAGGTGTGCTGACGGTTGTGGTAGTCATTGTGGGTGTGTTGGTGTTTGTGGTGCTTGTGGGTGTGCTGGTGTCGGTGCGTGTGGTGGTGGTTGTGGGTATGATGGTGGGTGTGGTGCTTTTGGGAGTGGTGGTGGATGTGGTGCTTGTGGGTGTGGTGGTGATTGTGATGCTTGTGAGTGTGGTTGTGGGTGTGGTGGTGGTTGTGGTTGTGGTGGTGTAGTGTGAATAGTGTCTGTATGTTGTTTGGATGTTTGCTTGTGTTTCTTGGTGTGTTTATGTGTGTGTGAGTGTGCTGCTTGTGTCTGTTGGAGTGGGTGCCTGCAAAGAAGTGAGTGTGCTTGGGATAGAGCTGGGACTTCAAGAAAGATTCTCGATTCTGGAGGATCCTCTGCCATAATCCTCCTCGACCTAAGCGCAGCCTTCGACATGGTGAACCACCCTGGTTCACCGTCTCAAAAAGGTGGGAGTGACAGGCACGGCCCTATCATGGCTACAATCATTCCTGGAAGAAAGATACTTCCATGTATTTGAAGGTGACATCCTATCCAAACCCTTCCCGCTGCAGTGTGGAGTTCCCCAGGGCCCGTCCCTGTGCCCCACTCTTTGTAATGTGTGCATGGCCCCTCTAGCGGATATTGTATCCCCCTTTGGAATCCACATATTCACATATGCTGACGATACTCAGCTAGTTGTGGCGCTGAACCAGGCTGAACAGTCGCCCACTGATCTTCGTTCCTGTCTCAAGGAAGTTGCTAACTGGATGAGCTCATCTCACCTAAAGCTCAACGGTGATAAAACAGAGCTTATGCTGCTGGGCAACTAGTCAAGTTTTAACTCGAGCACCATGTGACCGGCCTGCATGGGCCCGGCACCAGTCCCAAAAACCGAGATAAAAAGCTTGGGTATTTGGTTAGACCAAGATCTCACCTTTAGAGCCCAAGCGAGGAAGACTGCTGCCGCGTGCTACGGTCTGCTCAGAATGACCCGCAAAATACTACCCCTACTACCTTGCCACTCAAAAAAGTTACTTATCCAGGCACTAATCCTCTCTAGATTAGATTATGGTAACGCTCTCTACTTAGGTGCCCCAAACTCAGTGATTGCTAAACTGCAGACCGTGCAAAGTTCGGCAGCAAGACTGCTCACGGGCACGAACAACCGCTGCTCAGCAAAGCCCGCCCCTACGCTCCCTTCACTGGCTTCCGGTACAGGAGAGAATACGTTTTAAAGTTCTCTGTATCGCGCACAAGTCCCTGGAAGGAAAAGGGCCACCCATCACCAAAACTCTGATTAGACCTTACAAGGCTACCAGAAGACTTCGCTCGGACCGAGCTCCACCTGGCTGAAGTGCCCAGAATCAAAAGGCCAGAACAGGTGGCCGTCTTTTCTCATATAATGCTGCCAAGCTCTGGAACTCCCTACCGCTCCCCATCCATAAAGAATCTAACCATCTTGCATTTCGGAGACAACTAAAAACTTGGCTATTCCCATAAAACATCCCCCCCTCTAGCATCCGCTGCAGCGCTGGGATGCCTCCTTCACACTTTCAACAGTGTTTTCAAACATAGCAACTTCAGGAACCCACCTAGCTGGACCTGCAACAAACATGTGTTTCATTTTACTTTGGGCCGTCTCCTTGGCTACCTGATCTGCAAATGCATTTCCTCTACCCACGTCATCAGTAACCTTCCTATGAGCGCTGCACTTAATTATTGCTAATTTCTTGGGGAGCGTTAAAGCAAACAAAAGACGCAATATAAGGTGCCCATGTTGGATCTTAGTACCATGAGAGGTGAGAAACCCTCTCTCTGCCCACAATCGCCCAAAATTATGCACGACCCCAAATGCGTACTGGCTGTCAGTATAAATATTGACAACCAGTCCTTCACTCAATTCACAAGCTCGGATAAGGGCAGCAAGCTCAGCGGCTTGAGCCAACTGATAGGGGACCCGTGATGTCTCTACCACCGTCCGCAATGTAGTGATAGCATAAGCTGCAGTGGTAGTGCCATCTGGTAATTTAAAATAGGAGCCATCGACATATAGTTCTCCTTAGGGGTCAGATAAGGGAACATCAGTCAGTTCTACCCATCCCTTTGTTTCTTCTCACATCAGGAAAATGCAGTCATGTTTGTCAACTGCATCATTATTAGAAGGGAGGGGTAGTAAAGTGGCTGGATTCAGAGTGGCACATCTTTTGATCGTAATATGTTTAGCAAACAATGCCAGTTCATAACCAGTAAGACGTACACTGGTGAGGTGCTGTGTCTTTGTCTTATGCAAAAGTGTATCCACAGCATTGGGTACCATAAATTTGCGGTCTGTATCAAGTGCGAGTCCAGCCAATTGCCTGATTGAAGTGGCCACAGCCGCGACCGCTCTCAGACAGCTCAGAAGGGCCCTAGCGACAGCAGAAAAATAAGTGCAAGGCCTCTGTTTATCCCCAAATTTTTGTGTTAAGACAGAAAGTGTGCAACCAGCCATCTCATGAACATAGAGCACAAACGGTTTTCTATAGTTAGGTGTTCTGCAGGTTCCTTGATTCCAGCGAGGTCTAAAGTTCTGGGGTCATGACCCCAATATTTACACTCAACATTCCTTTGTTCTCTTGTGGCAGAGAGTGTCTGTGCTCAGCAAAAAACAGTTCTGTCCTCTCTGGCCCAGCTTCCCGGCAGGAGAAGGAGACAACATTAGCCAAGGCAGACTAGGCCCATTGAGGTGCAAAGAAACCTCCTCCCAATTCTCTAATTGCAACCCAGGTCTACTCAGCCCAGCCCTGACTCATCCAGGGAAGGCTGAACACACCTCGACCCCCCCAGTGGCTATCTTAAGAGATTGCACATCCCCAGCCCCTGTCACTCCAAAGCCAGACAGTCAATCCCCAAGCCCAGCAGAGGCACACAGGATGGCTAAGCAAGAAGCTACCTTGTTAGAAATGGGATTTCTGGTCGGCTAGGGAAAGCGCCTAAGCCAGGCAGAAACCACCACTCTAGTCAGGGAAAGGGAGTTACATGCTGAAGATAACCCCTGCTCACCCCCTTGGTAGCTTGGCAGAGCAGTCAGGCTTATCCCAGAGGCAATGTGTAAAGCGTTTGTGCAACACACACACACACAGCAGCGACACACTAGGCACACCACAAAAGAAACTCCACAGAAGGTTATATCAAAAATAGCCTTTGTATTACTCATAAAACACATTAGAGCGTAATCACATATATACACTGTGCCACCTGGCACTTGGTATCACTTTACAAGGATTATATACATTACAGGGCCAATCGGGCTACTGTCATAACTCTCACAGTTCGCAGTTAGCAAAAGCAACCAGTAACTACTGGCACAGATTCATTTATCATCAACACATTATGGATAACTGCATCAGCAACAGTGCACCCTAGTAAACACTGGCCACAGTACACATATCATGAGCACCTCTCTGCTAGAAACATAATGGCTCATAGCACAAAGCATTAGGCGTAAATTACCTCAAACATACCCTGTCATGAACACTTATAGAGGGCACACATTATAAATACCTCATGCCCATCTTAGGCCTATGCCGATTCACCATTACGGTGCATAGGGTAGCAAGGGGAGGGGTGCGCCACCTCCCTTGGCAGGGCGACCTCACAGAATCCATCTCGTAGGACCCGAATCACCCTGGTTATCAAGGCAGCTGCCCACTACCACATGGGGCAGCTGCCGTACCTGGCAAAGGGAGCCGCGCCTACTCTGCTACCAGCAAGGCTTCTCGCAGGGTTCCCTCGTCCCAGGGGACTCTCGGCCCTGCCGATTCACCATTACGGTGCATAGGGTAGCAAGGGGAGGGTGCACCACCTCCCTTGGCGGGGCGACCTCACAGAATCCATCTCGTAGGACCCGAATCACCCTGGTTATCAAGGCAGCTGCCCACTACCACATGGGGCAGCTGCCGTACCTGGCAAAGGGAGCCGCGCCTACTCTGCTACCAGCAAGGCTTCTCGCAGGGTTCCCTCGTCCCAGGGGACTCTCGGCCCTGCAGTAGAGCAATCGGCAGCTGCGGCGAAGCAATCCTTACCGCGCGGCCGCCTTCCTTCATGGAGCATTCCTTGCCTGTTCTTATATTGGCTCCATTCCCCAGCTCGTGGCTGCTCACATCTGCCAGGAACAGGGAAGAAGCAAAAAAAAGAACGAGCAGCAGGGCACGGAGCGAATCCTCCATCGGCCCCGCCCACAACCAGGCGTCCTTCGCCTGACTTCCTGCCTCCTCTCTCTGGCCACGGAGCGGAGTCTCCGCTGGCTTCCCCGCCACGGAAATCACCAGCAAGGAGAGGGAGAGCACTTCCTTCCCGCAGCTCTCCCCTCGTACTCCTCTCGGACCTTCTTTCTGCTACCCGGGAATCACCGGAATACACGCGGGGCTCTCCTCCTCACGGAGCCCCGCCCACAATCAGGCGTCCTCTGCCTGACTTCCGGTATACTATAAATCACGGAGCGAAATCTCCGTTGCATTCGCCGCTTTTTGCACCCGCCGCACCTTGGCAGATGGGGCCCTCTCCTCGGGCTCAAACAACAAGGCACACGCCACCCTGCGCTGGGCAGGCCACCAGCACTGCCACTTCTCCCGGATCGCGATGGCAGCACCCTCCCTCGTGCTGGTCAGGGAGTAGAGCAGAAAGCGCTCCTCCCAAGTTTCTGCAGTTCCCGCTGGGAGTCCACAGATAAAATGTTCTCCTAGTGCCAAATCTAAGTAATCACACAGGGCAGAGCTGGGCCCAGGCAGGCCAGCTCACGGGGTCCTCCATCAGAGGGGAAGCCCTTTGTGGCGGTTCCTCCTGGTGCCCAGCAGTCCTCCAGCTCCAAGTAAGCACCAACAGCACCTTTCCATGGGGTCACAGCCCCAACATTTATACCTCACACGTCTTTGTTTTCCCCCTGGCACAGGGCTCTGTGCCCGGTCTAAACCAGTTCTGGGGGGCACTTAAACATTTTATTAACAGTGCACTACAACCTCCTTTTTTAGTGTAGGCTCTGGCCCCAGACACACCACAGGGGGGCGGAGCCAGCATTGTGGAAGGCAGGCACAGTCCTATTCAGTCCCAGGTGCTACTCCTCCCACCACCCCAAATGCAGATTGGCCTATTCAGCCTAGCGCTGACTCACACAGCCCCTCTGGAGCCACTGCACCTCCCCAGTCTCTGTCACTCCAGAGCCAGACATGCAATACAAAACAGGCAGGCACAAAGGCACATAGCACACAGAAATGCCCACTTCTAAAAGGAGCATTTCTAAAATAGTGATAATAAATCTGCGAACACCATTACGCAGCATTTATTACCACTATTCCAAGCATACCAAACTTGATCACGCAACTCCTCTCATGTCATGAATTGCCACTGAAACATATATCAGGGAATCCCCAATGCATTCCTATGAGAGGGCAGCCTCACAGTGGTGAGAAACTAAAATGGCTGTTTGTCCCTACCAGGACTTGCCACACAGTTAAGGTACATGTCCTACCTTTTACCTACAGCGCACCCTGCCCATAGGGCTAGCTAGGGCCTACCTTAGGGGTGACTGATATGTAGTAAAAGGGGAGTCACAGACTTGGCACCCGCTTTAGGTGCCACATCACAGCAGCAGTAAACTGCGCACACAGGCCCTGCAATGGCAGAGGCCTGAGACAGGTTTGAAAGGCTCCTTTGGTGGGTGGCACAAGCAGCGTTGCAAGCCCACCAGTAGCATTTAATTTACTGGCCCTGGGTATCTGAGATACCACTTTACAAGGGACTGATAGGTAAATTAAATACGCCAAACAGGTGTAGACCAATCTTACCACGTTTACCATAGAGAGCACATGCACTTTACACTGAAAAGGAAGGGATAAAGTGCAGAGAGTCCTAAAACCACCAACACCAGGTCAGAAAAAATACAAGGAGGAAGAAAAAAAAGTTCAGGGATGACCCTGCAAAAAGGGCCAAGTCCAACATACCTACTTTCTAAAACTAGTATTTTCAAACACAGAACATAAAAATCATCTTTGCTAAAAGGTGCATTTTTACATTCTGAGTCCAGGCATACCAAACTCCATTTTCCTAATGGGAAGTGATGCTTATAAGATGTTATAAGTAAACTCCCATTCTTTCCTATGGGACAGATAGCCTTTCCATAGTGAAAAACAAAATACACTGTTATTCAGTACCAGGACATGTCACACACACCAGTACATGTCCTACCTTTAACTTATACTGCACCCTGCCCACAGGGGTACCTTGGGCCTACTCTAGGGGTGACTTATATGTAAGAAAAGGGAAGATTAGGGCCAAGTGGGTGCACTTGCCAGGTCGACATGGCAGTTACAAACTGCACACAGACACTGCAGTGGCAGGTCTGAGATACCTTTTCAGGGCTACTCACGTGGGTGACACAATCAGTGCTGCAGGCCCACTAGTAGCATTTGGTTTACAGGCCCTGGCACACTCAGTGCACTTTAATAGGGGCTTACCAGTAAATCAATTATGCCAATCATGGAAACACCAATCTGTAAACACAATTTACAACAGGAGCACTTCCAGTTTAACACTGAACAGCAGTGACACAGTGCACATAGACACTAAACCACCAAAAACAGAGCCAAAACCGGGAGGTCAGAAAGCAAAAGACAGGGAAACACGCCAAAAGATGTCAGGTCTAGCATAGTGTTATCCCTCTATATGCTAGCCTCAATGAATGCATCTCAGGCCTTCTCCTTAATCACTTCCTTCCTGACAGCCAGCACTGACTCATAAACCCAACTACAGTCAATCCCCAGTGGTCTATTGCTAGTATTGGTGCATAGAGCCATCTTTGAATTCTTATGTGCTATATTACATTTATTATCAAACCAGCTTTGGTGTTTTACACTCCCCCTCACAGGTTTGTCCGTTAACCCAGTTTATATTTTTTGAGATGTCTCCAAAATGGCCCTCTTGATTTTTAGATCATTTGCCTCCTCATCTAAACAAATATTAAAATGCTCCTTTTGGATTTTATCAATAC
The DNA here is from genome assembly GCA_963921515.1 of Calotriton arnoldi. Classification (NCBI taxonomy): domain Eukaryota; kingdom Metazoa; phylum Chordata; class Amphibia; order Caudata; family Salamandridae; genus Calotriton; species Calotriton arnoldi. Next base: position 1,125,463 of record CAWUFW010006490.1, read on the forward strand.
ACTTAAAAACCGCGCAGGGTTTATTCTGCTCCATTTAAGTGCAGGACCATTAATGCTCATCACCACAGTATCTTCTATTTGTTTCATTAGGTTAACATCCTCCTCCTCAATTCCTATTTGGATATTGATGCTAAGAAGATTTTGGGCACGTGCTCTGTTGGCATGAATTTTACAATCAACAATATAAACCTGAGGTTATCTGAAATCAGGATATAATCAATTGCGGACTTCTCCAACTGCCTGCAAACATAGGTATAAAGGGAGCTGGAAAGTCACATACCTGTTTGGCAAAAATAAAGTTATGTTTCATAAAGCACTTAGTTATTGTCTACCTGTACACATCAAGTGTAAAATGTGTTTGACCAACTTAGGTGGTGTTACGAAAGCCACAGACGTCTTTAGTAGGTAAGGGACAGAGATGAACATTAAAATCCGTTCCCAAAGAATATATGTCTCAGTGTCCCCTTTATAACACACCTTCCCCAGATCCTCTCTTAGGTCCTTCTATCATGTCTTTTCTATCTTTGTTAAAAATGTTTCTATAATAGTCAACCATCACAACTCGGAGGCCTCTGGCAATTGATAGCCCAATTATTTGGTAATATAGATAGTGCACTTTAATAGGGGCTTACCAGTAAATCAATTATGCCAATCATGGAAACACCAATCTGTAAACACAATTTACAACAGGAGCACTTGCAGTTTATCACTGAACAGCAGTGATACAGTGCACAGAGACACTAAACCACCAAAAACAGAGCCAAAACCGGGAGGTCAGAAAGCAAAAAGACAGGGGAAACACGCCAAAAGATGTCAGGTCTAGCATAGTGTTATCCCTCTATTTGCTAGCCTCAATGAATGCATCTCAGGCTTTCTCCTTAATCACTTCCTTCCTGACAGCCAGCACTGACTCATAAACCCAACTACAGTCAATCCCCAGTGGTCTATTGCTAGTATTGGTGCATAGAGCCATCTTTGAATTCTTATGTGCTATATTACATTTATTATCAAACCAGCTTTGGTGTTTTACACTCCCCCTCACAGGTTTGTCCGTTAACCCAGTTTATATTTTTTGAGATGTCTCCAAAATGGCCCTCTTGATTTTTAGATCATTTGCCTCCTCATCTAAACAAATATTAAAATGCTCCTTTTGGATTTTATCAATACACTTAAAAACCGCGCAGGGTTTATTCTGCTCCATTTAAGTGCAGGACCATTAATGCTCATCACCACAGTATCTTCTATTTGTTTCATTAGGTTAACATCCTCCTCCTCAATTCCTATTTGGATATTGATGCTAAGAAGATTATGGGCACGTGCTCTGTTGGCATGAATTTTACAATCAACAATATAAACCTGAGGTTATCTGAAATCAGGATATAATCAATTGCGGACTTCTCCAACTGCCTGCAAACATAGGTATAAAGGGAGCTGGAAAGTCACATACCTGTTTGGCAAAAACAAAGTTATGTTTCATAAAGCACTTAGTTACTGTCTACCTGTACACATCAAGTGTAAAATGTGTTTGACCAACTTAGGTGGTGTTACGAAAGCCACAGACGTCTTTAGTAGGTAAGGGACAGAGATGAACATTAAAATCCCGTTCCCAAAGAATATATGTCTCAGTGTCCCCTTTATAACACACCTTCCCCAGATCCTCTCTTAGGTCCTTCTATCATGTCTTTTCTATCTTTGTTAAAAAAGGTTTCTATAATAGTCAACCATCACAACTCGGAGGCCTCTGGCAATTGATAGCCCAATTATTTGGTAATATAGGTAGTTAAGATGATTAAAAACCACTTTACCAGGTAGCCAGGTGAAAATAAAGTTACACAGACCCTCTTTTGACCGCCCTGCTCTAAAGGCTTCAGCTGGGGTATGATAGGTCACATATCATTTAAATATAAACTTGTTATAGCCCATGTCTCCTGGAAACAGAGGATAGAAAATCCATCAATAGAAGTAACCCAGTCTTGATTACCAAGTTTCATCCTAAGACCAGCCACATTCAGAACAAAATACTTTTTAGGCTAGCTTGGTTCACGGAGATATCATGTCTTTTGCTTTCCTCAATAACATCCCCTTCTGCCCCCACTAGTGCTCCTACGGAGTACATTGGTGCTATATAGTGCATGCATTTGGACCCTTGTGGGGCGTCCCTGAACGAGTCCCACACTCTGTGTCCCTATTCCATCTGGGACCCCTATCCGCCCTTTCTGCAACCTCATCCTGATTCTCTTTAGAGTGACCTATTACTCAACATTTTCACAAGAGGTATGAATCTATTTCTAGTTTCCACAGTGAATCATTCATGAGTGAAATTAAACACTGTGGGATTATCTACAACATCTATGCTCCTGTCCAGTGGTACTGGTGTATAGGGACTATTCTAATCTGTATGCTTGAATTCTGACAACCACCTAACTTAGTCAGGAGGAATTCTACTATCCATGGAGTCTTAAATTCAAAACCACACGGTCCCCCATGCACAAATTAACCCCCATCCCAATACATGAAACTCTCTGAGCTATAATAATGCCATCAAACAGTCAATTATGTATACCCACCCTACTTCCGCGCCAGTAAATTGCTTTATTTTTTAAATGTGACCAATTTTCTTCCTGTGAATGTACCAACAAAGGGACATTAGTTAAAACCAAAACATAATGGATCGCTTGTGGTGGCAACTCTAATATAACCAAAGTATAATTGAAAGAATCACAATTGTCTGCTTGTTCCCATAAAGCACATTTTCTAGCAGACAAGTGACTCTTCCTAGTGCCCCTTCCTTCTTTGACACTCGCAGAATTGGGGATGATTTGTTACCCATTGTATTAACTTAACCTATTAAAACCAACCCTATTATCATTCAATACTGTAGCTTCATAAAGATTAACATTATTTGAAGGCAATAGTAATTTGATTCCTTTATTCTCCTCAACTGCCTGAAAGCATTTCAGCATCTTTAGACTCCACTGTCTTTAGTCTATTGCTGACATTATCCATAATATCTCAAACCTTTCCAGTAAATGTAGTCATGGTCACCTGAACTTTGTCAATTACGGCAGACTGAAATTTCAAAAGGTCCACTTTCTTGAGTCCTCTTCTTACATTTCCACCCCACTGAGCATTTACAAGTGCGTTTCAGGTCATTCTGCCTGCATCTGTTGAGGTAAGTTCCCTCTTTTTTTTCTTTGTTGCAGTTGGAGAATTGTCTGAAGATCTAGGGGAAGCTAAAATGATTACTAGGGGTTCAGTTAAAATACACAAATTCCCATCTTTCCTGGGCGAACATGACTTTCCAGTCATTTTGTGCCTATATTTCCATCCAATGAGGCAACAACTTGTAAATCTTGGAACTTTGATAAAAGAAACTGACTAGAGAGTTTGTCTATGCCATGTTGTACTCTCAGTGTGAGTCGTTCTTTTTCTATTACCCATTTTAAAAGAGTAACGCTTACCTACCTGCAGCTAAAACCAAGAGGGGTGGCCCAGCCTCTTCCATGGTCTGTTGAGCCCACATTGTTTTGCATAATTTGTGTGGCACTCTAAGCTTGTGAGTGTTTGGTTTTGCCCTACACTGGGTACCCTCTTGTGTTGAAACAAAGCTATACTTCTCTGATGAGCTCTAGTAAGAGCAAAACAAGTGTGAGGAGTTCCTTTCATTCATTCAGTTAGGCTTGGATAGTATTTCACGAATCCAAAGATGTGATACTGTTCTAGGAGTGGTAGAATGCTTTTGTCATTTTTCAGCTTGGCGTGGCTCACACTGGCTAATCCTATGCTTAAAGACTTTGTTGAAAAAATGGCAAAAGGCTTTGTCACTTTTTTAATTGTAAGTTCAAAATATGTAAATCACATTTTCATCATTAACAATTCTTGAATTCATAGAATTGTAAATGAAAAATAATGCCAGGACAAACTTGGTGAAATTAAGATTTTTTTATTAAGGAATGAGATACTTCTCTCAAATCAATATATTATATTGCGAAACATAAAACAGTAAAAAAAAGTTATTGTCTCCTATGCATGATATTGGAGTGTTGCCCCGAACTTGCTTCCTAAACAGACTGCCAAAGGGGAACCTCCTCAGGAAGGGGCATCTAGTGGACACAGAGCAGGCACCTCAAGGATCTTTCTTGGGAGTGGTGGGTTTAGGTTTGATGGGGGTTAGGGACAGGTTGATGTTTTGAGTGTAGGTGTGTGAGGGTGTTGGTTTGGATAAGTGTGCTATTGAGGAGGTTGGTGTGGTTGTGGTGCATATGGTTGTATGTTCTGCAGTTGCCTGTTGGTCTGGTGTATGTTTTGGATGTTTCTCATGTGTTTTGTATTTGGGTGAGTGTGTGCATTTGGTTGGTGTTGTTTTGCGAGTAGGTGTGTGTTTAGATGATTGTGCTGATTTGGCGGTTGGTGTGGTTGTGGTGCTTGTGGATGTGGTGGTGCTTGTGACTGTGGTGGTTGTGGTGCTTGTAGGTGTGCTAACGGTTGTGGTAGTCATTGTGGGTGTGTTGGTGTTTGTGGTGCTTGTGGGTGTGCTGGTGTCGGTGCGTGTGGTGGTGGTTGTGGGTGTGATGGTGGGTGTGGTGCTTTTGGGGTGGTGGTGGATGTGGTGCTTGTGGGTGTGGTGGTGATTGTGATGCTTGTGAGTGTGGTTGTGGGTGTGGTGGTGGTTGTGGTTGTGGTGGTGTAGTGTGAATAGTGTCTGTATGTTGTTTGGATGTTTGCTTGTGTTTCTTGGTGTGTTTATTTGTGTGTGAGTGTGCTGCTTGTGTCTGTTGGAGTGGGTGCATGCAAAGAAGTGAGTGTGCTTGGGATAGAGCTGGGACTTCAAGAAAGATTCTCGATTCTGGAGGATCCTCTGCCATAATCCTCCTCGACCTAAGCGCAGCCTTCGACACGGTGAACCACCCTGGTTCACCGTCTCAAAAAGGTGGGAGTGACAGGCACAGCCCTATCATGGCTACAATCATTCCTGGAAGAAAGATACTTCCATGTATTTGAAGGTGACATCCTATCCAAACCCTTCCCGCTGCAGTGTGGAGTTCCCCAGGGCCCGTCCCTGTGCCCCACTCTTTGTAATGTGTGCATGGCCCCTCTAGCGGATATTGTATCCCCCTTTGGAATCCACATATTCACAATGCTGACGATACTCAGATAGTTGTGGCGCTGAACCAGGCTGAACAGTCGCCCACTGATCTTCGTTCCTGTCTCAAGGAAGTTGCTAACTGGATGAGCTCATCTCACCTAAAGCTCAACGGTGATAAAACAGAGCTTATGCTGCTGGGCAACTAGTCAAGTTTTAACTCGAGCACCATGTGGCCGGCCTGCATGGGCCCGGCACCAGTCCCAAAAACTGAGATAAAAAGCTTGGGTATTTGGTTAGACCAAGATCTCACCTTTAGAGCCCAAGCGAGGAAGACTGCTGCCGCGTGCTACGGTCTGCTCAGAATGACCCGCAAAATACTACCCCTACTACCTTGCCACTCAAAAAAGTTACTTATCCAGGCACTAATCCTCTCTAGATTAGATTATGGTAACGCTCTCTACTTAGGTGCCCCAAACTCAGTGATTGCTAAACTGCAGACCGTGCAAAATTCGGCAGCAAGACTGCTCACGGGCACGAACAACCGCTGCTCAGCAAAGCCCACCCTACGCTCCCTTCACTGGCTTCCGGTACAGGAGAGAATACGTTTTAAAGCTCTCTGTATCGCGCACAAGTCCCTGGAAGGAAAAGGGCCACCCCTCACCAAAACTCTGATTAGACCTTAGAAGGCTACCAGAAGACTTCGCTCGGACGAGCTCCACCTGGCTGAAGTGCCCAGAATCAAAAAGGCCAGAACAGGTGGCCGTCTTTTCTCATATAATGCTGCCAAGCTCTGGAACTCCCTACCGCTCCCAATCCATAAAGAATCTAACCATCTTGCATTTCGGAGACAACTAAAAACTTGGCTATTCCCATAAAACATCCCCCCCTCTAGCATCCGCTGCAGCGCTGGGATGCCCCCGGGTAGCCAGGCGCTATACAAAAGCCACTTTCATTTCATTTCATTTCATTTCACTTGAAATTTGAGTTAAGGAAGGGGCCTGAGTTGGAGCACAAGGTTGGGCTGGTTGGGAGGCTGCGGTCAGTGAGGAGGCTGTCTTCACAAGCAATCTCTACATGCCAGACATTGAACTGTAAATGGCATCCAGAAATGCAACCATCTGTTGTATTTGGCAACTAAGGCCCTGGATACCATTCACTATCGCAGTCTGGCCTACAGAGATGCTGCATAATAGTTCAATAGGCTCATTACTCAGCACAGACGGGGGACAGGGGCAGGGGGTGAGGTGCCTGGGGTGAAGGAGACCCCAGTCCTTTTAGGGGTTCGGTTTTGGCAAACTGGGACCTCCGTGCCACTGTGTCGATCGGTGTCCGTGGTCTCACCACCTGAAACACAGTGGTCAGCTACTTCCTCACCTTCGTGGCCAATATCCCCTTTGCCTGCTCCTGAAGATGCTGAAAAGACATATACAATAGTTTTATTTTAACTGTGTAAATAGAACTGATCATGAATTCTTTTCACAAAGCATTTTCCAAATGTTCATATTTTACTTGCTTCAAAGCTCTCAAACTCTGGTTCATTTTCATCATTATCTCATGCATGTAGGGAACATATTCAGGAACCATTTGGTCACAGTTTTGAAATTTCCCATTATTGCTCCGATATCATTTATGATCCTGTCTCTTAACTGTTTTAAATTCTCTTTAGGAACTGTTTAACATCTCTGAATGGTTCTGATTTGTTGTTTAGGATAGGGAACTTATGTCACCAAAAATGATAGAAAGGAAAAATTACCTTTGTACACTGTGTGTACAATGCAAAAAAAGCTTAATTATTTTCATTCATAAAAATTTAAATATGAATCAATGTATGTTAACAATTACTGCAATTTGTACCAATATGTGTATAAACTGAAAAACTGTTTCTTTTGTTTGGGCATTTCACAATGGTAACATTTACTTCAAGTACCTAAACTATATTTCAAATATTAAAAATATTATATGGATTCAGTACTGAAGTTGCTTATTAAGGTATCATGCCCTATGTATATACCTATGCTGTTGACGAAATTCTGAATTATTTTGGGGGAATTAGAAAAGATTTCTACAGCATAAGTATATACATGGGGCTTAATACATTTCTAATCCACTTTAGTACGGAGCAAAAACATTTTTACATTTCACTCAAAAGTACATCAAGTTATTTCCAGTTTATTTTACCATCATGAACACACTAAAAAATATGCTGGCTTTCACTTTAGGCAAAAATTGGCACAACATCACAGTAAATATTTCATACACTGATTCATATATAATTTTTAAATCAAAAATTAAAATGCAAATCACAATATGCAACAGATTAAACCTTGATGCATTTCTACGCTTTCATAATGAGTCATGAGTTGTGCCTGATTTTGAGTTTTCCAGATGGGATACTCCAACATGTATTTGACGGAACATTTCATTAGCAAAAGTCCGTTTAACTATCCTCTTTTTGTTCAACATTGATTCATCATCTGGGCATAACAAAGGACATTAAAAAATATATTTTTGGGTATGTGTTACTCTGTCACCAATGTGTACACATTTCTGTCTGTTTTTTCAGAAAATTTATGCCCATCAAAATCTTTTCTCAGCAAAACAGACTGGCTTACTTGCACATTTGTGAAGGAGTAAGACATCATATATATCTGTTACTTTTAATATAAATGAAATAGTATTTTTGATTCAAAACATATTTGTGATATGTTTATAATTAAAAATGTAACCATTTAATGTGATGTTTCTAGTCATTTTGGCTCACATGCTCACTAGTGATTGTTTATAATACCAACTCCCCAGTGTGACGTTTGGAAAACCCACTGTATCAAAAGTGCCTTTTATGCTATGTCACCTGTAATAGGGATAACATAACATCATTCACAATAGTGAAGGAGCATCACACCTGACACAATTATAACTTGGGGCCTGTTTGGTACAACTGTCCCTTATAACATCAAAAAAACTCATATATATTTGTTGTTTTGGAAGGCATGTGTTTGCACAAAACAGTCCTTTGGGAGTGATCAGAAATCCTAGTGGAATCTTTTTCCATAAATTAATGTACATAACACATCATCATACACTTGTGCTGCACATGTGTCGACCTTCATGTTATTTAATATTTTAAACTCATACAAGAACTTACCCCCTTGATGCTGCTGTTAATATCTCAACTGCCCATCAAGCTGGGGATAGGCCACTGCAAGTTTAAGTGGGGTCAGTGTGCAGCAAATGTGCTTCCCATGTTGGGAAGAATGGTTGAGCTGGACTTCAGATTACTTTTTGGTCCAGCGGCTTAGGTCCTCCAACCTCTTCCTACAGTGGAGACTGAGCCACTTGTAGACCCCCAGGGTCCACACCTGCTTTACAATGGCCTTTCAGTGGGTCTTTTTTTGCTTGGCATTAAACCTATATGGATACCAAAAAGAAAGAAAAAAATGTTTTGCAACTTTTTTATTTGTATTGATGTAATACAATTTTGAAAAAACAATCACAAGCAGTTGTTAAAAAAGTTAAAACAGCATTTATTTTTATTTTTATAAAATATAAAAAATAAATTTGTAGTTACATGTTGAGTACCCTTATCCCTTGTCATGTCCTCATTTTACTAATCCAGGCCAGTGACATCATCTAGGCCTGGTCTGTCCAACATTTTCTGTAGTGAGAGCTACTTCTGATCAGTGTAAATCATCAAGAGCTACTGAAGGCTAAACAACTTGCGCATTGATACAAGACACCCCCACTGCCAGGTTCATTGACTTTAAGCCTAATGTCCATAGAGCCAGATACTATGGTTTGAACAAAATACTATGGGCCTTATTATGAGTTTGGTGGTCCTCCTGTTGGCCCGCCACCAGCGAGCTGACAGGAGGACTGCCAAGCCACTAGTGCGCCCGACCGCCGTATTACAAGTGCAATTCATGGTGGGCAGGCTGTTCTTCGGCGGGCTCATGGCGGTGGGCTCTGAGGCGCATAGGAGAGCCTAAGATGTAGCCCGCTGCCGTGACAGCACCTGCAGCATGATCCTACGCAGTGTGGCATGCATGCCACACAGTGCAGGAAAGGGGGTGCAATTACCGGGGGCACAACATGTGCCCCACCACATTCACCCATGGCCCAGATTTGGCAGGGGCCCCTGTTAAGACCCCCTTAGATACCTCACTTCCACCCTTTTCATGGTGGGCTCACCGCCATGAAATGGGCGGTCAAAAGGCAACTCATAATTTGCTCTGTGGTACCGACAGTGGCACCGGCAGCATATTTAGGCCGGTTTCAGACCGCCTGTCTAACGAGATCCTAGATCCCGGCAGAGCCGGCGGTCTCATGGTGGTCTGACAGCCCCACTCAGAATACTGCGGGCGGACCCGCAGTGTGGCAGTGGTCGGAATGCCAGCATGACTACGACAGTCGTGAGGACCACCATACTCGTAATAAAGCCTTCTGCCTAAGGACACTATGAAAGGGCTGTCATGTGTGTCAGTGGGAGTACGGTCTTTGGGGATGTATGAAGATGTGTGCGTATGAATGAGATATATTTGTATGGATGACTGAGAGCCTGTGTTGTATGTACTTGCAGCACAGGATATACCTTTCGCCATATGTGGCACCATTATATGTATAACACAAACACACACATTAGTTTTCTTTTTTTATGGGAGAAATTTAAAGTGCAGAAAAATAATCTGCAAACAAGTTCATAATATGGAACATATGTCTGCACTTAAAATGTTTCTCATTAAAAAAATGCCTGTATTTTTTAGTTATACTTATGGCACAGTGTCTACTGGCCACTGGGAGTAAGGGGCCTGATGTTTGTAAATGCAACACTTTTATATGGGAGAAAATAGAAATGAAGAGTTAACTTAATCACTAAGCTAACTTTCCATTTCAATTTTCTTCTATTTACAAGCATTCAGAAACATCATTTTATTCACAGCTCCAATATTGAGTTGACAAGGACGTTTATTTAAGAGTTAAATACCTCAGTGGTTAAGTTGTTCACCACTGTGACCCAGCCCGGGTCATAAATATGACTGAGAACTGCTCATCATCAGGCCCTGCTATCTGTAGCCTGTTGATAATAATGTAAAATGAACACAGCCTTCCCTTAACTTTGGAAGGAAAATATGACAGTGTACTTATTTAAAATTAACTCAAGGCTGTGAGCTACTTTGAAGGTGTCTGGGAGTTACCGGTAGCTTGCGATCAACTGGTTGGAGACACCTGAGCTAGGTGGAGTGTTTTGTGAGATGATACAAATAGCTAAAATCATTTTTATTTATTATGCTAAAATATATATATATGACATTTGTATTGAAAATATAATGTGTTTTCTATATTAACATAATTTTAGTTTTGTAGATTTGACATCACATTTTTGAATAAACATATATAGAAATACACACCAATAAATAATAGGGCGTAAAACACACAACACATACCAATGTTGTGGTGTTGTCTAATTATAATTTGTTTAAAAATACATACCACAATTGTTCTATTTCATTTAAAAAGAACTGACACTTCACTCAGGAGCTAAAAGGGGCATTCTAGCCTGTGCTTAAAAATAAATCAAGTTAGTCAGAATAACATTTTCATTTAAGACATGAACCTTTTCCTCTGGTGAGCCATACAGCTGGCTGTACATGGACAGGACTTGTGTAGCCAGCAACTCCAGCTCTTCTGGCGAGAAGTATGGGGCCCTGTCACCAGCATATATGGGCATCGTAGCTCCCAGAGGTCGGAAACAGCAGCATAAGTTGAGGAGGTGTTGTTGGCTGCAGTGTTAGGAGGCAAGTGAGCTTTTTTTGAAAAGCGGCGTACATATACATGACGTACGCAATAGTCAGTGGAAGACGGACACATCCATTTACTTTCGTACGTTGCTTTCACACATGTCAGCCTATGGCTGTGTCCGTTGTGGAGTTTGACACCCACTACTAGGTCAACCGCTGACAAGGGCTGTCTGTTTGCACATGTCCTGATCGCGAGGTCAGGTGGCTGCCATTTTAGATGGTGTAATAGTGCATTTGTAAATGTTAAGTGTGTCACCACCCCTCAAATGGTGGCTAGTTTATTTACATATACAAACTGCTAATGTTAAAAAATGAGTGAACATGTCAAAAATGTTATTTGTAAATAAATATTAACAATAATAACTGTTATGTAAAAATGTTAAGAAACCTAATATATTTTTACAAATACATGACATTTGTGTTCTATATCATAAAAATGTTTGCAAATGTGATAAGATTTTTTCAAATTCTTAATGCAGACATATGAACCCCAGGAGAGTGAGGAGATGACAGCCTCAAGTTTTTCAACCATTTCCAGAACCTGCCACTGTGGAAGAATGGGATATTATCAAGAAATTCAGATTGAATAGGCAAAAAATTATTGCTTTATGTCATCATCTAGAGCCAGATCTTCTGCCTCACAATCTGAATCCCACAGCAATAATAAAAATAGCCAAAATCATGGACGTACAGTTTATCGATTTCTTGACCACCGGTATTCATTTTAGAGGTCCTAAACCCAGGCGCATCTTTTCTTGTGTCCCTCACATGATCTGACCGCCCTGATGATGGTGTGACCCACACCCGGGTTAGACACCGAAACGCGCGTTGGTGCTGGAGAACCACATGCCTCCATTGTTTCCACCTTCCCCAATAAGAAGATACTTGTTTATGGACTATATCAACCCACTAAACTAATGACGGCTTGATGCTTATCATGTATCTCTATGTCTAGCTCTAACTGATTCACGTATTGGAACGTTTATGTATTTTGTGTCTTTATAATGTTTAATATTGTGAACTCACTATGAGGTCTTAGAGTGCATGAGATTGTCTGGGTCTGTGGTTGTTTGTGTGTATTGAGAGAGTGTATGTGTGGGACTATCTATATGTTTACCTATGTGGGAATTTCATTATGTCATATGTCTGTTTTAGAATTTTGATAATATGTGATAAATAAAAAGTATATATTTCTTCAAATATTTTTTTCCTACTCTGGGGAACGTTTTCTGTTTGTATGGCGAGGTTCTAACATATCAGTGACTTTTGAGTGCTTTATAAGCATTTTTCAGGCAGTTTGGGTCTTTTCAGATTGTATTTGTCCTTTTCCCCTGTCCAACCTGCCCGCTATCCGTCGCCAGGGGCCCCCTTCTGTGTGAGTGGCTATCCTATCCTGCTAGCCAGGCTGAACGTCCCCTGCTGAGGAGGGCTGGTGGATCCACAGTTGCAGGGACTGAGGTGGGTGCAGCTGTTTCCTCTTGTGGCTGGGCCTCCCTTTCTGTGGGCCCAGACATTGTTGGACCACAGAAAGGGGAATATGTTGCTGGGAAAGCCCTGCAAATATGGGTAAAAATATCATGCAGCACCAGAGTCAGGGAACCCAAACCGGAGTTCAGATAATCCATTTGTACATTGTGCACCCTCTGCAACTGCTTCATCTCCTGGAGCTCTGTTAGGAACTGGCCTATCATGTCTTGGGACTGATGGAGGAATCCCAAGACTTGGTCGATGGTGGCATGAGTGGCAGTGAACCCAATGGACTCACTTTGCTGGCCTACAGATTCCCTCCCACGACCCCTACCTCCACTACCAGTGCCCTTGACCCAGTGTGCCCTATCCCACTGGTTCCTGGCTGAACTGGAGGGGGTGTTTGATTATTATTATGCGTATTTTGTAAAGCGTATGGCTACCTAAAAAAGGTTTTTAGCACGGTAAAGGGGTCACTCCAGAGTGTAATCACCAAAAGCAGCAGAACTTAAGGGTAATTAGAGGAAGGAAAACAATCAGGTTTTTAATAGTTTCCTATTTAAGAGTGTTCAACAGCAGCCAGGACTGGGGTAAAAGATTGGGGTGATGTTGGTTTGAACACAGAAAGAGGAAGCATTCATAGGCTGAGGTGTAGTACCAGCTGGGGTGGGAGCAGTAGGTGTGGGCCGAGTGAAACTCCCAGATGGGCCAGCCAGCTCCTCGTCATATGGACCTGCAGCAGTGGAGTCCTCACTGAAGGCTTCTTCCTGGTCTGTAGTGGGGGTATCCTCAGTGGCAGATGGTTGTCCACGTACTCTGGGTGCTGGACCTATTATGAAATTAAAAATAATATTGTTACAGTATGGATTATACATCAAATGAGTTTGAAGCTAAAAAAGAAGCAACCTAAAAGGAAAGAGAAAATTACTATATTGATTGTACCTTTCAGTGGTATTATAATAATTTACACAAACAGTTTAAATTACACACAAAACTACTTCAAAAAAGCAGGTAAAAAGATGTCCTGAAATGAATAAAACAAAATAGAAAGTATACATGAAATATAGCAAAGATTCAACACAGCACAGTAGAGAGGAGAATTGTGAAAAACAAACCTTTCCAAGGCCCAGGAGGCTAAACAATTACACAGCTTAGAAGGATATATTGCATTAGCCATCATATACACATTGCAGAGTAAATGTTTCATCAAATTACACTTATATTCAGCATACAAAATTACATACCGTAACATTTTAAAGTCAACAAACTTTGATTTGTGATACAAGTAACCCCAATTCCTCAATTCAATAACGTTACAAGGATATGACAACAAATAACATTAAACACATAACCATTTCAAAGCATAGCATGAAATAGAGATTGATAAATATATAACACTTTCACATATGTGAAACTTATCATAGAAAATGAGTAAGATGACATTGCAATATTATATTCACAAATCTAAAACAAGGCATCATGGTAGTTGTAGTCACTTTACTTAAACATTGACAAGACTTGCAAAATAGTAAGTTAAACATACCTACTGTAAATATGCAGTAAAAAGAGATCAGACATTTACAATAATAAATACAAATTTGGAAAATGCTATTTGGTGTTAAAACACTTATATGCACCATGACATCATGTGAACTGTAAAGGAGATTGAAACCAGTAATCTTAAATACAAGAAAATACATTCAAACAAACAAACAAGGCAAAGAAAAATGATAGAAATATATATAGGTTTCTATGTTTCCAAAAGGTGCAAAACACATTAGCAACAGCTAAATGAAAAACAAAAAGGACATTTAGGTTCAGTGACACAATCAAACGTATAACATACCAGTCTCCACTCCACCAGGGATTCCTGTCAAGACTTCAGTATTTAGGATCTGTAAGACCTTCTCCTCCCAGGGAAAAAGTTGTAAGAGGGGACTGGGAAAACCACCACCAGTCCTCTGGGCCTCCAGGTGACGCTTGGAGGCTAGAAAATGCACTGTCCCCCGCAGGTCTTTCCACCTCTTTCTAATTTCCTCCTGTGTGTGCAGGTTGTTTGCTAGAGGATTCACTCTGTCAAGTAGTCTGGTCCACATTTGCCTTTTCTAGGCTATTGTTGTATTTTGGAATTTGGCTCCAAACAATTGTGGCTCTACTCTAATAATTTCATCCACCATGACTGACAATTCTCTCTCTGTAAAACAGGGATTTTTACTCCCTGCCATTATCCAGTGAAACTATGCAAATCATGTTATTCCCCACAAGAAAATAAATTAAAGAGGACAAAAGAGACAAAAGGCAGAGAAAGCAAAAAAATACCTTACTTCAATGACAAAAGCTCTGCTTGACAATGTTGTGCTGTAGGGGAATGGCAAAAGATCATGGTCTGAAATGGAGTGTATTTTATAGGGTGGTATGCAGGTAAAAAACAATTAGGCAAAACACATCAGGTGTGTGATGCTAGCATCCATCCAAAAGCCACAGGAATAGTACAATGTTGATCATGTCCCACAACGGAATCCCTCCGTCAGCAATCCGCTGCTTGAACAGTGCCCACACAACTGTGAAATCTAAATAGGCTCAGCACAATCCTAGCACACTGATGGCGATGGAGTAATGTTAACCAGCAGAGGAGTCCGCTGCGTCAACAATGTTCAGCCGCATACGTTATAGTAAACACTCTGTCGACGTGGACGAAGATTCAGCCAGCAAACATCTAAATATGGTGGCCGGAGAGCCATCAGCTTGACGGAGTACTTGTAAACTCCGCCACGGAGGGACATTGGGAGTCCGGCCAAGATCAAAATAGATATAAATAGTGTCTTATAGTGTTTTCAATACTTTAACAATCTTTTTATTTTAGTGGTTTTTTTTTGGTAGTACCGTGGTACTTCATAATTAATTAAAAAAATATATATATATATACATTTGGCCGAAAATACGACGTGGCAAGAAAAGAATTCAGTTTCACCTATGCCCTGAGGCAACAGGAGAACGCCACATCAGAATCAAGCTCTGATGTTTCGGACCTTGACGAAAGGCAAACTACATCAGGGAGTGGCTCAGTACCATTTACAACTCTTGAAGAGTATCGTTTTTTACGCCGAAATCAGGGACCAAGGCGAAAACCTCCAAAAGAAAATGAAAAAGAAGGAAACAACGCAAAAGGAAATCCGGAGAGGTGGAGGAGGACAAGGAAACAGAGAAGCCGCGTGGGAAAGGAGTACGGCAGAGCAAGAGGAACAAGTAATGGGTGAGGAAACATTTTCAGTTATCAATCTATCTCCCCATATCCTCACCCCGATGAGCAATCGCTTTTGGAACTAGGCCTCTCTTTTTGTCCCACTAGCAATTTGAATTACTCACGCACCCGCATAGACAAGTTTCTCTTCACCAGAAAATTCAAACTACTGAAAACCCACACTCTCAAAGTAACCAGGGAGGCAGGAGATGGTGCCAGGGCGGTCTCTAACCCCACATAGGCCAGCTCTCCTTCCCACCTCTTATCTATTGGAGACATTGCAGTTTTGGCTTCCTTGAGGGAGCTGGAATTGGGCGACAGGGAATGGGCCTCAGAACGGGAACTTTTGTTCAGTCTGGATCTGGAGACTGACAAAAGATGCCATAGCAATTTCAAACCCAAATCCAGGTTCAACCCCATCACACTGCATGATAACATTGATACCTTCCATGAGGCAGTGGTTCATGACATTTTTAAACTAGGAGCCAACAGATCTAATCGTGCTGCGGTTAATCTAACTAAAGGCCAACAAGCAGCACTGGAATCCCTGAAAAAAGCTACTACCTTTGTCATTAAGCCTTCCGACAAAGGGGTGAATGTGGTCCTGTGGGATATTAAGAAATATAAGGCGGAGACCAGAAGACACCTGGACTGTTCAGGCAGCTACGCCAAGACAAATGCTAGCCAGTATGGCTTAACAATTGATGTTTTTCACAATATGTTATCTAATTAGTACAAAAATGGTCTTTTGAATCAGGATGAATTATTGTTTTTAACAGTTAAGAAACTAGTGATCCCCTGCTTCTATATGTTGCCCAAAGTCCACAAGCACAGCACCAATCCACTGGGCTGACCCATCATTTCGGCCAATGATAGCCTCTTAGAGAATGCTTCTATTTATCTCGACCATTTCTTATTTCCATATGTGTGCAACTTACCTTCTTACTGCCGCAATAGCATGGATTTCATTTCCAAGGTTTCAGGTATCCCCTGGAAATCCAGCTACATTTGTGCTTCAATAGATGTTGTTTCATTGTACCCTTGTATTCAGCATGATTTAGGTTTAAAGGCTTGCAAACACTTCTTCAGGGACAGACCCATAGCATCATACGACCACACCATGATTCTTCTAGAAATGCTTCAGTTCTGTCTGGAGAACAACTATTTTCTGTTTGAGAATCAGTGGTATAGGCAAGTGACCGGGACTGCTATGGGCAGTTGCTTTGCGCCCAGTTACGCCTGCATGTTCATGGGGTGGTGGGAGTCCGAATGTACCTGGTCTGAGGGATTTGACTCACATACCAAACATCTAGTCTTATGGACCAGATACAGTGATGACATTTTCCTCATCTGGGATGGCCCGCAAGGCAGCCTGGATGAGTTTTTGGACAAAATATCTGTAAATGACCTGAACCTGAAGTTCACCAGTAAGACCAGCACGAATAAGATTGATTTCTTAGATGTAGTGGTAGAAGTGCAAGACGACAGCATACAGACAAGCCTACATAGGAAAGTGACGGCAGGAAACAGCATTCTGCATGCCAGTAGCCAACACCCCACCAAACTCAAAAGCAGTATCCCCTATGGAGAGCTCCTATGAGCCAGGAGGAACTACAGTACAGCAGAGGTGTACAAATGAGAGGAAGGGAACATGGTAAGGAGATTCCATCATAGAGGTTACCCACGTAAGGTGGTTGAGGAGGCTAAACTTAAAGTCAGCAAGATTAACAGGGAGAGTTTACTTACACCCACATCTCAGAAAGGGACCAAACAAGAAATCAGACTCATTACCACCTATAACTCTAACTCAACAGCAGTACAGGCCATAGTTAGAAAACACTGGCACCTGGTCAGACTTGATCCGACCATAGGCAAACTGGTGAGCCCTGGTCCCCACATCACATACCGCAGGAGTAATTCCTTGAGAGACATGTTGGTACACACTATCACTGAACCAGGTGCCCTACAGGGGGGTACTTGGCTAAGGGAACTACCTGGTTTCCACAAATGTGGCAAGTGTAAAGCATGCGCCCACAGCACCAATGTTAGAATGGTATCCATGCCCAATGCTGGACAACAAAAGATCAAACCATTCATCAATTGTAACAGTGACTTCGTTGTCTATGTTCTCACTTGTGTATGTGGTTTAAGATATGTAGGGAGCACGATTTTCCCTATGAAGAGAATTTTGGAACACCTTAGGGCCATCAGCAACCACGCTGCCACGTATCCGATGGCCAGACACTGTGACAGCTTACATGGTCCTGCTAATGCTGAGAGTCTCAAAATTTCCTTTTTTGGCATTGACAGAGTTCTGGCCAAAATACAAGGTGGTGATAGAGAACGGGTGCTGAGAAGATTAGAATCCAGATACATCATCAGTCTTAACAGCAATCACCCAGGTGGCCTCAACCAGGATGAGGAGCTCCATGTCCACCTGGGATAGAAACCCGAACCCCCTTTTCTGTCCCCTCTTCCCAGGCCTATTGAAAGAACCAAAGCACCAAACTCTCTGTTTCTGCTCTTTTCAAGCCATCTTTTCCATTCACTCTGCCTCCATCCCTCCATTTGCCTTTCACTTTTTCTTCTTTTTCTTCCTCTTTTTCTTCCTTCTTTTCTTCCTCTTTTTCTCTCTCTTGCTCTTCCTCTCGTTCAGTCTTTTGGTCAAATCTCGGCCTGTAGTCTCCAATCTGCTTTCTATCAGTCTCACTTTGTCTTAAATTCCTTTCTTTTCCCAGGTAGGCTAAGACGACACAGCAGGTACCCTGGGTACTAGTGGGATTGTCCCCACTGAGTGACTTCCCCTACATCTAGGGATACCCTTAAATTAAACAGTTCAACAACTTCAGAACCCCTGATGTTCAGACACGGGCGTCAGGTCTGGCTTCCTATTATGTTTCCACCATGTCGGAGGCTAGTGCGACAGGGTATGGGAGGCATGGTGCGTTATTGTAAGGTTGGTCACTTGACCCCTCCAACCCACAGCGCGCCCCTTCATATTATCTTAGGTGACGCCAGACTTGCATCACCTGTGGATGCATCACATGGTAACTTGACTTGCATGCACTTCTATACTTCCATCCACAGGGCATCTTTACTATTGTAGAACAAGAGATGGCTATTGCTTTATCTTTATTTGCTTGCAATTTGTTTTGGTTTGCTATTTGATTTTTATTTATGTTATTTGTATTTTGTGCAGATTTGTTGGAGCACAATATTTACTTTTGACCCATGAAGTCTTTTTTCTGTTGACTGAAATAGCATGCATGAATTGTATTGCCAAAGTCTTGTTTCTATGTTCATCTACTGTGCAACAGTGTCTCTCTATGGTAAATAGGGCACACTGACACTTTGTTTCAATTGCTTTGAGAAAGACTGTTTGGTTGAAACGCGTCAGTAATAAAGATGTTTTGGATTATCTGGAGTGCGGGCAATCCTTGCAGCGCGAGCAGGAAAATTCAGCATATAGATTTATATATATATATATATTCACTGAAAAAACCATAGGTTTCAGACACGTTATAGTTAGAAATTAGCATTTAAAAAACCTTTGAAATTCACTGAAAAAACCATAGGTTTTAGGGACAGTTATAGTTAGTTGGACATTGCACTCGTACAAAACCCGTGAAATTCCCCTGTTATAGTTAGTTCAGCTAACTATAACTCGCGCCCCCGCAATGCACTGCTGATGACGTCACATATTACATCACTCATGACATGGTCAGTGACATCACTGATGACATCACTGATGACATCAGTGAATTTCAAAGGTTTTTAAATGCTAATTTCTAACTATAACGTGTCTGAAACCTATGGTTTTTTCAGTGAATTTCAAAGGTTTTTAAATGCTAATTTCTAACTATAACGTGCCTGAAACCTATGGTTTTTCAGTGAATTTCAAAGGTTTTTTAAATGCTAATTTCTAACTATAACGTGCCTGAAACCTATGATTTTTTAAAGTGAATTTCAAAGGTTTTTAAATGCTAGTTTCTAACTATGCCAACAGAGGTAGGACATGTGAAGAAAGAAGAAAAACGCACAGAAAGAAGCAAAAGATGTGCAGAAAGAACCAACAGAGGAGCAGAAAGAGGCCTTGTTGCAAAATCATCCTGTGCCCACAACTTTTCAGACGGGTACTGGTGGTAACTGACTCTGACTAACCAGAGCCAGTGCGCGTTTGCACAGTGGTGAAGGGAGGGGGCCTGAGGT